>OY735213.1:53151784-53284284 GCA_963457665.1 Thysanoteuthis rhombus
ATAACTTTGATTTGTTAGAATTGGTTGCCAGACAAGGAGTGTTGAATGGAGCGAAACATCGATAATCAGACGTTGACTTGTCAGGAAAATACATTGGATGTAGAAGAACTTCCCACTCCAGCTTCATAATCGTTTTTTTTTTTGTGATGTGCGTATGATGGCAGAAGTAATTCGGGTAATGTCCAGCAACTCAGCAGAGCATGTCACTACTACATTATTATGGCTGTTTGCCCAAATTAAGCTAAGCTAACGGGTGCCCAATTATTGAATTTCTGTGCCAGATCACGCAAGCCTTTGTAAGTAACTGTATATATACTGAAATTATATATATATATATATATATATATATATATATATATATATATATATATATATATATATATATATATATATATTAACAAGAAGCCGTCTTAACGCAATGCAGCTCTTGCCATCTGAGCTAAGCAGACAGCTAGTAAGTCGGGATTCCGGATAATTGCATAAGAGAAAGAAACAGAGAGAGAAAGAGATGGAGTGTATGTGTCTGTATGAGTCAGGGAGAAAGAGAGAAAATTGGAAAGTGAGGGAGAAAAAGAAACAGAGAGTTAAAAGAGTGTGAGTCGTGTGTGTATTTGAGAGAGAAAGAGAGAGAGAGAGAGAGAGAGAGACTGGCTGTCAATGTCCGTCGGAGAGAGAAGGAAGGAGAAGGACTTAGAAAAAAAAAACGGATGGAGGTAGAAAGAGAGTGAGTTGTGTATTTGTTTGGGGAAGGAATGTGAAAGAGAAACAGAGAAAAAAAGGGAGAGAGGAGGAGTGTGTCTTTGAGCCTGTTTGGGCGAGGGGAAGAGTGAAGGAATCAGAGAGAGAGAGAGAGAGAGAGCGAAATAGAGAAGGGGAGAGAGAGAGTATGTGTGTTTGCGTTTGGGTGTGAGAGAGAAAGAAATTTAGTGTTTAAGGACAATACAAAACAGGTCTGGTTAGTCATTTAATAGAAACTGTCCCATGACCAATATCTTTTGGCAGCATGTCATGTTGGAGATGATCAATGATCAAAAGTTGAAAAAAGGGTTGATCACTCAATAACTTACTTCTCTTGCCTTATTTCCGGCAGTGATCACTAAATAAGTCAAAAGTTCCTAAAAAACAAACAGACAAACTAAATGATCTATTTTGCATGAACGCACATTTCAAATTGAACCCCCATTAAATAACCTATTTGCACGGGATTTAAAAAAAAATCAAAAATTGTTTTTTGAAGACATAATATGTAGTAGATATTTGAATTTTTAGCCTTCGAGCACCTCTGGTGCAGCCTCTATGCGTCATGCATAGATACATAGCCAGCCGGACCGGCTTGAAAACTGGAAAGAACTATTGTGACAGTGTTTGTTTACGGTCTCTAATACCTCCACAAACCCGGGCTCAAAGTCAGGAAGGCTAATTTCCACATTCACCCCCCCCTCGAAATGTATTGAAATAAACTAGACCGAAAACGCAGTCTTGTTTAATCCGGTGAAAATCTACCAAAAACAATGATCCGAGGGAAAAAAAAGAGGGAATTAAGAACTCGCTTTGTTCATCTCAGTTATTGTTTTGTATTCGTTGGATCAACGCAGAACATTGGATTAAGATCAAGTTCTATGACCAGATCTGGTTTTATTAACCCATTAACACAGTTCCCTCTAAGCCGTGCGCGTGTGTGCGCACGTTTTGCAACCTGTGCACAAACGGAATGGATGTGCGCATGAAAAGTTTGAAATTCTGTTGATAGCTTTGAGCTTAGACAAGGAAAAACTCAGTTCAAAACCTACGACGTTGTATACACAATTTTTGACGGTATTTTGCCACATTTTTCAACATTTACTTTTGCAATGAAAGGGTAAATCATATTAGAAATATTTGTTTTAAATTGATTTTTTTTTCAAGTTTATCCCCGTTAAAACGTCCGAAGCAAAAATAGATATTCATAGCAGAGAACAAGTCACGCAGGCCTTGTGAGTTGTATTATCCCTGGGTACCCTATTACTGTAGACCCGTGCAAGACTTGATTAAGTTTAGTAAATATTCATTCGTCTTTGTGTCTTTGTGCCCATATGGGCTACTGTTTTTGCGCGTAAGCCCAGAACGTACTACGCATGCGCCTGGGACGGAAAAAAAGCAGTTAACAGATGTCGCCTTCGGAGCAAACGCTGGAGCAATGGGCATCTGTCTCAGTTTAGAAGTGGAGAAAAGAAAATGGCAGCATAGAAAGAAGGGAGATAAATGGGACTTTTGCAATTCATCCAAGATGTCGGCAGATGTTGGCTGGCCGGACTTTCAAATCTTAATGTTGTCTTTTGACACTGATGATGCTGGTGAAAGGACTGACGCCCTATTAGGCAAGGATGGAAAAAGTAGAAAAGTAGATTATCGGTTTTGTTGAAATTAAGACGGACGAACGAAGGATATTTTTGGGAATTAGAGGGAAAAAAATCCTCCTTTCCACGATGACTGCGGTATAAGTGCAGCAAATTCGACCTGTACAAGGCGTACCATATTTTGGATCTTTCGGCAGAACTAATCAAAGTTTTGCATAAACACACACACACACACACACACACACACACACACATATATATATATATATATATATATATATATATATGTATATAATGAAGTAAAGATCTGCGTTTATGTTTCTGCCCTGTTTAGGCTTCTTCAGGCGAATGATCCGGTTAATTTTAGATTCCTATTTAGGGTTTCTGGGGATGTGCGTGTGTGTGTGTCTATTTTATACGTTGTAGGATCTTCCTTTTATTCTATTAAAATCTCTTTTCCACAACCTAAAAAAAAAAAATCATATTTGAAGCTTTACAGTAAATCAACTTAATGCTTAACGTTGAATGTATCGAGCACTCTATGAAATAGACAAATCATATACCGAATAATGCATAATATTATGTTCCATTCACGATTGATATTGTGAATATATATGCATGATTATGAATTGCATTTTATTCTATTGAAACACAGCGGATGTATCATTTGACCTAGACAACGTAAATAGGATGAACAATTGAAGAAAATGGGGCTGCTGCAGGAATCAATGAATTAATCTATAATCACTCCGTCAGATCATGTATCCATTTCTTGAGAATATATATATATATATATATATATATATATATATAGAGAGAGAGAGAGAGAGAGAGAGAAAGAGAGAAAGAGATAAAGATAAATGGCAATGATAACTATTCTGTATCATAAATAATTCTAATCTACCACAAATATCAAATCTTCGGAAAATTTATTCTATAATCATATTTAAAGTATCAAGATTAGTAGTTTTATAGTGACTAATTCTTATAGGGATTATTTCGTTTCTTTTGATTGCTTGATTTAGATATTAAAGTTGATTTCAGATCTATACGAAATTGGCATCAATGAAATTGTTTGTTTCCGATGATTAATTTTCGTTTCATATAGAGATTTCGGATTTTGAAATAACCATTACTCGCGATCGGTTTCTGGAAAAATAGGTATTGAATCACACACACACACACACACACACACACACATATAAATGTATATATGTATGCTCTTCCAACTTCGGAATAGAGCACTCTGGTGGATGGGGATTTATGCATAAATAAATGTATCGCTTAAATTCAACCTTACTGACCGTCCAGTTCTGCGTAGGGCAGAGAAAATGCCAGCCCCTGGATCTAAAGCAAAGGTTTTGATTCTACTTCGTGGTACTAGATGGGATAATGGATAGTCTATAGCCACACTGAAGAGTTGTAATACAACGAAACAGCTGTCTGTGGATGATACAAATATTCAATGATTATATATATATATATATATATATATGTGTGTGTGTGTGTGTGTGTGTGTGCATGTATTTATTTATACATGATGAGAAATGGATACACACATACACAATTAATATTTAATTTCAAGCATTATCTCCTTGTCAATGCCCTTAATTTAACGCTTCTCAACTAATCACTCAACACGAAAATTATACCGAGAAAATATCTAATTTCTGCTAATAACTTTGTCAGGCTACTCATTTATTGATGTACCCTGGTACTCTCTCTCTCTCTGTCTCTCTCTCTCTCTCACACACACACACATACACACATACACACATATAGATATATAAAGCTTGTCTTAGTTGAACCATACTTCACTTCTCAGACGTATACTTACTCGATTTCGGAGTATTTTGTATCTTTATTGTCAATTAATAGAGACATTTGTTATTAGCTATCCTTTGTCAAATTAATAACATTGACTTACACAACCTCAGCTGCATGAGTTCAATTTGCTCATCTCTGTAATCGTAGGATATAAATCGTAAATACAGCCTAACCATGTATCTTGTTCCCAAAACCCATTCCCATCGCTATATATATATATATATATATATATATATATATATATATATATATATATATGTGTGTGTATTTGTGTGTGTGTGTGTGTGAATGAATGGCTTGGCTTCTCTAACGAAGATTTTTAAGGAGAGGGTATACCACAGCTGTAGGACCATGGATGGCGGAGGAAAATAACCCTCCTGCCCGAGCAATTGTGTTTCATGGTGAAGTTGGCTTGCCCACTGTTTACCTTCTGCAATTGAACCGAGGTGGCACGGATAGAGACAGGGACCAGATGTCGTAGAGTTTGACAGGAATGTCCTTCTCCTGGCAGATGCGAGTTGGTTATGGAGGACTGCCGCCCTTTGGTGGTAGTGCCCCGACAATAAGGCAGACCTGTTGCTAAACCACGGGACGAGAACATTCCTCAGTTGATAGGTGCCTAGGTTGGCTATTGGTTTCCATAGTCCTTTGAAGGATAATCTGGATATTAAGGTTGTCTGTAACATCAAGCATAGCTCTCAAGGAGAGAGCAGTTGTCTGCTACTTCAAGCCCACATCCCAGACATTCCAACATATATATATATATATATATATATATATATATATATATATATATATATATATATATATATATATATATAGTGTATATTAGTACATGAGAGCCAGAAACGAAGCATGCACAATACATTGTGAGATTTTATCTTGATAACTGCGCTACTGAAAAAGGAAATGAAATTTAACGTCTCATACCGCTTTGACCTGATCTAATAAAATATTTCAGATCGTCTCTGATCAAATAACATTAACCCATCTGAAAATCTCACGTTATTTAATTTTATTATTTCTTGTATCATTCGAACAATCAATCTTTGTGGTTCCCTTTCATTCAGAAATCGCTGGTCTTTATCAAGTCATATGGTATTCAGCCTATTATCGCCATCTTTATTGTTTTCTGAAGTTCTGAGATGTAGTCTTTTCAATATTTCATTTATTATTTGGACTCTTATTTTCATTGTTTTTGTTTTCTGAAGTACTGTGATAAAGTGTTTTCAATATTCAATACATCATTACGATTATTGTCTTCACTCGTGTTTTCTTAAGATGAAGTGTTTATAGAAACAAGAAAATATAATAGGTATTCTATCTTTGTAGCTGTTTATTACGTGTGCTATTTGTCTATGATCTACGTCGTCTTTGCTGTGTAAATTTCCAAGAGACTAACTCCATTGACTGTCTGCGATGATCAAGAAGGTTCAGTCTAATCGTAAAGTGTTTCTTTAATAACATATAGCTACAGTAATTTTTCACCTGAATGGAAATCAACATTTTTTTTTATCGTCTGTTATATTTAGTAGTCGACAGATTTGAAATAAAAAGAAAATTTGACGGAAGGTGAACTGGCTCCGTTGTGATGAAGACTTGGAACAGATAACATCTTTCAATCAATAACTATTTCATTAAGTATGATAAATAAAAATATTCTTTCACGTTTGAATGAGGAAATTGCAAGGTGAAAAAGAAAAGAAAGAAGAAATGAATGAAAGAAAGAAAGAACAGAGGAAAAAAATGGAGAAGGAAATGAATAAAAGAAAAAGACAAAAGAAAAAAAAAAGGTAAAAAGCACAAAACCGGTCAGGTTAGTCACTCAACAGAAACCGTCACGTGATCAATGTTTTTTTTGGCAGCATGTCATGTTGGGGGTGATCAACTAAAAAAATAATTTGAAACGGTTGATCAATGAATATATTACTCCCCCCGTATTTTTTTTTTTGGAAATGATTACTAAAAAAGTCTTTATTGCAAATTACCCCCCACCAAGTAAAAAATATTTTTAAAAAATAAAAAAGAATTCAAAGAAATGTTCAGCTCTCTAGCCCCATTCACATGGCCTTTATGCATGATACATAGCCAGCCAGCTAATCAGCCAGCCAACCGGTCAGACCAACTTAAATATTGAAAGAAACCTATGTTGACAGTTGAGGTGACAGTTTTGGTTGACAGTTTCACAAATAAATAAGCCAGAAAAGAAAAATGAAAGAAAAATAATAGGAAACACAATTAAAGTGAATGAAATAACCATCGAATGATCTATTAAGAAAGAAAAGAGACGTGGGAAAAAAGAATTCCAGAGAATGAGATTACAAATGAAGGAGTAAGACAGAACGAACGAATGTCGAAGAAAAAGGTAAAAAGAAAAAGAAAGAAAAACAACCAGCGAGAATGGAAATATATATATATATATATATATATATATATATATATGAGTCTAACTGAATGAAAGACAACCAGGAAAAGGGAAAAGTTGAGACAAACAAGCAAAAAGTAGAGAAATTACAAGCCTGGTTGCTTCTGGGTCAAACTCTATTCCAACTTCTATTCTGACTGAAGATGATTACAGCAACTTTTGTATTGTATACGTAATCTCTGAACGATCATAAAAATATACTTTCTTAATATGAATGAATCTATTCATTAAAATAAAATAAGACCTTGCGTATTTCTAACATATATTTTGTCAATTTAGCACCGTCGGTAAGAGACAGGACTATTAATCAGTTGTGAATTCAAATCAAGGTAGGGTATTGGTAATCTGTACTCTCTTAAATTTGTTGTGGATTGTTCTCCTTGCGGTTGTTGTGGTAGAAAAATAAAGTCAACTCCAGACTTAGTAGAGGAGGAGGAGGAGGAGGAGGAGGAGGAGTAGCAAGCAAAAAAAAAAAAAGAAAAAGAAAAAAAGAGCAGACAGAATTAAGCTTAAAATATCAATACCTTGCATAAACGAATCACCGTAACCTGCTCGTGTATCAGAACTATATTTGTAAAAGAAATATATGAAATCATTCATCTAAAGAAAGGTTTTTTATTTAAACTAATTTAAAGATGAAATAGATCTTTCATCAGAAATTATAAAAAAAAACAAAACAAAAAAAAAAAACAGCACAAGATTCGAGCATCGTTGGTCCTAAACGACAACAAAGATTTCAAAAAACACCTCACGTGATTGTCTATATTTTTGTCTGTAACACTTGTCAAGAGAAAGAGAGAGAGAGAGAGAGAGAGAGAGAGAGAGAGAGAGAGAGAGAGAGACCTAATAAATGCTAATTAGTTGTCTCTTTTACTTCATTTTCTTTTCTTTAATCTTATTTAATTCGTTTCCTTTTTTTTCTGCAAATGCGTTATCATCCAGGTTCATTCTGGTTGGACATAAACAAGGAAATGCAGCACAACGTGATGTATGTGATTTAAGTACAGTTCAATTTCAAAATGAATTAAACATGACGTCATTTTTTTTTAAAAACTGTGTGTGCGTTTCAAGTAGTATTCCTATAAGTCGAAATAGGATTGCTGCCAGCGAATTCAATCGCCAACTCCCGACTGCCAAGTACGGATATATCAAATTAATAGATGACAATTTACACCGAGTAAATAGCTCTAATAATACCCGCAACAGTTTTCGTTGTTATGGCTACTGGGATGCGCCTTCCACTCCCCATTCACCACTACTTTCTCTCAACTTCAGCACGGCTACTCACCCCAACTCCACCCCCCCAGCAAAAGCAATTACATCCAGGCTACAGAACCCCCCCCCCAATCCCCCCCAAAACGATCACAATTCTGGCAACAATTGCTATAACAAGACACTGGCTGCTGCAAGGACAAACTCAGGTCCAACTTCTATTTCGATTGAAGATGATTCCAGCGATTTTTGTATTGCATATATATATATATATATATATATATATATATATATATATATATATATATATATATATATATACATATGATAAAATCTAAAATATATATAAAATTGTTTAAATATATTTATTTATTAAATGAAGTAGACCTCTACATATCAGTATGATAAATTTTTGTTAATATCTCAACACTTGTCAGTTTGCACAGGCTGTAAGACAGCCTCCTGATAATCAGCTATGTTGGCAATTTCGTGCTTTTGACGCCAAATTCAGCAAGTTTCTATTGTTTTGACGGATTATTTTGTATAATATTGGAGTGTTCGGTCATTCTTGGCATTTTGGCGCTTCTTTTTCAAATTTAGCGTTTTTAGTGCTTTTTGGCGGTCAAACTGACGTGTGAGTATTTTGTTTGCAACGTTGGCAATCAGTTGGTCGTTAATTCAAATCACGATAGGGGAATGTAAATTTCACAAATCGGTTTACACCCTTGATTTTGGTAAGAATCATTTTCTTGCGCTTGTTACAAGAGAAAGATGAAGTCAACCCCAGTTTTTGAGTGTGATAAATTCACTTGTATTAGAACTATCATTTGAAAGCTAGCCCCGCCAGCTATTACTCACAAGTTTTAGAAAATGTTCCATCTGTATGGCCCTGCGCCAGACTTTGCTAGGATAGAGCACCTCGTCTAGTTGCTAGAGTAGTTAGCCCATTTTTGGCCTTATTGGATAAATCTATTCAAAGTATTGGGGTCTTGCCATGAAGCAACGTCTAATAATCTTATCTTGGGGTCCGTTGTTGCTGTAATAAATTTTATCTTTGCTAAGCACGCCAATTATTGTGTCACTGTGCCAGATACAGCTTACCTTATTCGTAGAGAAAAAATAGGTTTACTTATATGACATCTGTAAAACAGGTTTCCCAACAAATCGAAAGTAGAACGTTCCTATTGAACATTTCGTCAGCCGAAATGGCGCAAAGAGAAGAGACAATTACTATTAAATTATACGGGAAATTTTTTAGACTGTTCTCAGAACCAAAAAGATAACCCTGTTCTAATTTTACTATAAACATTACTCCCTTACGAGCTTCATGAAGCTCATCTGATATCTCAGGACACACCTTGTTAACTGAAGCAAAAAAATATTTGTTTGTTTCATAGATAATTGTGATTTTTGTTTTTCTTAATTTTGATGTTTTTATTTTTTTGAATAAGCTATTATTTACCTATGTTTATGTGACGTGAATTTTGTTTTATCTTTTCTACCTGAACGTTTTCATTTATTCAGGTTTATCTGAGGCTGTCAAATTAATGATGGGAAGAATTAAATTCGTGATATTTTATGGTATGAGTTCAAAATGGGACGTAAAATATTAGTAACTACTCGCAATACCAATCAAGTATTCGACTAAAGGACCATCAACAAATGTTCTGCTCAACATAGGTTTCTTGAATTTCGAAATGGGCACGAAAGCCTTGTGGATGTCCTTTTGTGATTGGCCATATCCAACGGAGGCAGGCCCACACAAAATCAAAGAGGTTGCAGAAAAGAAAAAAAATAACCGTTGACCATTCAACATTTTTTCAATAATTGAACCAAAGTGGAATCGCAACAAAAGCTCAACATAATGAATGACCCTGCAGAAATGGAATGAACTAGGCTATGAAACTCTACTCCACCCAGCTTACTCGCCTGACCTTTCAGAGACTGACTACCACATTACCAAACTCTTCGACCACTTCTTGCAAGGACAGGGCTTCAAGAACCAAGTAGCAGTTCAAAACGCCTTCGAAGAACTCCTCGGTTATAGAAACTAACAATTCAATGCGTCTGGAATTAATGATTCTGAAGGTTCTTATTTTGATTTAAAACCTTTTCTCAAAGTTGAGATAAACCGCTTTAAAGTTGATAGCGTGAAACTAAAACTATTTTTGCACCAACACTATATATTAATTAATGTCACGGTCCACAGGTTTTCCAATGCTGACTTTTTCGGTGGGATGGCACTCCCCCGTCAAGGCAAGTTGACGTAGATCCGATCCCGTTTCACACACTCCTCTAAGTAATGAGCTAAATTTGGTAAATATCTCACATTCGCCGTGGAGTAGTGACTTTTCATCTTGGGTGGTCTTGTGCCACACTAAGCTCACTAAGAAAGTGCAGAGGACTTGGGTGCCGAGAGAATCAGCATCCGAGATCTTAGTTATTACGTGGGTCTGAATAGAGAAGTCCGACATTAGTGCCGGGATATAATATATAAAATACTGTTTTCCAGGTCACCCACACTTTAACGATCATAGATCCGAATATGGCGTTGCGCAGAGAGAAATTTGATCGGAATTTTTTAATTGTATAATGGTCGGTTCATGCGTTAAATATCCACCACCGAATTAAGTGCATTCCCTAGAAAGGAGATTATGTTTGAAAGTAAATATTGGTTGTGTAAAAAATGCCTTTTCAGCATTCGTCTACGTGTTTATCTTATATATATATATATATATATATGTATGCATGCGTGTGTAGATGTATATATGCTTATGCTTATGAATATATATACATATATATATATATATATATATATATATATATATATATATATATGAGAGTGAAATGACAATATTAGAAGGCTTGATGAAACAAATGATACTTTATTTCTACGTTTGTCCTTACCTGGATTTGTCAAGAACCGCGGTGTTACAAGGAATTGGTGTTTTATATAAGTGGGCTGTGAGTTGTTGCAGGTATGGTAGTAGTTAATCAAGTGGATGGCTGAGCAGACCATGTGTGTTGTAGTCTGTCATACAGGTCTCACCAAACAGCCTGGAACTGTTATGGTCTGCTCAGCCCTCAGCTAAATCAACTCCTACCCTACCAACCACAACTCAGAAAAAAAACACCAGTTCATTATAACACCCTAGTTCTTGACAAAGCCTGATAAAGGTGCGACGTCGAAATATAGAATTATTTGTCTAAGCAAGCCCTCCAATATTGTTATTTCACTCTCATATTGCTGAATTAAGCATAATCCATATAAATGCATATAACATCTCTTAAACCCAATAGATTTTGAGAAATTTTCTCAACCCAATAGCCACCAGTTTGAGTCTTATAACAGACTTACACTTGTGCATATTCGAGGCCCAATGAGTTGATGGTAAACGAATGATAGAGATTTAAAAAAAGTCTTAAAAATCCTTGATTTACCTTAGGTCTCAGTTGAAAGACTTGGTAAATGATTGTATTAAACGGCAAATCAAAGGAATGATACTAATGTACTACTACTACTACTACTACGACGACGACGACTACTACTACTACTACTACAAATAATAATATTAATAATAATAATAATAATAATAATAATAATAATAATAATAATAGATCGGTCACATGTTCGATTTGTACCGGAGTAATTGTCACGACACCGGCAATCGGTGAGGCTATTAATACTCCAAGCCAATAAATCATCTCCATGGCTAAAGTTAATATCAAAGCCATTACGAGAAGTGACAAAGTGACTTACCTGTTGGTACTTGAGTCGAAAGAATGACGGGTGGGCGTGTTGGTGTTGGCGAACAGAGTGGAGGGGGTAAGGTCTTTAGGTGATTGGGTGGTGACGTCAGTAATCGTGGTTGGTTTAAGTATGGGGGTGAGGTTATTGGTTATTCTAGGTTAGAAAAGAGGGAAAGGGCGTACAGAAGAAAAAAAGGAAAGTGGGTAGGATTATGTTCTCTTAAAGAGAGTCGATTTGGCGCACCTGTGTCGTGGTTATGTGAGACTCTCTTAATTGCCGGACCTGGTTTGAAAACAATTGCTATTTGATGTATGCATAAGCTTATTATTTGAAAATAAGAAAATATATATCTCCACATCTACGTTTATATTTATATCTCTACATCTATTGTTCTCCCTCCTCATCCTGTCTCTATCTCCGTATATATGTCTGGGCGTGTGCGCATATGTGTGTGTTTGCTTGTGTATGTGAGTATACGCACGCGTGTGTGTTTTGCTTGTGTATGTGTGTATACGCATGTGAGTGTGTATGCGTGTATGTGTTTGCTTGTGTATGTGTGTATAAGCACGTGCATGCTTGTGTGTGTGTTTGCTTGTGTATGTGTGTGCGTGTGTGTTTGCAGGTATGTGCGAAAGTGCGTGTGTATCGTAAGTGTAAAGAGAATAATTTCAGTGGCATGGGATTTTTAGTCAATAATAACATCGCCGGCGACGTTGTAAGTTTCGACAACATATCCAACAGAATAGCTTAAGTAATAGTAGGACGTACCGAAAGATACACTCCAAATACACACTATAAAGCTAATCCAAGTATATGCGCCTACCAAGAAAGGTTCTGACTAGAAGATTGGAGAGTTTTTCAACGGCACCAATAAGATAGTTGGGCCAGGAAAAGATAAATGACACCGTACCGATGGGCGACTTAAGTAGGTAAAAGGAGGGTCCAGCGTAGGGGAATTTGGAGTTGGCTTGAGAAACGGGAGAGAAGTGACATATAAGTCAATTTCTCAGAGATATACACGATTAGCATCCTAAGGGAAATCATTAATCACCACCGCCGATGTATGCTGTTTTAGAGAGTTGGGAAAAGGGATGATTAATAAATAAGTTACTTTTGTGGCGCTCTATTCACTAAAATTGATCTGGATTTTCAGGAAGCCATTAGGTACAAATCAGTGACCAATTTAGGATAAACTTACATTAAGTTTATAATGAAGGTTGAACTCCCCGGCTAAAACCCCGTTTTCAGGGGGAATCTTAGAAAGAAAAAAAAAATAAAGGGAAAAACGCGCCCCCAACCCTTCCCCCCTTATCGAAAGGATTGTATGTGCAGGATTCAAGTTTCTACAATGGTTGGTAAGGGCAGGGAGATGTCAGGATTCATCAATAGATACTTACATATAAATGTCAGAACACATGAATAATCTAAACCCAGCAACAATATTTAAACCGGTTTGTTGTCGGTAGCGTTGATTAATTTAGATGGCTAATACATTCTTTCGGAAACCCGAACATAGACTCGTGCAATCGTGCAGCAAAAACGAAATTGATTGCATGATCGCTGATAAGATCAGTAACGCTCAAGACGTTATGAACAAAGCAGATATTGTAAGTGACCATAGAATGGCAGCATGCAGAGTTGAATTTAACTTCAAAACTGAAAGAAATAAAATGATTCCTAAGATGAAAACATACCCTCATAAGACAGAGATAGGAAACACCGATTCTCAGGTAGGAGTATTATCCTGTGCTCATAAATGACTAAAGAAAGCTTTTAACTTTATACTTTAAAGCGACTGTCATTCTCTGTTCCACCCTTACGTCAAATGTGTTTTTGTCATACTGAAATCAGCCAAGATATGTTACTGATATCTTGCTTAAGCCAAGACAAGGCCGAACACAGAAATAACCCGCTGAGCACGACTCCGTTTAGCACTGATTAGCAATAGAGGTCTTTTAAATATTTTTTATCAATCGATTCGTTTTTGTTAAATTTCCGAAAGAAGTAATGATAAGAAATAGCACTATGGACGATCTCCAAGATAACTGTATACTGTGCACCACACATAAGTAATCATGGGCCCACGAGCCAGATTGAGTCCGCAGCAACATTTAAATCTGATATGATTTTTTCAGGATGTTAGTTTTATGATTTATATTGTAAAATTAGTTTTGTTTTGCGTTCATAAATCTATAATGTAATAAATGTAATTCATACGTTTGTCTAAAATAGAAATTTAGTAGACTTAATGTAATATGATCAACATTTTTTAAGTATATGTGTGGCCCGGATGAAGATAAGAAATGTCTCATGTGGCCCGTCGGATCAAAAAGGTTGTCTGTGTCTGCTTTACACTTTTATTAATGTTGCATTCGTATGAGAATAAACTACAGACACACACACACACAGTATGTCAGTCTGGTTTCTACTTTTTCAGCTTATTTGTTCTGATCGAAGTGTAGGATCTGCACCCTGGCATTAACCAAGGTGTAGAATCTGCGCTTGGACAACCAGTGGATCGGGAGGGGTCGTTGGGTGTGTCAGTCCGGATGCTCCGGTCCAATGTTGTAACTAATGAGGGCTACTGAGGCTCGGCGTTGCTTAGCGCGTTGGGGCCTATGGATTCGACCAAGGACCTCAAATATATACTCGGCCCAGTCGCTGGGAAGTAGTTCGCCACGAAGAGGTGCTGTCTCGTTGCACTAAAAGAGATGGGTCAGGCTTCTCCTGACGCCTTCGCGACATTAGTTGCAGTGGCTGGAGCAATTTTTTTATGAGCGCTCCATCCTAAACTAAAAATGACCTTATGTCACATCTTGCTCTGGTGGGAGTGTAAGTAAATGCAAACATACACAGTTATTTATCATGCAACCAGATACATCGAATCCTAGCGATATTTCACCAGTTCAGGAAAGAAGCTATCAAATGAGATGCACAGCAATAATCTATTCCATCATATTGAGACTCAACAACGTCATTTAACCTGTTCCATAATTTTATATCAAGATTGGATCTTAATTGAGTAGACTTGTTTTCTAATTTTACTATAACCTTATCTCAATGTGGAACATCACACTGTTTAAAGTTATCTAAATTGCTTGAAGGGCGCGACAAGGATGTTCTGGAAGTTTCAGTCGTTGGCAATGTTAATTACCATCGTTTGTGTTAACATCTCTGTGAAAAAAAAAAAGCCCATCAAATTCGTATCTATATTTAAGCTAAGTTACAATGACCCAATGTTGGTAGTGTTTTCAACTTGACGTTTCGTGAGCAAAACTTTTGGCTATTTTTAGCATCTTTCCTGTTGTTGTTTTTTCCAGGGGGTAGGGGGCTGATTTTTCATCTAGCGCTTTCTTGTGGTTTTTTGTTGGAAAAACTGGCATGAAAATGTTTTCTTGAGTTGGAAACACTGCGTGTAGTACTGTTCGGTTTGACCCCGTAGCTTCAGGAACGTACCTATGAAACTGAGGCGATACTGTATTGACGAAAAACCAAAACAAAACAAAACAAAAAAAAGGGCAAACCCTGGTCTTGTTAGTCACTCAATAAGAACCTTCACGTGTCCAACGTTTATTTTATGAGGGGGTTGGGGTGGGTTGATCAACTGAAAAAAAATTGGGGTAAAGGTTGATAAATAACGTGGTTATCGTTTGCTTCTCGTTTGGGCAGTGACCTCTAAACAATCTGAATTTTCAAATAAAAACAAGCGGGCATAAACTAGGGGATCGATTTAGCATAAACTTACATTGTGACATGAACACCTTTCAAAAGGAACCTGATTGAGGGGGGATTTGTAAGAAACAAAACAAAAAAGTTTTCCTCGACATAATGCAGAGCAAATGCAGATTGAACCCCCACTTAAAATCCACCAGGGGGTCGGAATGAAGACAAACAACATTTTTCCTAATAAGGTTTTTAACAAGGGGTAAATGTTCGAATTTTCAGCCCTCTAGCTCCATTATGATGCATACACACATAGCTACTCTTCTTCTGTCGATTTGTCTTCTAATTTCAATATAGCTTTACATCACAATGTGAAAAATCACATTGCGTGTGTTTATCTTAACTAATTAAGTGCTTGGAAGGTTCTGGATTTTCCAATCGTTGGTGAGGTCTATTTGCTTTTTTGTGTTTGCATCTCAGTTAAATAACTCATCAAGCTTGTATCTAAGTTAATGCTGAAAGTTGAAATGACACAATATGGTACTGTTTCCTTCAGCTGAGCATTTTTAGGAACATAGCTATCTAATCGAGTTATTAGAAACTGTCACCTGAGACTGTCATGAAAACTGTCAAAATAGGTTTCTTCAGTTTTCTGCTAGCTGGCTGGCTATGTATGTATCACGATGACAGGTAACACCAACGCATGTAAAGGGTTAAAAATTCAAACATTTACCCCTTAATAGAAAATTTATGAGGAGAAACTCTTTTTTTTTTCGATTTCCACCCCCAAAGTAGGTTTTCATGAGCTGAGGGGTAATTTTCAATGTATGTCTATGTTAAATTGATCACTGGTTTGTGTCCAGCAGCATTCGCGCTTGTTTTCTTTCATTTTTTAATTTTTTTTCATTTTTCAAAATTCAGATTTTCAGGTGACCACTCCTCAACAGAAAGCGAAAGAAAAAACTTTTCCCCTATTTTTGATTAATCATCCCCAACATAGCAAGTTGCCCAAAAGATGTTTCTATTGAGTGACTACCCAGACCTGTTACTGTATTCAGTAATAAAAAAATAAATACACAGCTGTCATTCGATTTTTCATCATCCAATCCATTCAGAACTCTTCTTGACCGAATGTCCATCTGTCGATAGATTGACAGTCGGTTGAAAATAGCCCTGATTAGAAGATTAGCATAATCTAATTAGTCTAACGTAATTGGTTCTGACAGAAGTCTGTCCGGTCTGGTCCGATCTGAACAGCTTTTGCGCACATCTCTCTGTTGGTTCAAGCGGGAATCAGCCTCGTTTTCGCCCTTCCCTCCTGTCCAGGCCAGACGGCCGTGTACAATTTGCCTAGTTCGGGTCTTTTTGTCTTTTCTAATATCTTAATTTGACTTCTGTCAAATTCTTGCCCGACGCTTTCCTGCCAGTACTTATTTGCCTTTTTATTTTCGTGTTCACTTCTATTAGGACTGTAAACCTAAATTGTCAACATAGGTTTCTTTAGTTTTTAAGTTAGTTCAGCTGGCTGGCTATATTTAGTTGCGATAAAAAGCAACAATGATTAAGATGAAGGTAAATAGCAAAATAATAGTAGCGATGACACTTAATTTATTTCAGGATTTTATATCAACTATAAACCCGTTTCTTAATTTTACTATAACTTTAGATTTCGATGTTAAGCATCACATTGTTTGGAGGTATCTAAAGTTATCAAGTGCTTGAAGGGCGTGACAAGGAGGTTCTGGATTTTTCAGTCGTTGGTTCATAGGCTGAATTGATTGAACTAGAGGGCTGAAATTTCCAACAATCACTAATTATGCCTAGAAAAAACAGTTGTTTTTTTTCTAATTCCCCCCAAGTAGATTTTACTTTGAGTTCAATTTATAAATGTAGGATTATGCTGAATTGATCCCTTAGTTTATGTCCGCTCGTTTTTTTGAAAATTGACTATTTTTAGTAATTTCTACCTTCAAAAAACGAGAGAAGTAACTTATTTATGGGTAACCCCTTTTTTCTAATATTTCAGTTCATCGCCCCCAACATGGCAAAAAAAAATATTGGTCCCACGACGGTTTCTAATGAGAGACTAACCAGACTCGTCAGGCTGGCTTTACAAAAATGGATCAAACGAACAGGCTGCACCGATGGAGCTAGAGTACAAAAAATTTAAACATTCATTTCATATGAGTCAAGAAAAAAAACGTTTCTATTTTATTTCTCCTCTTGGAAAATTTTTGGGAGGGTTCAATCAGCAATGAAAGTTTATACTAAATCGACTCCTTGGAGTGTATAACGTTTTGTTTTTTTTTGTTTTTTGTTTTTCGTTTTTTGGGAATTCTGACTTTGTTAGTGATCACTGTCCAATAGAATGAGAGATATGTAACTCATTGATTGATCATCCCTTTTTTCTAATTTTTCAATTGATCACCCCCCTTAACACGGATTCCTGCCCCAAAAGACGTGACAGTTTTTAATGAGTGACTAACCAGACCTGTCTGTTTATTTCTTATGTCCTTTTCACCCTATCTCTATCTCTGATCCCCCTGTTTTTGCTCCTCCCCTAAAAGCGTTCTTTTCTTTGTTCTCTCTTTCTTCCCCTTTCGTCATAATCGACTATTCTCTCTCTCTCTCTCTCTCTCTCTTCTCGTTTTCTTCCTCAATCCCCTATTCACTTTTCAATGTTCTCTCCTCTTTTCATCATCATCTACTTTTTAGAGGCGTCCTCGTCTCTCTATAAGATGCTCTGTCAATGGATCGGTCGGTCGGTCGGTCGGTCTGTCTCCATATCTAACGTAAATGAAGCAAATTATTACGAATTTTCTCTCACTATTTCAGAGGCGGTCAACATAGGTTTCTCTCAGTTTTTAAGTTGGTTCAGCTGACCAGCTGACTGACTGGCTATGTGAGTATCACGTATGCAGGCCGCACAAATGGTGCTTGAGGGCTGAAAATTTCAACATCTTCTCTTTATTATTTTTTTTTGTTCTCTGAAAATACCCACTAAATGGATTTTCAAAGTTGGGTTCAATTTGCAATGTATGATCATGTTAAATTGGTCCATAGTTTGTGCCCGCTAGGTATATTTTACATACAGACTTTTCAGTGATTACTGCTCAACAAAGAACGAGGTAAGTAACACACTCCCTTCTATCAATATTTCACTTGATCTCCCATGATACAGTATGTTACCAAAAGTCCCTCGTATTAGATTTAGTTACTCTCCGTTGCAACTACGAAGACCATCAGTCTCTAGCCATCAGTAAACAACTTGAATTGAAAATAAACAATGAGCTCTTTAATTTACATCCCTTTTTCCCTTGGAAGCCTGTTTTCCGTTGCAGCTGTTCTACGTCTTGAGCTACTAGAGCTTGACGGTCCAGAGAAGATAAAACAGTCAGCTGAAGAGGGTTTTTAAAACTGAAAATAATGGTGTTTATCATTTAATCGGATTGTTTGTGAATAGGAGAAGAAATGGTGCTATTCATACTTGGATTACATTGTGAAAATGGCTGATCTCGGTATTTCAGTCAACATGAGGAAAGCAAGCAAACAGATGGGCCTACAGTCTGTAATAAAAATGTACGGATGAACATAATGATACAAACAACTCTTAGAACAATGATAATGGCTCATATCAGAATTTCAAACGACGTTAGGAAGGCCAGAGAATCCATGTTTCAGAACAGTGAGAGCTATGAAAAAAACAAAAAAACAAAAAAACAAAAAACAAGTAAGAACAGGTCTGGTTAGTTACTCAATTGAAACTGTCAGTGTTCTTTGGCAGCATTCTGTTTTTGATTGATCAATCAAAAATCGGGGAAAATGATTGATCAATGACTTTGTTTCTTCTCTTGTCTTTTGTCGTGCAGTTATCACTTAAAAAATCCGGATAAAAAAAACAACAAAAATGAAATTGTAAATTTAGCTGCAAAGTAAGGGACAAATTTAGCACAAACTTACATGGTAAATTAAACCCGAACAAAAAATCTATGTTTTCTAGACATAACAAAAAGTAAATCTTTATATTTTTAGACCTCAAGTTCAATTGGTACTTCCTGTATGGGTGATATATACATGCGTAGCCAGCCAGACCAACTTGAAAACTGAAGAGACCAGTTGTCAGTTTTGTTCGACGGTTTTTAATTCAAACAAAATGGATTTTAGGCCCTTTCTTTTAGTTCACCATCGTTTTTCTCGCTTCCTGTGCGTGTTGTACATCCGGAGAAGTCTGTAGGGATGGTCGACTGAAACATTTCGGTAACAACATGAAGAATTAGCTAAGTACTCGAAACAACTCTTCGAATGATAACGAGCCACTCTTTCCTCACGGACTATATACTCGAAGATGGTCGTAGAATAGATCGACCGAAACGTTTTGTTAACATCAGAAGCAACGTAAGGATAGACTTAAGAATTCAGACCACTGATTATTAGCCACTCTTCCCTGACGTACTGTGCAGTCGGAGAAGGTCGTAGAATGGATCGGCTAAAACTTCAGGTCAACAACAGAAGCAACAGAAAGAATCAGTTCCACAATGAAAACAACTTTTGGAATGATCATCCTTCATTATAAAGTTGGAGAAAATATCTTGGTATTTGCTAACATTAGCTTAGTACGGCACAAGAACAAATGCTTTGGAGATTAATATCCTCCATTCTGGCTCTACAGACATTGGTAAATCCCCTCCAGGTGCATGACTTGGTGAAGTGTATAGAGATCCGTCATCGCTAGTGTAGTCCAAAGGGAAGCAGTGTGTCAAATTAGGAGTCAAACTACCAAGTCAGGGGGGGGGGAGGGCAATCCCTAGTTTGGAATCAGATTTAATCTTCTCCTAGACTGGTTGCCTTTCAAAGCCTTCGGAGCCCAATCAACCCTGGTCATAGCTGGATTCATATGAATCCATACCTTTCCCAGGGGGATTTGTGCTAAGTGAACATAAACAGCCCCGACCGGATTTTGAACACAGGTCGTCGATTCCATTGTTTGAGACGTTAACGACAACGCCTATCTTACCGCCTCGGGGGTAAGGAACAAGGAAACTTTGTCACGCCAATATTCCAAATCGGTAGAGCATGGCTGCTTAGAAAATTGAAACTCCAGCTTATTAACAGGGCTCGAACCCCAATGCCTGGCACTGGTAGGAGAGACAAAATCATTCCAGTCAGGGGGGCAGGGGGGCAACCACAATCGCACCATTCTAACCACAAACCTGAGTCACTGTTTATATCAATTACAGTCGATAGCATCCTACCAAGATTTAATTAATTCCCTCTGCCTTTGATCCTAGAAACTTAAGATATCAAAATCCGCGCATCATAACACGATAACGCAAATTCAATTACTGCTTGCTCCTCTCGTGCTGGCGACCTGCACTCTGCAATGAACCCCAGTCTCGCAAGTGGGTGTTCTTTGAAGATCACTTTTAGCATTTCGCCTAATTTATTTATCTCTTTCTATAATTTACTTATGTGGGCGTCCGTTTTGGTTGTTACTCCGGGCGGGGATGATTTTTGTTGGGAGTCGCTTGGGAATGGAGTTCAAACCAAGAGTTGGTGAAAATTAATCAGGTTTTTTGGGTTTTTTTTTTTTGCAAGAAGAATCAGCAAGAATATTGAACAATATGGAATTTATTCGAAGAGTTGTTTGGTATGATATCCCTATTCTTATCACTTCTTCCCATGTTTCAGCCGATGCATTCTTCTGCCTTTCGCAGAGGGTTTTTTTTCCCCTGAAAGTCTAAGATGAGCAATTATCATCTTTCTGTGTGATGGTTGACCTAGTATTCTAGGTGAGAGAATGAATATATATATATATATATATATATATATATATATATATTGGGAGATATTCGGTATCCTCTCTCAACTGGACAGAATGATAACTAAGAAATTGGGATCACAAAACAAGGAACACGATGATGATATACGGAACCCTGCATTTGAAGGAAGACATCGACAGGAAAGAAAATGAAAAGTTAAGTCTTGAGGATTGCGTCTAATCTGATATGAAATGAATCAATGGCAAAGTTGATGCAAAGTTGGAGTAATAAAAAGTTAATTATGACAGCTAAAAGCAGAAACGGTCTGGTTAGTCATTGAATAGAGACGGTCAGTGTCTTTTGTGCAGCATGCAATTAAGTAAAAGAATTGAAAAAGGGGTGATCAATGAATAAGAGTCTACTGTCATATTTTGTTAAGTCATGATCACTAAAAATTGAATTTTGAAACTAACACGGCCACAAAGGATCAATTAAGCGTAAACTTATATTGGCAATTGAGCACCCAGAGAAAACATACGGGGTTGGGTGTCTAAAAAGTAAAAAAAAAAAAGAAGTTTTTTCAGGATATAATAAGAAGTGAATGTTGAAAATTTCAGCCCTCTAGCTTCATCCGTGCAGTTTGTACGCGTGATGCATACAATCATAGCCAGCCAGCCGGAACATCTTAAAAACTGTAAAAACAAATGACAGTTTTCGTGACTGTCTTGGTTGACGGTTTCTAATACCTTTTAACAATAAAAGCAGAATTAAGCAGAATTAGGATCCAACTATCAAAACCATTTTGATGACTGTTTCTAAAATCTGCAAGTGTTCTGAAGAGAGTACCAACATATATCATTGTTTATTTGTTCATTTGTTTTCTGTCACGCTGAAGTGAACAGTCCGATGACAAACCAGTAGGCCCAAGGTACACGGTTAAAAAATTCTATGCAATATTTACGTCAGTCAGATTGTATAATTCGAGGAAAGCAAAGCCGGAACATGTAGAATAAAAAAATAAAAACGAACAAAACAATGGGTAGACCGTTTGACCCTTTGACACAGTCTATTTATTTGTTTTCTGTCACACGTTAAAAATGAGATGAGATACATGTATTAGGAGTATTCGTTCTCATGATTAACTATCCGATTTCACCAGTCGGTTCGAACCCCACTCCACAATCGATATAGTCGTCATCATTTTTTTATGACATCGGTACCCTAGTATCGTTCATTCCGCTGTAAAAGTTAACTTTCCGAGTATTTAGTACTTTCCCTAATGGATCATATTTGTTAGTTTAAATCCTATGAACTTGACACTCAGATGCATACAATGCAACCTCATGTTGGAGAGTCGACTTATCCTACGAATATAGGACAAAATTTATATTAAAACTTAGTTGTCAGGTCGACTTATACACCGGCATATACAGTGATAGGAAAAAAAGTTTCAAGTTAAAGCAAGGATTAAAAATCCGGGCAACCACATCTTCGGCTCCTGTGGTTGTATTTCAACTTGCATAATCAGTAAGCAAGCCGTAATCTTTAATGCAAATCAAGTTTTATTCAAAACCAGTCAACTGAATTACCAAAGCATTTCATTATATAGTGGCTGTTCCATTTATATCAAAGAAATGGAATAAAATGATTTACTTATTTAAATTTCTTGCACCTGTAAATTTAAAAAGGAATATTTTCAATTATCTCTACACATTCAAATATTAGAGCCGTACCAGATTTGTCTTTAGTCTCAGCACTTAAAAATGAAAGGGGATCAGTTTTCTAAGCAAGTACGGCTCAAGCCAGCGTAGGCGCACTTTTCATAGTTCGATGCCTTCAGAAGTTGTGCATTGGTACAAATGTCTCTTGTACTAAATTGCAGATCAACCCGACAATCTGTAAGGCAATTCCACAGGAGGAAACTGCAAATGGTGCAGATCCCCTTGCCAAATGGGTTCGCTGAACAGACCTTCGCTTTGATCCGATTATCAAATTATTACAAGTCGAGACGTCCAAATGCAAACACGTCAATTTTATAGAAGATCCAATTTATAAGAGGTCCAATGACAGAAACGTCCAACAATCAAAACGTTCAGTGCAAAAAGGGCTGAAAATTTAAACATTTCCTCATTATCCTGTCAAAGGTTTCTGCATGATAGGTTTTTAGTTGGGGTTCAAATTTGGATGTAAGTTTTTTGTAAATTCATTCCGTAATTCATTTCCGCTTTGTTTTTTTTTCTGAGAATTCAAAGTTTTTAATCATCATCATCATCATCATCGTCGTCGTCGTCGTCGTCGTCGTCGTCGTCATCATCAGTAGTCTTTTAACGTCTGTTGTTGGACGTAAACCTTTCCCTGGATTCGCCACACTTCTCTATCGTGGCCATCGCAGATCCAGTACTTTATGACTTTGTCTAGCTCATCTCTCCATCTATTCTGCCGGCCTCTGTTCCGCATGTGATCTTGGAGAATCCATGTCGTCAGTCACAATGTCCATCGATTGTCTGCCATTCTTGCAACATGGCCAGCCCATTGCCATTAGAGGTTTTTAATGGATTCTATGATGTCTCTGACTCCTGTCTTTTTCCGGTTGTATTGTGCTGTCTTGTGGTCTTTCCATGTGATGCCCAGCAAAACTCTTTCATGTGCACGTTGCATGGTTCTCAATTTGCAGATCTGTCTCTTGGTTAGGTTCCATGTTCCAGCTCCATAAGTGACGGTTGGGAGGATGTATTGGTTACACACCCTTTCCTTTTAGGATTAGTGGGATCTTCTTTTTGAAGGTTGAGCTTGCTCTGCCAAAGGCTTACCATTCTAGTGTGATTTTTCGCTTGATTTTTTTCTTCCCTGCTCAGAAAAATGTGAGCGAAGTAAATTATTCAATTTTTTTAATTGATTACTCCTAACATGACTTGTTACCAAAAGACGTTGGTGACATGACAGTTTCTATTGAATGATTAACCAGTTTCAAATTTCTTTGAGAGAATGATCAATTTGGTTTTGTGACATTCCAATTTGCTGAGATAGTTGCATAGTTTGCCAGCGGCGCCAGTGGTCAGTGTTCACCTCCACAGAAAGGCTTGGCACTCTAATAATTAAAAAAAAAGAAAAAAAAAAAAAAGGAAGCAGGACTCTCCCTACATGAAAGATCAGTGCCACAGAATCTCCGTTTATCCAATCCCTGATTCGGCCTTGTGTCGTACTAAGCCAGGCCTTAGTGTCGCGAAGACAAGTTGAAATTCAATGTTTCAGTGGGAATCATATCGTTGATACGGAAGTATCTTATCTCTGTTTTATTCCCCACTGAGTGAGTAGAAAAATTGATCTATCATAAAAGAGGCACGTGCTCAGATGAATTCACACATGCACGCATTCACACACACACACACACACACACACACACACACACACGCATACACAACGTGCACATATCTTAAAACTCAGTTTTTTGCCGTAAAAAGTTATCAAGCTCCTTTTCTGATGATTCTTGAGAAATCATCACCATCGCAATGCTAAAAAGAATTTTCCCATAGAAAAAAAAAACACTTCCTGGATATGAATATTATTTATTCCAATGATATATACACATATATATATATATGTGTGTGTGTGTGTGTGTGTATCCATGAGTGTGCGAAAATGCGTTAGCGTGTCTTTGTCTGATTCTGTGGAGAGTAAGAAAAAAAAAGACAACTTTCAATTAATTTTGCTTCGAAAATAGATGTTCAATTTTTCGATGAAAAACACACACAAATATAAAAACTGAAAACAGATAAGTAGATGATTTGATCGTAAAAAATATAATGAGACATTTCAGAAGTGAATAGAACCCATTATTTATACCAATTTGACATTTTATAAATATATACTCATTGGGAGTTACTTAATTCAGTACAAAAATACCACCCAATTACTTTATTTTCTAAAGTGCGATATATATATATATATATATATATATATATATATATATATATATATATATATGTGTGTGTGTGTGTGTGTGTGTGTGTGTGTTGTGTGTGTGTGTGTATGTGTATAAAATTGGAATAAGTAACCGTTAGATCCGAGAAGTATTTGTTTCCAAGGGAGAACACTTATTTTATATATATTCATCATTATATATAGTATTTGGCAGTGATAATTTCTTAAGAATCATCAGTTAGGATGTTTGATGACGTTCTATAGAAAAAAAAATGGCGGCTGTCTTGCTCAATGGCAAGAGCATCGCTTTGTTGGCTGTTTTGATTCCTGCATCTGCCACATCTTCTTTAACTGTGTAAAGACTGGAAATCATCTGAAGTACGTTTCGACAGGATAATGATAATTAGAAAAAAAGAAAAGAAACCTGCCAAATTATAAGTGTGGCTGTGCCTGTAGACCACAGAGTGAATACGAAAGTGAGTAAAAAAACTGGGGGAAATACCAAGCTATGACCTGGGAACTGACAAATGCGTGGAACATAAAGATTTCAGTTGTTAATGGAAAGATGAAGTAACGGCATCTTGACGAAAATCAGTTTTGATTGTTAACACAATCAACTATGATATTTGTTTTGTTCGTTGCGATTAACGATATCATAAATAAATAAAGAACAGCGTCTTATCCTTTAAAGTTTAAACCTCCTGAAGATTTTCATGAAACTGGATGCACCTCTTGGATAGATATGCATTAATAGTAACAACAACAACAACAACAACAACAACAACAATAATAATAATAATAATAATAATAATAATAATAATAATTAAAAAAAGTGAATAGTTACGATATGTTGTATATCCCGATGTAAGACAAATTTGAAAATGTTTTGATAGAAGAAGATATAAAAGTTATCGAAAATTTCAGGTTTGTTATATCATATTTATCATAATATAATTTCAAGCATTACGTTATTGGAATTTTAATGTGTGATGTTCGAATCTAATTCCGTTTCTCTTTGCAGAACACCCCAATAACGTTTACATACTACTACTACTACTACTACTACTACTACTACTACTACTACTACTAATAATAATAATAATAATAATAATAAGAAGAAGAAGAAGAACAACAACAACAAAACAAGAATAAGAACGAGAAAAACTCTGCGAATGGACTGAGACGACGTGGCTGATAATGTATATTGGTAAAAAAAAAAAGAAGAATTTGATGAAATTAATAAAATATCATTAGAAAAAAAAAAGCCACAATAATTTGATCTATTAATCAGATTCCTATTGTACTGCGAAGATCTTCCATTTCTGTCCCTTTGTGGATTCTTCTGGAAGGAGGAGAAAGAAGGAAAAAAAAACTGTCTTATAAGAAGATAGCGCTTATCTTCGCGTCAGGAGATTTTGCTTGGACGTCGATTTTCGGCTTTGGAATTAAACGCCGCTCCGTCTTCCTCATTTCCCTTGTTGTGAAGATTTGAACAGCGCAGCTAAGAAATAATTGAAACTCCGTGCACACCTGTCTGGTAGGTAGATTGAGGCGGGAGGGGGGGGGTCAGCTACTCCAGAAGAGGTATATGAGTGGCTGCGCATGATAAGTGCCCAATGAGACATATTTTTTTCCTCTTTCTAAAGTTGATATTTTTCGCTATTTTAAGCTACAATGCTCATTCTTTCAGTTTTTATTTTGGAGCTTGAACACTCTCTGGATCATAATACAGAATGTTCAAAAAGAGAGGAAAAAGGAAAATCGTTCGTTAGACATTCATCATTTGCTGTTACTCCTACCTTTGTCTATTCGTCCATGCAAAAGTTCTAAATGAGTTTCAATAACATTTTGAAGAAGAGGGCGTCAAGCCTGGCCAAGGGAGAATTCATCAACTTTGGAGCTGGACCCATGAATTTCTTTTGAGTTAGAGATTTTTTTCATATATCAAGACAATTGTCTGAAATATATGAAATCAGAACAGTTACTTCCCTTGTACCGTAGCTTATTTTTCGTTCAGTTTAAAGTTTGCGTAGAGCGTTGAAAGAAGCATGAGGATACGTACCGTGAAAGGGTGTGATCGTGTGTCATCTAGTAAACAAGTTTTTCACGTAAAAGTGACCCCCGAGTACATTCAGATATTCTCTGACGGAAAATACTTTTGGTGACTTGGGTGCCTACCTGTGGAGTAATGGTTATCAAGCTCGTATTGCAGAACCATTATTACTGTAGTGAGTTCTGTCTTCACTCAATGCCTTAAACTGGTGGCCGCATGCAAGACAAAGCGAGATTGCATAAATATCTTATGTAACCTTGAATCAAACCAAGTCCAGCCTCGTAAATATCAGTATACTTTGTGATCGCTCTCCCTTTCCCCTGTCTCTTAATATGCATATTTGATCCAGCTATGTTTTCTCTCTCTCTCTCTCTCTCTCTCTCTCTCTCTCTCTCTCTCTCTCTCTCTCTCTCTCGCACTCACAAACACTCACATTCTTGGATATTTTAGGGGCACAACAACCATGACCCCAGAAGCAATCATCCTATTTCACTTTGACCCAACATATATAAACTATTCTCTGAATCACTCTCGGACTCGCAGCGCTGTAGATGAAGATCAACCATGTAAATAAGCAGTCCTCATTGGTAGCCATTCAATAATGAACCACCTACACCCAATAAATCAACTAATCGAAAAGTCGTTAGAATACAACAAACTATCGTTCGGTCTTTGAAAACAATGAGAAGTTATTTGGTTCTATCAAACATGCGACAGTCTTCAACACAATGCAAGAACGAGATGTTGACGAGAATTTCGCACACATACATACGTACACACACACACACTTATATATATATATATATATATATATATATATATATATATATATATATATATATATATATATATATATATATACATACATATATATATATATTCCAGAAAGATTCACTGCTTTAAACACTAAATATATACATTAAAAAATCCTCTTCGTAAAAAATTATCATTTCAATCAATGATTTCCCTAATACCCGTTAATTTAATTCATGTAATTTTTTTTTCAGTATTTTTTTTTTTGATTTATTAAGATTTTGATATCATGACACAATGTGTGAATTTTTCTTGTTGGGATCATTAGTTGTTTATAATGAAACCGTTTCGGAAGTTTGGAAACAAAACAGTTATATTAACCTGGCTCTCCAGGTCATAGATGCATATAAGCTGATGTCCATGAAAGATGTGTTCCGGAGATGTGAGGTGTTAGTCCATATCTCGTAGAGTACTATTTCTAATCTCATGTCGTTCATTCTGGGGGTCCAGTGCATTTATCTATCCGGTATTATGATAAAAACAACAGTTGTTTGTTGATTTGTTGGTCGGTTTAACGGCATATCAACCGTTAATGGGTTATTTAACGCTGAAAACAATTGTGAACTCTGTATATAGTTTTTTTTTGTATAGCTTTACTTAT
This sequence comes from Thysanoteuthis rhombus, assembly GCA_963457665.1. NCBI lineage: Eukaryota > Metazoa > Mollusca > Cephalopoda > Oegopsida > Thysanoteuthidae > Thysanoteuthis > Thysanoteuthis major. The sequence goes on from OY735213.1 coordinate 53,180,146, forward strand.
TTTACAAGGAATAAAATTTGGAATGTAGTTTTTTTTTGTACAAGAAAAAAAGTTGAGAATACATTTTTTCCTTTTTACAATAAATAAAATTGGGAGGTTGGTTGAATAGGGATCAAGTTCCTTTTCTCTAACTTGTCTGACTTGATTGGACCTATCCGGAAATGAAATCCCGTCAGCATAGCTTTTCTTGGAACATGCAAGCCACTCAACCACGCCAAGGTACTTATTCACGGAATGGATTAAAAAGAAAGAAAAAATATATAAATATAAACTAGATATAATGATACGACCTCCATTGTACAGTAATATTTATTCATTTTGAGTCCTGGCACCGAAAACTGATGACGCTAGGAAGAAAATGACTCGTAGTCTCATTGATATTCCCTAAGTTTATAGTATGGTACAAGATCAGAAGTGTTGAGCACTCACCAAAGACCGTACTCAATCAAGGAGCAACAGTCTGTGAGGCTTGCCCACTAACCCTGCTCCAGGGTGAGAATTCTTAACTCGTATTTTAAACAATGGTCTATTTTCTTCAGAGATGGTTATATGGTTCCTACACTCGCATGTGAATAGACTGTTGTAATGTTAGATTTCATTCGAGTGCAGTGATTAATGAGTTAGTTTTATAAATTAATAAAAGTGAGTGCTTTGCCATGGAAGAAACTAGACTTGAAGATTGTCATTACTATAGTGAGTTCAGTTCTTATTGAATGTCTCCATGCATTGAGATCATGGTTTGCTCTAAATAAAACCTGGATGCACTTTGCCTTGGAGCAATGCCTAGGAAGTTAGGCTTCCCACGTGGTCTCACGCCAGAAAAACTATAGAATTAGATTTGGATTGGGTCCATTTATTTCTCGAAGCCCAGGCTTCAAAAGTTGCGATCCTGTACTCTAAACATTGAGCTAGAGTCAGATATTCAACTCTTTCATATCATTTGCCGCATGTCTTTATAATGTCAAATGAAATAAGCTTCAAGGCAATGAGAAAAATATGAGTCAGGGTCTACCCAAATCAACAATCGATTAGAGGTCAATGAATTGTACACCTTTATGTATTTCACTGGTGCAAATTGCTGAGTTTTTGCTGATCCAATCTTTGAAGCTTATTTCGGAAAAAGTTTTGTTTAATTATGTTCATAGAATATACTATTTTAAGACGTGAATTTCGCCCTATTTATTTAAGCTGAACGTTTTCTTTTTACTATTTATTCGGGTTTATCTGAGGCTGTCAAATCAAAGATGGTGAAAAAGCAAATTCAAGCAATTTTGTTTTATGAGTTCAAAATGGAACGTAAATCAGCGGAAACTGCTCGCAATATCAACCAAGTATTTGATCAGGGGACAGTCAATAGAGGTACAGCTCAACATTTGCTCCGAAATTTTCAGAACTGAGACGACAGCCTTGAAGACGTTGACGTCCTTCTGTAACTGACGACATCTGAATGCGGGTCATTATTGACACAGACCAATACTAAACAACTCAAGTGGTTGCAAAAAACGTTGACCATTACTCACCACACTTCGACCGACTATTAATCTCTAAAGCATTCCGACCACTTGTCTTCTGCAATCTAAAAATAGCTCAAAATGCCTTCGAAGAATTCATTGTTTCCAGAACCAAGAATTCTAATCTTACAGAATAAATGGACTCATTCTCAGTTGGCAAAATGAGTAGATTCAGGAGGTTCTTATTTCGGTTGATAAATTTTATTCCAGGCAGAAATATACTGCTTGAAAGTTGACGGTGAAAAAAAACCGCAATTATTTTTTGCACTAATATTTGTGTTCAGAGATCCAATGTTGTATTTCGTATCAATTGGGATATACGGATTCCCTTCGTCGAATCGATGACGTAGACCGTGACGTCAACGGCAGAAACAGAAGAAATTTGGTATTTTGTTTACGAAGCCATTGTTGAAAGAGCGACTCATTGACGTGTTCCGTCAGAGAACTACGAATTCCCGACATCAAATCAACGACCTTGAGTGGCAGTTTGTCTTTGTTGGTTTGCGAATAAATACCACCTCACTCTAACTAAACCGACCCTCAGCACCATCTATCTCTGACCCACAACCCCTGAGCCCCCTTCCCCACAAAAAAGTCCACAAAAAAAGAAAACAACAATAACAAAAAGAAAACAGTGCAAAGAAATAGAAGACGAAAAGAATGGATATTTCTTTTTTTGCAATGTTTCGCATCTCCAGCTTTCGTAAAAAAAACCCACAGATGTCAGGTGTTATCGTTTTTGAACACAAGTTGACATTCGGTACACACAATGGGCGATTCTATTGGATTATGCCATAGAGATTGCCCAGAACAATGTCCACACAGCTGGTGTACGGCAGGGCAAGGCGGAGAAAATGGGTGGAGATTTAGATGAGGGGGTAGAAGAGATTCAGATGGAGGGCAGATAGAGTCGTTGAAGTCCTGGCCCGATCGGGGGTTCGTGGACGGTGGGTCGTCAACCAGTCAGTGAGTCGACTCACCTCCGTGCAGCGAGCGAGCGTATGAGAGAGAGAGGGAGAGAGAAAAGAGGTTGTGTGTGCTACAAAGAGAGAGAGAAAGAAAGAGAATAAGTGAGGAAGATAGAGAATTAGATACAGGGAGAGATTGAAAAAGAGTGTCAGAGACAGAGACAGAGAGAGGAGTGTGTGCGTGTGTGTGTGTTAGAGACAGAGACACAAAGACTAACAGAGAATGACTGAGAGAGAGAGAGAGAGAGAGAGAGAGAGAGAGAGAGAGAAACTCAAAGTCAGAGATAGAGAGACAGAGATGCAGAAAGACGCACAGTAACACAGACTGAGAAAGAGAATGTTAGAGACGGATAAAGGCAGAAAATGAGAGAGAGAGGGAGAGAGACCGAGGGACAGGTAGAGCAAAAAGTGAGATATAGTCAAGTGTGTGTGTGGGGGTGGGGAGAATCTTTTTTCTTGCAAACATTGTGGCATGTTAGGGACAATAGATTTTTTTGTTCCAGATATCTGAGGCTGGATCTCAATGCAAGTATATGGATTCTGCTCTTTCCTAAAAAGCAACTACTGATACTTGAACTGGGCTCGGCCGATCGCGTTCGTTGTGGCACTAACCGTTACACTACCTCACACTTCCTACTTCACAAGGCCCCATCGAAATAGCAAAAACTAAATTGTACCTCTACTGAAACAGTCAAAAGACCGACGTCTTTTGGCAGCATATCGTGTTTTGGAGGTGATCGAGCAAAACATTCAGAAATTGGTGATCAATGAACAAGTTACATCTCTCGCATTTTCTTGGTTGGTGATCACTAAAAAGGTTTGAATTTTTGAAAAAAAAAAAAAGCATGAATGTTTTCCGACCAAAGGGGCCAATTTGACATAAACTTGCGTTGTAAATGGAACCCCCTTCCCACAAAATAATTAAAGAGTGTTCTTTGAGTAAATGTTTAAATTTTCTGCCCACTAGTTCCACTGATTCTCATTTTCTCTTTAATCTTATTGTATTTTTATTCCTCTGACCCCGTTTCTTCTTTTCTTTCATCCCCCTATTTTTTTTTTGTCTTTTTTTCTCTTACTTTCTTCATTTCCTTTGTTTCTGTTCTTCATCTGTTTCAACTTTTCCTTCGCATTTAAAATTCTTAAACGAGGACGAGTTTTCCCGTCACACCTCTCCAGTAAATCTCGAGTTACCTTTATTTGATTAACAATCCTCGCCAAAATGAGTGATGTGAGCAGATATGAAAATATTACATTCCTCTACCGTGATTTGAACCCACAATTACAATGCGGCTGTCTCATCGACTGTTTGAATTTCCAAGTCTTAGATATTAACGAAAATCCACCTTACACGTACGCACGAGCTTCTTTCATTCAAACAAATATATACATTTATACAAAAAAAGTGAATTTTTTAATTCATTATATATCCAATGCAGAAGTTACGGTAATCATTTTCTATCGGAATAGAAGTTGGGGGTGGAGTTTGAACTTGCAGCAGTCATGCGTGTCTTCTTTTATTCGTTCTTCCCTGAAATTCTTACACCGATCTTTTGCCTCCATACGTGTCAATGAATCTGGATTGATCGAAAGAGTATTTTTTCAAAAGATAACGACAAAGAATACATTGATAAATAAAAATTGATATAAACAAATCACGAAATAATAATAGAATTTGTAAGAAAGAGAGAGAGAGAACAAAGAGAGAGAGAGAGAGAGAGGCAAGAAAGAGAGATTACAGAGAGAGAGAGAGAACAGAGGGAACCCAGAGAGAGAACAGAGAGCGAGTAAGGGAGAGAGAGAGTGGCGAGAGAGAGAGAGAGAGAGAGAGAGACAGACAGACAGACAGACAGAGGCAAGAGAGAGAGAGAGACAGACAGAGAAGAGAGAGACAGAGAAGAGAGAGACAGAGAAGAGAGAGAGAGAACAATGAAAGAGAGGGAACAAAGAGAAAGAGAGAGAGAGAATAAAGAGAGAGGAAGAGAGAGCGAGAGAGGCAAAAGGGAGAGAGAAAAGGAAGAGAGAGGCAGAACAAGAGAGAGAGAGTGAGAGAGAGAGAGAGAGGGGGAGGAGGGGGGGGGAAGAGAGTGAGGAAAAACCTGTTCCGATATTAACAATAACAATTATTGGTGGAAGCGTCAACTGTGACAGAAGGCTTGAAATCAGGCAATGAAATCAGTGTCCCAATCGGGGTGGATGGCACGGGTGGTGGTTACTCTAATCGAAGAAGACAACGCTTGTAAAGTGGATAATATGATGAATTCCCCAAATTAGGAGACCAAATGCCGCACTATTTCCACTTTCTCATCTCTCTTTCGCTTCTTCCCTTTACATTCTGTATCAAACTTCCCCTCCCATTTACATAACTCTCGCCCTTCTTCGTCTATTTTGCATCCCCTCTCTTAGCAACCTTTCTTACTTCCTCCTTTGCATCCACATTTGACTTTTCTTTCTTTTTTTAATCCTCTCCCCCTTACCTTTTCTATCTTTTTATATTCTGTACCCCTCTCCCTTTATCATGCAGTCTCTCTCGTACCTCCTCCCTTGAGTCTCCCTCCTACCTTCTCTCTCCCATCTTTCTTTCTTCCTTTCTTTACATTGTGTATCCCTCTCCTCATTTCCTCCCTCTTCTTTTGCATTTTCTCCCACTTTATTATTTGCATCTACCTCCTACCACGATATTCCTCTTTTGCACCCCCTCCTCTTAAATCTTCCTCCTCCCCTTCTTCTTGCATCTTCTTCCTCTTCTTGTTCTTATATCCTCATCCTCCTCCCCATCCCATTGCATTCTCTCCCTCCTTATCTTTTATCTCAGATTCATCAGCGTCTTCCTTTTTGTCAAACTCCAGAGTCTGGATTCGACTTTGATTTTCTACCATAACAAGAACAATCCTCACCAAATTTACGGGGAGTAAAAATTAAAAAACCCTCTAGCGTGATTTGAAATTACGATCAACTGATTGGTAGGCCTGTGTCTTATCTACTGAGGTATACTGACAAGTCGAACGTGTCTCTGAAATTCATCTTTTGGCAGTGAAAGCTGTTATTTCTCTCTAATGAATAAAAAATGTTCATAATTTTTCTCATCTGTTATACATCCAACGCAAAAGTTGCTGAAACTATGCTCCGTCGGAATAAAAGTAAAATTGAGTTTTGACCCTGCTGCAAAGAGGCTTTTCTTTTTGATTTTTTTTCTCTGCTTCCTTCGCAGTAAAAAGATAAACCAGTGTCAGATATCTCTGTATCAATTCTTCATGTTTACCGAAATGATAGGATGTCATTACATGACATTTCATGACATGACAAGCTTCATAGGCACACATATATGCACTTGCTTGCATGCACACACATACATACATGACCACATACTCGTGCAAATGCACACACATATATATACAGACAAGCAGAAAGACTCACACACACACATTAGTTTCAGGTGAGGCATAAATTTACATTCTATACCCAAGTAATTCATAATGTTACGTAACACACCTTGAAGTTTAGTTGACCAACGTTAATTTGATAAAGTCTGATATAGAAGTTCAAGTCTCACCCAAAGCTCATTGTTGCCAAAGTTAATTTATGTTGGTCTTTTTTTTTTGCAAAATATGACATCATGAAAATATTACATTACATATATGATTTCTTTATGTCAGTGAATGTTTTCAGAATAAAATTGATGTTAACCAATTTTAATGATATTTTTCATATTTATACGATATATTTACCATGAAAAATTCAGTTTATGGTATCGGTTTTTATCAGAAATATTTGCAATAACTTATTTGGCAGTATTAAGTTTCATTGTGCAGTTGGAAGTTATTCATCATATTGTAAATAAATGTATGTAATAGTTTAGTTATTGATATAATTCTTTTTCAATTCCAGATACATAAGAACGCCATGGGTCGTCAGAAAGATATCAAGAGAAGAAACAAAATACCATAGAGTTATCGAGTGATGGAAACACAACGTTGGAAGTGAGGAAAAAGGTTGAACAGAGATCACAGAACGATCAAAAAGGAAATTGTCAACATTGGCAAGATAAGAACAAGAGAAAAAAACCTGGCTTCAAGAATGTCACAAAGTGAGATTTGAAAAAAATCAAAAGGTAATAAGCAAGAAAAGTGGATTTGCTAACAAAAGGAATATTTGAAGAAGCTGGTGATGCGACTGCAAGCAGAGAAAGAAGATGCAGAGTATCAAGAATGATGGTTGATGAGAGGAAAACAACCAAACTACCACATTTAAGTAAACACCACTAACAGAAACATGTACGTTGGGTGCAGAAGTACATGAGAACTGATTAAATATTAGTAAATATTGGTAATGAATGTAGAGTTACATTGGATGGACCTAATGGCAGGGATTAAGGTTGGGTCATTCATAGAAATAGTCAATAGGGACGTACTGAAATGTTTTGGGCTAGCATTGTGGGCAGTCAAATCATAGGCTCCCTCAAAGTTGATGATGATAACAAGATAATAGCAGCTAATTATTTTGAGTTTTTGACCAAGACGTATATTGAGTGATACAGGTCACAACCAAGAAGTTTCAAGCCAAAGAGTATAATCGTGCAGGACATTGCTTTTCCACCTTCTGAAAAACTGGATATTGCCCACTTTGCCAGCAAAGGGTTTTGAAGACACCAAATCAATGGAATGGTCCTCAGCCTCTTCTGATATCAACCCAGCAGAAAAATTGTGATCCATCAATAAAAAGATGTCTATGAGAATGGAAAATAATATCCAAGCGAAAATCTTTAGACTGCAATAAAAACTACTGCAAGTAATGGTAAATCCAAAAGAGTTGAAAAAGTTTAAAGATAATAGAAGATCAGAAAGCCTATCTACCTAAAATATTTTTTCCAGGAATATGGGATTTTGTGTTCATCAAATAAATGTTCCTGTGGCCTATAACGTTTGAATTTGTTTTTGGATAAAAGATTATGATTCGTTCAGTTTGTTTGTATAATAGAACCTGACACACCGAAAACAACTTATTATGAATATTTCTGACAAGGACAGATTGTTCAAGTTGAGAATCACACGATATATTGCTCGTATAAATATCAGAAGTTTTACCAATATCGGCCGGTTAATACCAATTCTATTGTGAAAAGACTGACTCGCATAATAAGAACTGACATACAGTATGCGGGGTGCAGGTGGTCAACTGTGTGGACAATGGAATCGGTGAACCGATTTAAAACTCCGTCTGTGACAGTTGGCGTTCACTACGCACTTGGGAGAAGGCATGAACCCCCCTTCCCCTGCAATGGGTTATTGATAAGGTTGAGTTGGCGTTCCAGACTTAGTAGACAACTCTAAACCAGGAAAGTTGAGTCACATGAGAAAAAGGGCGGCGAACAGAATGGGGGACATGTTTCCGATATATATATACATATAATGATTGATAATTGTATATGGGGTTCTGGTGAAGCTTTAATAGGCTTAGCAAGCCGGAAGTGGATTTTGATGAATATCTCGAGTATATGTAAAAGACTTTTTTTTAGAATAATAAACACCCGACTGCAAAATAATGGTTGGTAACCAATCACTCCTCCGAATCAATATCACTGTGGAGAGTTCGATCTTCACTGAAATTCCCACTTTTGTAGCCTTGTACCAGACTTAACTTAGCCAAGTAGATATCAGTAACGATTGGAGGTTTGGGAAACAAAATTACCGCATAATACATAAAGAGACATCATTATGTGCTCGGAACTGTTTGGTGAACAATTATGGTTGATACAGGGTTAAATCCACTCTTACTTCTACCCCGACTTCCGATGAATGCTATAAATGCATATATAATAAATAAATAATGTATAAAAATATGTATCTTTTATATAAATGTATCTATTAGGATGATATAAGCCAGTGTCTATCTGTATGATGAATATTCATAAAATGTCAGTATTTGTTCAGTTAGTAAGACAAACCTCCAGACGATCAGTTGGTTGTGAGTTCAAACCATGGTAAGGGGATGTGAATTTTATCGGTTTATACCCTTCATTTTGGTGTGGATTGTTCTTGTTATTATCGTCCTTATGATATATTATAGTTCGAGAGAAGCAGATATATCACGTGCTCGCGTGGTAGATCAAGGAAGCATGAATGAAAATGAAAAAGACTCAAAACAAATCCCGGACTCGAACCCCTACCCTTACCCTTAAATTTCTTGGTAAGTTTTTTTTCTTCAGTTGAAAGTTCGTGTCAAGAACAATTTCCCACCAAAGTGGGATGTATAAATCAATATGTAAAATTTATACACACACAAATGAACGCACACAAGCAGAGAGAGAGAGAGAGAGAGAGAGAGAGAGAGAGAAAGAGGAATCTGCAGCCCACTTCGCTGGTTGGTTCGGCAGGCCATTTGTGGGGCTACGGCGATTTGCTACATACAAATGTACAAAAAGATATGTACTTTTATTGTTTTTTTTAATTTATCATATATTCAATACAAATGTTTCGGAAGTCATCTTCAGTCGGAATCAAAGTTGGAGTGGACTATGACCTTGCCGCAACCAAGCTTGTCCGTATTTATAATCGCTCTCCTGATGTGATTCATGACATATTGCTTAAAATTGGAAACTTTTCGATATCTGCTTAAAAAAAAACATAACAGGCCGGCTCAGTGATTGACTGGTGCAATCGAGAACTTTTTTTTTTTTTTTTGCTATTAATACAGTAAGCAGTAAAATACGCTGTAACGGTGCACATCAAATGACAAACATATTCTAACGACACAGATGTTTATATATATATATATATATATATATATATATATTTCATTTGCAGAACTGTAACCTGTATATGGGACTTTAGATTATGAAAGGGTAATAAAAAGTCTTTTTTGTCTGTACATTTTGTCCTTTCATTATGAATACACTCCATACGAAACATACCCGTTATGACGGCAAATTCACAGTAAGAGCAAGGATAAATACGGACAAGCTTGGTTGTTGCAGAGTCAAAGTCAATTCCAATTTCAATTTCAACTGAAGATGATTATCCCAACCTTAGAACTGTATTTAAGATAAATAAAAGAAATTATGAAGATATGTATCTTTTTGAATAGATGTAGTAAATCAGCGTAGCCCCATGAATAGCCCGCCCGCGCAGCCAACCAACCACGGAAATGGGTTACAGATCCCCCTCTTAGCTTGTCTCCGTGTGTGCGTATATATATATATATATATATATATATATATATGTGTGTGTGTGTGTGTGTGTGTGTGCGTGTGTGTGTGTGTGTGTTTGTGTGTGCAGATTTTACATATCGGTTTAAATACTTCATTAAAGTGAGGATTGTTCTTGTTACGAAATAATGGGAGTTCAACGAAAAAAAAAAAAACGTACCAAAAAGATTAAGGTAAGGATGAGAGTTTACTGTAATTATCTTGTTTTCTGGGTTGTATACCCGACACGCAATAATGGACTAAACTTACCTTGGTAGTACTAGTAGACACAGAAAAAAAAATCCAAAAGAGTCTTTTGATTGGAAAATAAAAAAAAAACTTGGTTATTCCCTCAAAAGAAACCATAATGCGACCAACGTCTTTTAACGTCTTCTTAACGTTTGGAGTGATTAATGAAAAAAATGGAATAAGGCAGTGATTAACAAATAAGTTACTTTTCTCGCCTTTTTGTTGGGTGGTGATCACAAAGAAATCAAAATTCTCAAAAAACAAGCGGACACAAATTCGGAACCAATTTAGAATACACTTACATTGCAAACTGAACCACCCAACAAAAACTCATTCAGGTTGGGGGTCAAAAAGACAAAAGACGTATTTTCTAGACGTGATAAAGAGTAATTGCTGAAAATCTCAGCCCTATAGCTCCATCAGTGCTGTATGTACATAGCCAGCCAACAGGACAGATTTAAAAACTGAGAAACTTATTTTGTTGACAGTTTTGGTTGACGGTTTCAAAAATATCCCGAAGACTTTTTTTTTTCTTAAAAAACAGAACAAAACTGTGTTAGCCCTGATGTACCCCTTCTCGAGAGCAGTAACATATGCCCAACATTTCTCTCACCCCCAGGACAACCCTTTTACGGATGCTGGCCATAGGGACTGGTTGACAATCCTTGTCTTTTATTTATATGAATTTAACATTTGGCGTACGACATAAGGCAACATAAATGTTTTGCCTTCTTTAATCTGCCCGTTTATACTCTTTTTTTTTCTGTATGTGTTTGTTCAAACGATTAAAAAAACTTTTTTTTTTGTTAATTTATCTGTGATTTCTGTCTTTTTTCCTTTGTTATTTTGAACAACTGGATACTTAACACAACAATTAAACTTGCTGGAATAAAAGGCAAGTCGTTAACACATGTCAACTGTTTTGGGTGCTTCAGATTTGCAATGGAGGGCCTTCAAGACGTCATGACATAACGGGAGTGATTTTGCCCACCACCACCGATGAAACTTTTGCTTTTATTTTGAAGTATTTTTTATTTGCTTCTCCCCTTTGGGTTCTTCCTTGCCATTTTTTTTTTTTTTCGTTTTGTCATCCTTTCTTTCTGGTTGTTCTCTATTAAACAATCATAGCCACCAAATGGTTCCATCTTTATATATATGCGTTGGTAGGTTCGTTTGTTTTTGTGCTTGTCTGTACCAGTACTCCTGGCCATGCCGTTTTGTCTAGAGACTTGAAAATTGGCACCAGTATTCCACTAGACTCTTTCTAAAAATATTTCATTTTGGAAGCTGTTTTGATTTTTTTAGCCTTATTTTGACGAGTTTGTCAATAACATCTTGATACTTTAGAATGTAGATATTTCTAGATTGTTTTCACTCTATTTTGGATGTGTTTTTTGTGAAAAACGCAGTGAAGACACGAATAAAATTTTATCCATTCTTTGATGGGATTTTATTAACATGACTTGAAAATTTTGATGCTATGGCTATTCAATTATTGACAGTAATGGCGAATTTTACTCCTTTTCTCTTTGACTCTTCCCCCGCCCCAGCTAAAAATCATTTTCATTCCTATCACTTTCATCTCTTTTTCCTTTTATAAACAAACCTCCAGTACAAAGTCTGGAGTTTACCTATTGTGACAAGAACAAAAAAATTCAGACTTTTTTCAAGTGATCACCACCCAACGAAATGCGAGAAAAGTAACTTATTCATTGATCCCCCCCTAATTCCAATTTTCCTATTGATCACCCTCAACACGAGATGCTGCCAAAAGACAGTTTCTATTGTGTTACTATCAGACCTGTCCGCTTTTAGTATTATTTATGTCACTATATAAGCAACCATTAGAGTGAATTAAACCTTAAAACATTGCTGTTTGATCATTACTACCCTGAAAAAAATGCGTTTCATGGAAAGTTGCTCATAAATTGAATAGACTTATTCTTACAACACCACTGATTCCAAATTCTTAGTTCGTGGCTGTCACTTTCTCTCTGATTTTCAATCTAGGACATACGAATTGGCGCCCAAATCTGGCTGAAATTTTCCGTCAGAAAATGCAGATTTCGGTGTTTAACAACTTTTCCTCGACCACCTCTATTGTGTCACTATGTATGGAAATAATTCGAAGTTTTGACATATTTGCTTAAGAAATAATACATGTTTGACATATTTGCTCAATAAATACCGATGATATCACGGGTTAAATAAACAATTTGTATATTTATGATGGATGAGAAAGGTCGACCTCGACTCAAAGGATTTTATGCCTATTTTGATCATTCATTGCCTATCTTATTATCTATTGTGTGTGTGTGTGTGTGTGTGTGTGTCTCTCTCTCTCCACACACACATATATATATATATATATATATATATATATATATATATATATATATATATATATAATATAGAAATACTAATTAAAAATTTTGATAAAAATGTAATGCTGTTAAAGTATTAATATATGATTATTAGTATTTTTTCACTTAAGTCTTGAGTATGAAAACTTCTTGTAGCGCGAATACTAAGTCTGAATATTAGAGAACGCTAGAAAATAGACATGTTTTGCCGTGTCTATTTTTCTAGTGCTTTTTAACGAACCCAAGTAAAAGCAGTGCTTTAAATTTTGATTTTAAAGGCTGGTAGAATTTACTTAAATGGAAGATTAACGCTGGGTGATCTTAATTTCTCCCCGTTTGGATATGTGACAGATTAAGTCAAGTTGATGTTGGCTGACCGTTTCTGCAGCACAGGGAAATAGATGAAACATTCATCCCAAAATACATATGAAATATCAGTGCAAGCCATAGAGCAATTATTGCAAGTCATTGTTAGTGAGTTCATTCCAACTGATTTCTTCCTGGTTGTCGCTCTGTGCCAGAGCAAGGTAATAGATTGCCGAAAATAAATGGATTGAAAATAAACAGGTCTGGTTAGTCACTCAATAGAAACCGTCACGTAACCAAGGCATTTTGCAGCATGCCGTGTGGCAGGTGATCAATTGAAAAATGGAAAAGATGGTGATAAATCATCAAGTTACTTTTTCGCCTTTTGATGGGTGGTGATCACAAAAAAGTCAAAATTTTCAAAAAACAAACGTGAATGCTGCAGCACATCAAACTAAGGGAAAAATTTAGCATAAATTTACATTATAAATTGGATCCTTCATAGAAAACTTCTTTCAGGGGAGGTTTTTTCTACACATATTGAGTAAATGTTTAGATTTTCAGCCCTATAGCTACATTGGTGCGGGCTGTGCGTATGATACGTACGTACATAGACTGTCACACACACCAACTAAGAAACTGAAGAAACTTTTATTGACAGTTATGGTTCACTGTTTCGAGACTGGCTCCCAAGAATATGGATTATGCACTCCCAAATTTTGTTCGTGGCCACTTTTCCATTTCCCAATCCATGCCGCTAAAGAAGTCAGTCAACTTTACGGCTACAGTAGACTCCCGTTATTCCGATACCTTCCCCCTAGGGATTTGAGAGTGGCGTTAGAGCAAATTTGCCATTAGAAAGGGTCGATTTATACGAAGTGTATCAATTTTTTAAATTATATATACGACACACACACAAAAAAAATGACTAGACTAATCAGTAAATACATTTATACAAAGATATGTACATATCATTTTTTGTAATATTCTATTTATTATATGTACAATATAAGAGTCGCTGTAATCATCCTTAGTCGGAACAGAAGTTGGAGTGTAGTTCGACCCTGCAGTAGCTAAACTTGTTTCCTTGTATATATCTATAGAAAAAAACAACAAAAGAAAAAACAACAACAACAACAACAAACAAAAAAACCCAGGCATATATCAACCTATCCATCGACGCTATTTGTCTTCGTACCGTCTGTGTTATGTGCTAGTCCCCGTCTTTCGCGTGGTCGCTTACGCCTGCAGCACGCGTTCCACAATATTTTCTGCTTTTCTTTAGTGTGGACGGTCCCAGTGGGTCAGGGGTGCCATATGCCCGATCACAATAAAGAGCGTAATGTTTGTTCCCCTGTAAAATGAACAAGAGCAGGCAACGATTCCCGCTCGACATCGGGGCTAAAGCTGCGGTAGTGGGTGAGACCTCGGAAACTGAGGCGAGTGAATGGGGGTAGGGGCAAAAAGGGTGTGGCCTCGTGAGCCGTTCACCATATGCCCCCTTCTCAGGTGTGCTGCTGCCCTGTCTCTAATACGGCCGACTGGTTAACAAGTCGGGGAATACCTGGGCGACATATTGCAAGTGTAGGGCCTGACTGCCTTTGTTGGGTAAGCAGGGTGGGGGTGGCGTACGGGTGCAGCGTGGATTAAGGGGTATTTTATAAAAACAGATGGAAAGTCAGTTTATTGTGAAAGATAATAACAACTCAAAAAATAAAATAAATTAAATAGGAATAATAATAAAAAAACCCATGAAGCGAATAGGCAACTTTCCAGGTCTAAACGATTAGAGAGATCTGTCCCAGTGCCTTTAAATCTTACGAACGTAAGACACACGCACACATACGCACATGTATACGCATATACATAGGACCTTGCAGAGCCGGTATTGGACCTAGACCTCCCAATTCCAAACTGTATATCAAGTATTTTGGAAATCAGTGCTGAACGCAAATGATTTATGTATGGCTTCGGCATACACATGCAGATGTTATGTATATTGAGTGCCTTGCAGAGACGGACCAATGGTTGGTATCACCCGGGACGGTAACTCACTTCAAGAACTTGCTCTCTTCCCAGGATATCTAGTATTTTGGTTATCTTTTTGTTCTAATAATATTGATAATTCATCACGATGCTCCCATATTATTGAATGTGATGGCATGTGACTAAATTTACGAATAATTCTATCTTTGATTTTTCAATTTTTTTTTCACTTCGAACTTTTAGAAACAATATGGAAAAAAATAAATATTGATACCTTGAGAATAAATCTATTCAATAGCTTCAGAAGAGCTATACAGTAAAACTATAAAACACCCGGAGAACGCATATCTCTTTCATATTGTCATTAGAAGTGTTATAATTATTACTTATCTTCATACCAGAAGTAATCAGTGATCCTTACTCAAGATCAAGTGACAAAAAGTCAAATCTCGAGAACTTTGCTCAGTATTCTCACTAATTTCAACCCTATGATAGTCTGAATCGTTTCAAAATTCATTCATCATTTATCATATATGTGCTGGAGGTGTGCGTCCTGAATGCTAACTGCTCGGAAAAGTGAGTTGGTGATCATTTTGCACTAATGCCCTTGTGAAAGACATGAATCCATTTTCTAGCCTCCAACTATAGGTAGAAGAGGAGGGCTAATGAAGCCCTCCAGTTCTATAAGAGAGTCAGAGAAAAAAAAAATTGGTTGTCATCTTGGTTATCTCGGCCCACCGAGCAATTAAGGAAGGCCGCCAAGCCTAAAGAGTAGACTCTGTTTGTGTTAGCTGATCTCCACTTTTGAAACAATAACCAGTACAGTTTGGATGACTGTCCTCCCCACTGATCTAAGCTAGAGAAAAATAAGCCAGCATATATGAACAATATATCGTTCAGGGACTTGAACCGCGATGGACGGCACCCCAGTTAGGTTTCGAGCCATTCCACCGATGGTTATGTTATTATGGCTACTGCAAATAAGAAGGTTATGCTGACGGTTGGTAAAAATGGTTAGCTGGCTGTGGTGAAAAAGTTAATAACGGAGGAGGCAGTGGTGGTAACGATGGCGCTATTGATAACGAATGGTGACGAGGGCCGTGTCGATGGAAATCCTTGCGGTGCCGGTGGTGATGGTGGTGGTGTTTCAGATGGTGTATGATATTTCCCTCTAATTCCATTTTCCACGGGAACCTCTCCTGTCTAGCCACTCTCAGCCATCTCTTTTCTTCCTCACACGCGCACGCACACGGAGAGATGCACATGAACGTACACATCTGATTATGTGGTCTGCAGTCTTGGCAAAAACCGAAATTTCGTTATCACACCGCCAAAACCCAATTCCAGGAACTAAGAACAAAGAAGCGTGGAATTAGGAGAGTAAAGACGGGAGACAGCAAGGGATAGACATGGGGGAGGGCTGGGTTGGGATCAGGGGAGAGATAGTCGGCCATTTTTGATACTATCGTTACTTTCCAATTGCTAAATTTTTGTGTGTTTCGTTTCCACCTTCTGTCAGACGAAACTTCCATCTGGCTTCTCTGAATTCATTATGGCCGCTGTTTTTCTCTTTGTCTATTCATTTCGCTTCTCTCTTTGGTTTCATTCTTTCTAGTTCCTCCCCCCTCTCTCTCTGTCATACACACGTACAAAGTCTCTCACTCTCTCTTTCTCTCTCTCTCTCTCTACACTTCACGTATTTTCGAAACTCAACGATCTACCGAATCATAGTTATTGTCCGCCTCTCTCACAAGAACAGATACATTCTGTGACTCATCAATGAAAAAGAAATACGGAAATAAGGTTCAGTATTATTTTCTTGCTGAAATAATGTGGAAGCTACATATCAAAGCGACTAACATAACTAAGGTAATATGAACACTTGATTTGGATATTTAGAGTATGCTGTCTATTTCCTGTATCGGAAAACTTCGATTATTCTCATAAAATGCCTATATTTCATTTCTATCAACTTCAACTGGTCTACCCCAAGCGTGGAGTGTCGTTCAGCTAGAAATCTCCAGCCGAAAATCTTGCAAACCACTTTTGACACATTTGATTATTCGAATAAACTACTCCATAAACTACATCATTTTTTTGTGGGTGGAGTTTTAGTTGCATTTTATTTTCCTTAAAATGAAATAAAATTCATGATTAGCCAGAAAATGTTATTCTCTTCCAATGTCAATTTTAGAATCAATAAGCAAAACGCGCTGATATGATAACTCTCAACATGTATTCGAACTTAATCTATTTGAATGAAGTTACTTAAAACTAGATGCACTTAATGCCATCAAACGACAAAATATTGAAAACTTATCAGACTATATATATTTTGATGAAAATGATAATTGGAAGGAGGAGAAAATTTTCTTTGAAAAAAAAAAAAATGTCTGGCTCCGGTCGTAATGCATCAAAACGTGTAAACAGAACAATTAAACATTTTGAAATCTCTTGAGTTTTTCTCTTCACTTTATGTCATTTTTATCAATATTTGACAAGACAAAAGATGTAACGGAAATAAATATGATCCAGTTTCCAAAATTTCGTGTTTTTGTATTGTCAATTAACTTCACCATCATGTCTGATAAATCAAATCCAATTTCTTCTTCTGCACGCACACACACACACACACCCCCACACACACACGTATATATATATATACATATATATATATATATATATATATATATATATATATATAATATATATATATATATATATATATATATATATATATATATATATATATATATATATATGTGTGTGTGTGGGTGTGTGTGTGTGTGTGTGTGTATATATATAGTTTGTATAGTATTTAAAGACAATGTGGACAGCAAAATTCGTTGTTAAAAATGAAACAATTATAACATGTTTCGTCGTGTACCAACAGTTCGACAGAATGAATTGTGTTGTATTACATAGAAACTTTTCTGAAATGATCTCCTGTCGCTGCATAGTAAATAAATCACTCAATTTAGATAACGTATACACAATAAACAGTTGAAGAAAATGGAACTGCTACATGAATCGAACCTGCCACCGATAGGGTAGCTGCTTTGATATAGAGATACTCACGTTGAAAGAGAGAAAAGATTCCTGCAGCAGCCCTATTTTCTTTAGTTGTTCATTCTATTTGAGTTGTCTAAATTGAGTGATATATTTATCGTATAACGATGGAAAATCATTTCAAATAAGTTTCTATGTAATATAACACAATTTACAATACATATATATATATATATATATATATATATATATATATATATATATATATATATATATTAAGCAATGGATTCGACAGAAATGATTCTTAATTACGTTTTACAATATTGAAATTCTATTCGGAATGATCTGCCCTTATTCATTGACATTGCAGAGCCAATACTTTCTGAATTAGTCGAACATGTTACGTCGTCTTACTTTCTGTCGACCACAATTTTGCATGATTCCTGGGGATCCATGTTATGAGTCATGATGTCCAGCAGTTGTCTGAAATCCTAGCAACATGGTCAGTCCATGTTTTTTTTGATGGTTATGATTTCTTGGGCTCTTGTTTTTTCTTTAATGTACTGTGCTATCTTACGATCTCTCCATGTGAGGTTGGGCATGATTATCTCATGTGTATATTGCACGGTTCATGGTTTAAGGGTCGATCCTTTGGTTAAATTCCATGTTTTATTTCCATAGGTGGCTATCGGGAGGATCCATTGGTCCTGTACCCTTCTTTTGGGAAGTAGCAGGATTTTTCTTGTTCATGAAAGTCTAGCTTGCCAACCTATAACGATTACTCACTTTTTCATCTTCTTCTTTTGATTATTTCATGGAGATTTGTTGTCTTTGGTAGAGGTCGTGGTTTACTTACTCCAGCCTGCAGACTGTTAATACAATGAGTTCGATTTTCAAGTAGGAGTTGCACAATTGTCGCCCAACGACATGAAGAGCTTTTCTCAAATCGCGTTGAAACGCTTCTCAATAAAGCATTTCGATTGGTCTTCGTCAACCGGCCCTGACTACGTTAAATAACGGAAAAAGGAAGGAAAGAAGGAAGGTGTCGGGTATTGTGTTTATTACCCAGCTGGTATTACGTTTTCATTGACAGCTACGTGAGAAGTGTAATATTGTTAAAAGAAGTGATGTCATTAAAAGAAGATCTATTCTGATCAGATTTTTAGCTGGTTCTATGATGTCATAATAGAATGTATAGGATCTGCATCCTCGTATCAACCCCCTAGCCCCAATGGCCGAAGATTTTTTATCGAAAATAATACGCGTAGGATATTTCCATACGGCAATCTTATACAAGTGTGAGAATCAATTCAATCAGATAAAGACTACTTGCTCTTTGCCTTCCTCCTTTTTCTTCTCCGCCTCCTGTTACTATCGTGGATGGTGGATACATCGTTGAACTTTTGCTTCTTGTTTTCTTTTTTTGACAGAGTGCATTGCCTTGGAGTAATGGTTAGGAAGCGAATTGTTTTACGAAGCCAGCATATTTGACATCGAGCTTAGGTAGGCGTCCTATCAGTTTTGCCTGGTGCAAAGCCTCTGTTGTAGAACACTCAGTGAGGGAATAATTCTCTACCAGTGAGAATTGATCTGTAAGATCAGTTTCCTAACCAACGAGGTAAGGTAGCTACGTTACTAGCTTTTTTGATACAAGGCCTTAGTAATGGGGCCCTCAGTAAGGAACGTTTTCAGCATAGTACTCAATTGAACTACGTGGTTAGCTCTCTAACCATCGTGTCGATGAAAGTGCTCTGTTTACACATAACACCTTTAAATTAGTCTACAAGACGAACTTGGCAATTACTGTGGGCGGAAGGCAGCCATATTGTAGGTGTTTTTGTCTATGGCAATCAAATCACCTTAACTGCATAAATGACCCCCGACCAATCAAATAAGTTGCAGATTCTTTTCTCTTTTTCTGTCTGTTTGTGTGTCTCTGGGCGTTTCTGGTCATACTTTTTGGGCCACAACCTTAAAGGTCTCTTAGGCCAGCCATGCCTAAACTTTGCACAGGTATTTCTTTAGATAATTTTAGATAGAAAATCTTTTCTTTTAAAAAAAAAAATAATCGTAGATATTTTATTGAGATAATTAGTTCTGGTACACGCACTGGCTACGGTGATTCATTGAGGCGAGGGACGGACATTGTTGGGTTTTTTTTGTAATCCCACATCAACTGTCGTCTAAGAAGATCTTCTATTTTTTCTTATCACTTAATGTTTTCTATTTTTGTTTTTTTTTTCTGAAACATCTCTTACTCTCTGTTTCTGCTTCTTCGTTTTTTTCTCCCACCAGCTACAATTGATTCCTCTCTTTCTCTCTCTCTTTTTCCCCCTCTCTCAAACACACACGCTCTTTCTCTATCTACGTCTTTTGTCTTCTTAACTGGCCAAATCCTCTTGGGTGCCATATTGTTTCTATTTGGCCCCGTCCATCTGGCGGGCTGTATGCAGTTATCAGGTTTCGTGGCTCTTCGCCAGATGGCGCTAGTGCATCGCGCCAATCGGCTTCTCGAAGGTTTCTCTATTATTTTCAATTCCTTCCATTTTCTGAATATTTTTGGCGACTGTTTTCATTCGGTATTACCCCCCAACCCCAGTCCCCCATCCAGCAACCAATTACACGCACAGATATCGAACATAATTCAGAATATCTTATTCGATCTTTTTGATTTTATTCAACGTATTCAAGCCAAATCTGCCCGATTCCATTTTTAAAAAGCTGTTTGGTCTTGACGTTACACAGTCTTCCTATTCCCATTATTTTTATCTACCTTTCGGTATCCTTCATTCGTTCTGATTCCAAATTCTTTCATTCAGTATTCGTTTTTCTTTCGTTCTTTATCTATTTATATGTTTATTTATTTCTTTTTCTCTTCCTTTTTTTCGAATTCTTTCTTTCTTCTGTCAAACTCCAGGCCAAGTAACAAGAACAAACCTAACATCGTTCAGGGGAACCCGTCTTGCCTCTTTAAACTAAACTGAGGATTATCCACGTCTTTACTAGTCCTAGGTCGGCAGGTCCTGTACAGAAATAGCCATTTAGTTATTTCCATTGGGGTGAAAAGATAGGAGCAAGGTTCCTGGATCCTAGCTTCAATTGTTAGCTCCCCTTGGTAGACGCCCCTTTGACAGAGTATTCCAACGGTACGGCTAACCAGATTGATTAATACCCAGGTCCAGGACACACCACTGAAAGGAAATAAAGCAGTCCACGACACGATGAAAGTTAATGGAAGGTACCACTCCTATACCAAAAGCAACTAGAACACAACCATCTCAGCTAATACTTTGATCTCTTGCAGAATGTCACAGTGAGAACAATAAAACATCCCTTATAAAAGCTTTCATCAGGTCATAAACTGCCAAAATTTTGTGCCATTAGAATCACAGGAACTCCTCCTTCAATCTAGGCCTAGGCATAGGATTTCTCTTCAGTTGTAAGCATACGCGATCCAATGGCAGAATTCAGATGTTAAATTATGGCTTATCTGATGAACAGTTCTTAACGTATCGATAGCAACTCCCTCTTGATACAAAGACCAGAGGTTTGAGTGTTAGCCAGATGCCTTTTAGTAGGCGGGAAATCAAGTCCAACCTAAGTACTCTTTGGTTTGTTTATTTTGATTTTGTATTTTTGATGCAAAGAATCCTTTTGCAGTCACTATATAATATTGGATCCGTAATTAAAAGTTCTTTCTCTTCATTGACCTAAGAACATCAAAGATATATAATAAGCAGCAGCACCATAATGACACAGAAAAAAGTATCCCAAAAACAATCAAATTCTGCCAATCATGCAACAGCAGAAATGGCGTATGCTACAATCAACTCAAACATACCAAGACCTTCACCAGCTCCATTACCAAAAATACTTATAATATTTACCTTAGTTCTAAGAGCAAAAGTAACAAGAGTATATATCTCGTTGAATGTACACAATGTAAAATACAATACATAGGCAAATCTTAATGTCCGCTCAATATCAGACTTAACAACTACTGACTCGGAAAAAAAATCATCCAATTGGAACAATTTACTTTCAATAGAACAATACTACCGCCTACTTGACCAAAATTGTAGCATTGATGTAAAATTATTGAAAAGATGGAGAATACAATTAATAAGGTCATACCTCAAAACAATTTTTCATACTTGGCTAAACATCAAAATAAACAACCCAAATTTATAATGAAATGAAAAATAACTATTAAAGTAAACAACCAAAATAGCGCAGAACACTTACAAAGATGTTGTTGAACGCAGCCCTAACAACAATATCTAAACACCTACACTAATACTAATATAAATCATTAAAAAAAAAATGAAAAACCACGCAAGGTCAACTCGACTGGTTTATATCAATTTTTACCAAAGTAAAGACCATAATGAAAAATGCAAATTTGAGTGATTAAAACTCCAATGGATATTACCATAGCCTTTGAGGTTCCATCAATACTTTTTCAAAAGGTTTTTTTCAGGTTTGGGAGATTTTACCAATGCTGAACGCCCTTAAGGTCGTTATTTTCCAAATTCCTTAATTCTTTGCAAAAATTCTGATTCTAAGTCTTATTAGTCAGTTTAGTCGTCACAAGCACCCATGAAGGATGGCTATACAATACATTATTGATAGCTCGTTACTGCAACATGACTGCTCTGATACCAGAAAAACTTCACATATCTGTGCTTTTACATTCCAACAATTGAAGTCCACAGAAACATATAACTGCTGATGATGAAGTTGAACTCTGAAACAAGTCCAGAAGTCACATGATGATGCCGTCGTGTGTATACATGTCTGCATATACATAAATATATACACCGTCTTCCTTATTTTTTTCATATAGTTTAGAAAGCTTTAAACATCGAATACATGGAAAAAACCTTCATTCAAAAATATATTTGATCTCAGGCAATTATTTCCCAATATCTGTTAATTTAATTCATGCAATTTTCTACGGTGTTTTTTGTTTTGTTTTGTTTTTCAATGTTTTACACAAAATTTGATTTTATGGTTCTCTGTGTGAATTGTATTTTCGGGATCATCAATTGTTTACCATGTAACTGCTTTGGTGATATATATATATATATATATATATATATATATATATATATATATATATATATATATGTATTTAATATTCTATATGAAATAACAAAATACAAATATGACATAAGCCATGTATCAAAATCATACGTAAAATATTATATTATATTGAAACTACATCCAAAATGATATCTCGTTATCGCACGGTGAATGCATCATTCGGCCTAGAGAGAATAATCAGAAGAAGCAAATATAAACTATGACCTGGGAACATTACTCCTGTTTTTCCAACTCGATGGGCATAACTGAATGGTTATTTATGAACAGGGCCTGCAGATTTGGGAGCAGTAAAGGTGTGTATATATATATATATATATATATATATATATATATATAGAGAGAGAGAGAGAGAGAGAGAGATAGACAGACAGACAGACAGACAGACAGAGAGATGACAATGACAATTGGAAGGTGAAGAAAAACTCAAGAGATACGTGGTACATCTTAAAATTTTTCATCGTTTCGTGGGATTATTTCGATGAATCCCGAATGTCTTTTAGGGAAAATATATCAGTCGTTCACTGGGGAAAAATGCTGTTTATATATTAGATGCTGATGAATAGAATGGGAATATTTATCTGTCATTTACAGATATATTCCCATTTTCTACGCTTACGGAATGATAAAAAAAATCGAAATGCAACACCTATCCCGTGAGTTTTTCTCTTCATCTCCCAATTGTAGTTTTCATGGATATTGTGTTGGATCGCTTCATATCCACAATACAAGCATATATATGCGTTGTTATCACCATTTAGCTAAACAGCCGCCACTCATGCAAAGGCCCGTATAACTATTTTGACTCAAAATTTTTATTTTTGTTTATTCACAGTCTATATCTGCTTTGTATCTTTTCATGCGACATTTATGCTATTCCACCAAGACTGCGTAAATAGAATCGACAATAAAAAACATTTGGCTGCAGTAGGACTCGAACCTGTGACCGCTAACATAGCCGCTATTTCTTCCCTCGTCAATTTGCTCATTCTTCTTCTTCTTATCTTTGTGTATGAGTGTGCGTGTGTGTGTGTGAATTCACAGACGTCTTGGTAACATACACGTAACTTTCTTGGGCATGTGTTCAAGAGGGCTTGTTTACCCAATATTTACAGAAAAAAGTATACTTTCTATCACACACACACACACACATAGATGAATACACATACGCTTACATACACGCATTTGCAACACTACACATCATTCTATTTACTCTCGCCCCCCACAATGCTGTAATCTTTCACCCCTACCCTCCACTTTCCACTCTTTTATGTCCTTTGACACTTGACATTTGATTCATGTATTTTCTCACGGACCGAGATGTTTCTCTCTTTGGTTCCTCTTATCTCTGGAAATCCCATTACCATTAATGAAAATGACACCCCCTACCCAATGTCCAGCCATTGCCGTCTGTCCCTTGGCTTCTGGTCTCTTCTGAACCTTCTGTTATCAGTTCCCAATGTCCACACTGTCTGCAGAGTGTTGGTCGGTAGAGAGTTTGGCTACGTTGCAGGCGCGAACTGCAAATGTACAAGTCCATCTGTGATACCCATTGACAATTGGTGAATACGTCGCCAGGGCCCTTGGTTATTAATAAGCCAATCCCACAGCGACATTCATTACGGTTCCAACTGCATTTTTCTTAAATTTTATACAATTTTTCTTTATAAGCACTCATCTCTCCCCGTCTCTCTGTCTGTGGATTTGAAACTCAAACATATTTCCTGAAACTGACTCTGCAAATCCCAATCGACATCAACTGAACATTGTTTTATGTCACTGTCTATAGTTCCGGGAAAGATCATTTACATTTAGAGAAATTTTCGGATGACTGAACTTCTTGCTGCTTGCGTTGTCAATACGTTGTTCTGGTTGATCCATTCTCCGGCCTTCTTCAGGTGTATTATCCGAATGTGATGGTGATAAATGAAAAGTTTTTTTTCCGACGTAGTAACACTATAACATTAGATTCGGGTGATATCTTTTTCTTTCCTTGTAAGGCCTGGATTTCTATACCTTGTCCTTTTTGAGTAGTAAGAGCCACATCAGGTTGAACTGATGTTGTTGAAAAATAATAAAAACCAAGGAAGTAGCCCACATGAACACGTCGACTTGGTGTACGCAAGTAATCACGTATTTATTGTGCAGAAAATTATGTATTTTTTTAAAGGAGATAAAAACAAATGCCAAATTTGATTAAATACTAATTATCAATGATGTAATCATTATCATTATCAAAGACAGCAGCACAAGAGGAAGGCGAATTTTTGATTTCTCGTTGAAAAAATCTACCTTTCTTATTTTAGTTCTGCGTTTTTCTCTCGTTAAAGTCTCTATCCTCGACGGGGTAAAATTTACTATACACTGCGAACAACACTGTGCCAGATAGAAGAGATGAGGAACTTAATCCAGGCGTTGCTTCAAACCTCTCAGTTGGCTGACTCATAATTTATAACAGTGAAATAAGTAGTTACTCTCCGAATACCTTCTACTTGAGGTTGAGACAATAATTCTTAGCGCCATCTTTTTGGAAGATTTTAGGAAAATCTTGGACGCATTTTTGACGGTTACACAACTCCTCATTGATCGTGCAATCAATCAATTTTAGTACATCATTAACAAACCCAAGGGAAAATTCCGGAACTAGAAAAATTGGTTCTACATAATATCATGAAAAACAAATATCAATCAGCGTTTAGACATTCCTCTTTGTCTCTTTCCTCGTCATAGGAAAACGTCATTTTTTGGTAAGATAATCTCCAGCGATGAAAACAATCGTAGCGGGAGCGTTCATCTGCCAAATTAGTCAAAACCCTTTTTGTGACAATATATTGAATATAAAATTCCCACCAGACCCATTATTGTTTTAGATCAGAATATTCAGTGGTAGTACTGATTCTAGTTCTGTAGACCTCCCATTAAAAAATGGCCGACATTACAACAAGGAGAATCGAAACTTTAAGTTACCAGTCCAGGGTTCTTATTTAAATGGAGTATTGTGATATTCGTGTTCGCAACGATTTACAGTTATTGCTTGCTTAGTGTCACAAATCTCTGATCGCCACACAATAAGAATTTTCTATTTGAAGGTAAGCGTTGCAATATTACAAAGCATAACTTAAAAAATTGAATTGATTGACTCAAATAAATATTCATATATTTATCTACGTTATTTTGTCTTAAGCTTTTACCTGACTTCATAAAATCGTTTTTTTAAACAATATATAGGATGCTGATATTACCTTTACTGAATAATGATGATATTAGGGTTGCCTTATATAATTGTGGAAGAATGATTTTATAAATTGGGGTAGAAGCCCCTAAGGAAAAATATAAACAAAAATACAGTAAATAGTTCGTAGTTTGAGATGAATTCAATTTTCTCAAGATGCACTCGGTAAAACTGCTACCCCCAACTTCATCTCTCCTCCTCCTCTTTTAACGAGAGGAATTGTTACTGTATAACGATTTTCGTTGAATGATTCTAAGCAAGCGATCACTGTTATTCGTTGTGAACACAGAGATCTGATTATTCCCATTAAATAATACCCCCTGGACTGGCATCTTGAATAAATTAATCTCATTTGAAATTTCCAAGTCCCCCAACCCAGGAAATCTCAGGTGATGGGAATTAGGAATAGGCCGAATTTAGCTGCGAGGACGGTAGGTTGATTACGATAATCCGAGACGAATAAAATCATGGCTTGATTCAGGACAGACTTTTACATCTTAGCTTGAACGGAATTTACCGAGGGAAATCTTTGTTAGACTCTCACTCTGGAGATGACTTTAATTTCCCCGGGTAAAACCAATGACGATAACAAAAATAATGACCCTCACTAAAATAAGAACCGTTTAAGGCCACTGATGGAGTTGAAATTTGGTATGTAACCTTATTTCAACCCCACTAGAAGATTTATAAAGAGATATTCATGTCACCCGACACATCTTCCTCCACAGACCACCATATTTATTTTTCTGTTTTTATATATATATATAGAATTGCTTCAAGTCATGCAGAGGATTATCTAGATTCTCATGCCATTTATCTAGAAAAATAGCTAAATTCTACGAATTACGTCAAGTACCCTTTCATGATCAAATTTAAAAAATCTTTTTCAGTTGAAGGAAAATTGTTTTTATAAAAATTGAAATATTTTCAAAACTTCTAAGCTAAGTCATTTTAGAGTCAGTCAGAGTGGAATCCGACTCTGAAGAAGCCAATCTCGTTTGTTTTTATTTCTGTTCTCGGATGGATTCAAAATGAATTCATCATCCAGAATCCCTAGAACATAAGTAGAGGGTTACTGTGCAATGCTGCAGTGAACAATTGGCTCGTTTGAATGTTTCACTGAAATAGAGATCATCTTTCGGGAGCAAGGAAGCGACTGTTGATTTTGATGCGTAACAAAAACAAATTTTCAAAAGACCCCCCCCCCCCCAAAAAAAAAAATCAAGCGGGCACAAATTGGGAACAAATTCAGCAGAGACTCAAATTGCATAATGAACTCCTTTCTAAAAACGTATTCCGGGGTGAGGGTAAAAAATGTTCTTACTAGACATAATAACGGGTAAACGTTGTAAGTTTCAGGTCTCTAGCTACACTGGTGCGGCTAGTAAAAGTGATACATGATCCATGCATATATGCATGCATAGCCAGCAGGACCAACTTGAAGACTGAAGAAACCTATTTTGACAGTTATGGTGACAGTTTTGGTCGACTGTTTCTAACATCGAAAGATCATTCAAAGAATTAATCAAATAGAAACTGTAATCGTTGTTTATTTCAAGAAATACTTTATTTAACTGTGAGGTATCGTAAAGTCGTAGAAACGGTGTTGCAATTAGGGTTCTGAGCGCCCAGGGGCGTAGATAGCAAGCAGGGACAATGGGACAACGACAGAGCCCGGGAAGAGCATAACTATCAATTAGCAGTTATCATTGGCCAGAAAAGAAGATGCACCCCTTTATAACTTTGCCAGAGGTTAACCGTCCCCTTTCTACGCCTGTGCATAATGAAGCCAAGAAAATCCTTTGATAACTGAATAATGAAGCCATGAATTAATATGGGTTTCTCAAAAATGCTGCAAACTCTTGCATTAACCTCATAAGAATCTATTTGAGTACATGAATCGTATAGGTCTCGTGCAAACACTCCAAAAGCTGCAACTGTTCGCCTGAATATCCGTCCTATTTCGAAGTTGACCCAAATGCTGCACAATAGTTTCTATTTTTCTCGAGAAGGAATCCAACAACGAACTCTGCTTTTGCCACGAAATTATTGAAAGAGCAATTGAAAAAAGTTTAAGTTCTTATCTTCCACCGTCTTTCTATGAATGGGGTTGTTATTCAGATGTCCTGGATTCTTGCGCAACATCATGAATTGCAGGCACAACTGCAAAGGTTATCTTGTAAGGTGAAGCGTGAAAGGAAATTGCCCTTTAAATTAATTAAGCCCGAAATAGACAGGATACAAAAACATATTAGGTTGATGCAAAAATGATTGCGGTTTTTGTGATTTCAAACTTGTGATGTTTATTTTTGAATAAAGTATCAGTCAGCAACGTTCATGGAATATATCAATTTGGAGTGTGAACGTCGCTCTATTTACTTGAGCTGAACGTTCCCTTTTTACTATTTAATCTGGTTTATTTGAGGCTGTCAAATCAAAGACAGAAAAATGTTGTTGCATGATTTAGAAATGGAACGTAAAGCGATAGAAACTGCTCGCATTATCAACTAAGTATTTGTTGAAGAGACTCTCAACGAACGCACAGCTAAACATCAGTGTCCAAAATGTCTAGAGAGCCTTCAAGATGTGAATGTCGTCCATTAATTGGCGACGTCCAACTGAGGGTCATTATTGGAGCGAATTTGATCTCTCCCTCTTTAGGAGATCAAACGAAGAATCACCCTAGGATGGCAAGCCTTCGACAGAGCAAGTTCAACTTTCAAAAACAAGCCGATCCCAATAATCCTAAAAAGAAGATTATACAACCGATGCATCCTCCTGATAGTCACTCATGGAGCTGAAACATGGAACCTAACCAAGAGACAGACCTGCAAACTGAGAAGCATGCAACGCACACATGAGAGAATCATGCTCAACCTCACATGGAGAGGTCACAAGACAGCACAGTGTATAAGGAAGAAAACGGGAGACAGAGACATCATAGAATCTGTTAGAAAACTTGAATGGTAATGGACAGAATTGATTGCTTCGTGGACCCCCATTCCGACTGAAGATTATTTTGGGAACTTCTATGTTGTACGCATAATAAACATAAGAATTAAATTTTTTTTTTCATTTAGTGTATTTATTTACCTGTTACAGTGAAATAAGTCCATGCTTTTGATATCTAAGACATGTCAATTTAGCCCAGTTTGTGAGACTGATTCATGGTAATCATTTGAGTCTGGGTTCAGATCACTCGGGGGAGGGGATGGTAATTTTACACATCATTTAGCACCCTTAATTTTTGTGAGGATTGTTCTTGTTGCTCATCTTCTTGTTGCTGTAGAAAAATAAAGTCAACTCAAGTTCCAGAGTTACACAGTTGAAAGAAATAGATAGACGAGATGAGTATCCATAGTCTGCATTGATAAATCATCGTAGCCCGCGCGTGTATCGGAACTAACTATCTGAAAAATGATGTAGAGTTATCTGGAAAATAGATTTTTCAATATCTAAAATTATCTGAAAAAGCAATTAGCACAAGATTTCGGCAATTCTGATCGAAAATTACCATAGACACCCATCAAAGCAATTTTTTTTTTTGGAAAAAACAGAAATGGTCGTTTTTGGACGGCCCTAAATGGTATAGTCATGGAAATGTTTAATGTTTTTGCCCTCAAAATGTGACCAGCGGCGCCTGCAGATACATTCAGACGAGCAAAGGGAGAATAATCCGTTGCCCACTTGGCTGGTTGGTCGGACAGGTTATTTGTGGGTCTACAGTGATTCGATATCTGGAGTTTGCGTGAGAAGTGGAAAGAATGGTGGAATAATAGGATGTCACCCATCATTATCAGGGCACTCAGAACAGTCGAGAAGAACATAGCGGAGAGGTGGGAAGAATTAGAACAATTCTGACAACGGTAAAATCAAAATCCGCCAGAATACCGAGAAGAGTGCTGGAGTATTGAGAAAGTTTGCTGTCACTTGATGTTCATCGAGAGATACCAGATAATACTGGTGAGAAAATTCACTGAGTGCAGTGTAGAACAGTCCAAGTACTTTGCTTGAAAATATACCGGTAATAAACACCTTTCGAAAAAAATTCCCGTCAAAATTGTATAGAATTAAATGTTATCGTCGGAATATCCGTGGCTTTAGTAGAAAAAAAAATCAGAGATAAAAATTATTTATGTACACCTTAAAGAAACGAAGATATTTTGAAAACTAACTGTAGCATTGTAAACAAACAAATTAGAACGATGATTTGCACTTGAAAATTTTCCGAAGTTTTCACGTGCAAAATGCACTAATTTCAAAATCTTCCATACAGTCGAATAATCATTGAATGTTGATGAAGATTTTCGGTATTTATGCATTAAAGGACAAAAAATTTTTCAAATAAATTTTTTTGATGTGATGAATACCCATCCCCCACCCATTGATTCATTTGATGATTTTTAAAAATCTATTATTGCAGTTAAATGATGAGTTCCACGCAAATATAAAGTTAGATCAATGGCAAAATAAATTTTGATCACCTTTTTAGGAAATGCATAAAAGCATCATTTATGAATTTAAAAAATGAAAAATAAAGTCAAATATTCTTCTTCTCCGCAAGTTTTTTCTTCATTTGCTACTTTGTATTCATGGCTATTTTCAGTAAAAAAAGAAAAATATCAACATTTCTTTATAGTGATTTCTTTTATCATTTCGATCAATTCATTTTTTTCTTTAAATTTTTGATTGAGTTTCACTTTCACTTACTGTTAAAGATGGGAATTTATGTCATTTTAACGAAGCAATCGTGAATTATTGGAAAATATTTGTTGTAAATTACTGCTTCGGGAAATTTTTCGTATATTTTTCTGTTGTATTTTTGTTATTTTCAATCGGACAAAATTTTTTCACTGATGGCTGTAACTAATTAAGTGGTGCCCATCAATAAATATATTGTTGACTGCATTTTATTTATCTCGTATCAAAACGCTTCAACCCCCTCCATACTTGTCGTCTGATATTGTCGGTATGTCCAGTCAATCACTTAATATAATGGATGAATGATCATAGCAACCCTTACTGTTGAAAAATCTATATTTCATTGTCTTTTTATGCAACATGTGACAATGTTTTACCTCATTTTACGACCCATCGATAAAATGGCGTCAGAATGATTGATTAATCGATTAAAAAGAAAACATTTACTTTTTAAAAGTTAAATTCTACGTTGTAATCGATTGAAACTTGCCTTTCTTCTGACAATTATTATTTTTTCTTTTTCTCGCAAAAGCAACAAAAAAACTTGGGAACACATTTTTTAAACCTTTAATTACATTTTGAAATGAAGTATCGAAGGTTTCAAAAGTTCCGTGGGTACAGCTGATATGTTGATAATGATAATGAAAGAATTTAGAAATCCACTAAAGAATTGAAACCACCCAGACGATATCTTGATGAAAAAATTTACTGATATAAGTATGAATTTTACGGCACTTTTTAATGTAATTATTTTATTGATTATTTTATTAAAATGAGTTAAAACAATGCAATTATCTCGTCAATTTTGCATTAGGAAGCTAACGAATTAATGTTTGTTATACAGGAATATGTAGTGAAATTAATAATAGTGTTGTGCAACAAAGAATTGATAGTATTGTATAATTTTGAATTGATCAGTTTTGAGTCACGAAACACTTTTTCGCTCCTCACATCCAAAGTCTAAATTGCACTCCCAATGTATCTGAACTGTCTCTTTGTTGAGCGTGTAGAATCATTGGAGACAGCACGATGACATACCTTCGCGTTTGCTTCGTTTACATGAAATAGACTTTCCTATTCCTTCAAACACTTAGAGAGAGAGAGAGAGAGAGAGAGAGAGAGAGAGAGAGAGAGAGAGAGAGACATATTAACAAGTTTTAAAAAGGAAGAGCGAAAAGCATATATGAGGATAGACACGGGCGAATTGAGCGCAGTGTTCGCAGAGCAGACGAAAAACAGGGGTCGAAGTAGATTATAGGAGCTTTTATTGTAGAAGACAAATGAAACCTGAACGGAAAGATCTTGGCAGCGGGCTTGGTAAGAAGAGCCTTTGTGCACATTCAGTAGGATGGTTGAAGAAAGCAGAGACACTCATCGTTAACACAGACCATATGTCACGTGGCATGTTGTGTCCCGCTATTACCGAAGTCGCAATGAATATTAATGGCGTCATTTTCCTTGACGGCCATGATAATAAACGATCCGCCGCAGAGAGAAAATTATTTCCAGGCAACCTGATAGTTATTCCACGATTTCTACTGGCTAGCACTTGGTTGTTGCAAGCTTTTATCGACACTCCATATTGGCTGGTTCGTTCCCCAAACGTCTTCAGGTGTTGGTGACATTAGGCGAAAAGTTTGAAATAGATATCTATTGTTTTAAAAGAAAAAGACTTTTCTTTATCAAAAACTGTTAAGAGCAATGCAAGATGCTACCGAAAATTTCGAAGGATTTGACCGTGAAAAAAATTTCAAATTCACTGCGTAATTATCTGGATATTCAAATTTGCCGAAATTCGGGATGGCATCTCGTATAATCATACATGGTAAACAACTGAGGAGCTACTTATAGATCTATTTCTCTGTGTAAAACATGTTAATCTTTCAGTGTCTCCGCTAATTAATATACCAAAGAACATTGAGAAAGCAGGAAGTAGAGACAAACGAGGCATTTGCCTCACACCTCGTCTGGATCAGTCCTGCTCACCTAGGGTGAAGTGGTTTGAAATTTGGGACCTTATAGTAAACAAGCGATAATGGTGGAGTACAATTGTTTTATGTGACCATAATATAAAAAGACTGCATTGATATTTGTTGGTACTTGTTACGCTGTGAAAGATGTGGAAGGTATTTCATATTTCAGAAGATTCGAATATTCTAAGTACTTAAAAACTGTGCCAGACTACAAAAAGATTTGAAAAAGGCTCGTAAGTAAGGAATGACAAGGACGCGATGTCCGTTGTCAAATCTCAAATGTAAACAATATCAAATTCTAAGTATCGGTAGATAATGGGATGGTCACGTGATTTATAGAGGAAATGGCGTGATGAATGAGAATGGCATGATGTAAAAGGCTATATATACAAAAATCTTTCACCTACCAGCGAGATTAGAATAGGTGATCAATAAAAAGGTCCGAAATCTTGAATGAATAAGGGGTCAGTCAGGTCCAGACCTCTCGACTTGGTGCCGCCACTCCAGGCCTTCGGTTGGGAGAGCATAGGATACGTGAGAAAGACGAACTCTCTCTTTCTTTCTCTGTCTCTATCTCTCTCTGTCTCTCTCAACGATGAAAAAGATACATAATTAGTCAAGAAAGCCCATACCACAAAATTAGTTCAACCGGTCTAAATAAATTAAATCATTAAACTTTTCAGCAACACAGATTACGAAAAAACTCGACAAATATACACACATACATTCAAACTTGCGCAAAAACACACACACACACACACACACACACACACACACACATATATATATATATATATATATATATATATATATATATATATATATATATAAACATGTATAGGCATACATAGAAAATACAGTGCTTCAAGGTGACTTCGAGTTTCTTGCCAGTGAGTGCAATCATCAAGTCCGAAGATTGCACTTACTGTTGTGAAACTCGGAGTAGCACTGAAGCAAAGAATTTTCTATGTACACCAATTTACATATATTCTAACCCCAATATCGAGCACTTTTTATTCATAGATAACTCAACCCTCAAAAAATGATAACAATATATATATATATATATATATATTCATTTCAACCATGTATATAAGAATGCTTTACTCGATAATTTAGAAGAAAAAACATATTGATGGAAACTTGATAGAAAACGACGTGGAGAAATCCTTCGGTAGAATATGTTGGTAGGGAATCAACTCGAAGTTTTTCTGTGTAATAAGTATTCTTGAAAATGATATCATAAGTCGGTTCGCATGCAGTCTTAAAACTGACGCAACAGATCTGATATTCACATAGGTGAACACTCAATATAAGTGACACGAACAGCGAGTCACGTATGTTGTTGTTCTTTCGGATCCCTCATTGTGAAATACATTTTGGGGTAATCTACGTAAGTAAGCCCTGTTTCAAAAGATTAAATGATGTGCAGTATAAGATAACATCCATCCACAATACATTATGATAATACCAGTATAAAAATAATAAACTTCATGTATGACATAAGCTATTTATAAAAATCATAGCTGATAGGGAGGTGGTGTTTGATCAACACCGGTGGGGTGCCATTTTAATATAAATGCTTTGTTTACCCCCTGATCGTTGCATAGTAAACAACTGATGATTCCAAGAAGAAGAATTTACACATTGCACCATAATATCAAATTCTGTGTAGATCATTAAAAAAAAAAACACTGAAGAAAAGTACATGAATTACAAAAACAGATATTGGGATATAAGTGACTGAAATGACTCAAAAAACACTTTTTGAACAAGTGTTATAATGTTTAGTGTTTGAAGCTGTAAAGCAATCTAGAATATATACATATATATATATATATATATATATATATATATATATATATATAACACAAGTCCTGCAAAAACATTTGACATGCACCCAATTGTTATTTTGACAAGGTATGTCAGCAACGCACACAGAAGTGTCGATGTAAGTGTTGTACATTTAGCAGAAAATGATAAACACGCAATGTGGGTCCTTAACCACTTGAACAACACACGTGCCAAAGGATATGTATACGTTATATACACCCAAACAAAATAATTCGGGTGCTTTGATAAGCAAACCGAATGGATATAATATCCTCATCACTTAGAATCTTTTTTATCCTCCGGTCTGCCAGGTATCAGATCTAATGACAGGAAAAAAGTGGACTACACATTACATACACCCGAGTAGGGTGACGACGGTAGGGTTTTACCTCGGGGTCATGTCATGCGTCCCTGTTAACAGTCAAGTGCACCATTTAACATACAACGCTATAACGCTATATATATATATATATATATATATATATATATACACAGTATATGTGGTGCAAATTAGGCTAGCAGTATAACATAATATAATAATATATCAATGATATAAAGCCACTTCTGAAATGCAATGGATTTATTTCATAGAGTGCTCGATGCATATAACATTTTACTCATGGAGTAGAGTTGTTTTAGAGTAGAGCTGGAAATAAATAGTAGATTGTGGATTTGCTACTCAAACTAGCTCATGTTTCTGACCTCTTTGAGGCTGAAAGAGGGCAGAAACATGAGCTAGTTTTTGTAGCAAATCCACAATCTACTATATATATATATATATATATATATATATATATGTCTATTAAAAAAACTTTCAACATATATATATATATATATATATATATATATATATATATTTTTGTTTAAAGTTTTTTTAATAGACAGTAAGGAAAACATAGATTGGGTGAATAGGTATTTATTATTGACGTTTCGTCGAGAGTGACCCCTACATCATTAGCAATATGGAGAAATGAAAATGAAAATAAAGAGAACTGAAGTTTTTTGCTTTGTGAGTGGATTGGGTGGGGATATGTTCTGGCTTATTTGTAGATGGATAGCTGGACATGATGTTCGGCTCAAGGGTCATATATCCGTCATTATGCTATCTCCATTGGGTTATGGTGTAGTCAAGGTTGGCTTTGTGTGAGTGTGTGTGTGTCTGTGTGTGTGTGGGTGAAACTTCTGTGAATGAACACCTCAACACCCAATCTTTTTTCCTCTTGGTCAGTGAAAATGTTCACCATTATGTCAGATATAAACTATCCATCCATAATATGATTTGAAATAACATGGACTCTAGTAAAATTACGAGACATTTTGCAATGAAAAAGATCCAAAAATTGGGCTTTTGATATATTTTTTTAATGTTGTATGGGAGTAATTTTATTCAATATTTTTGTTCTGTTTTCTTATATTCAAATTAAATATTATTCTTTTCCGTCCGTCAAGATTTTCTTCCGTGTGGACTTTTCCCTAGTCGTTTTTTTTTCCGTGAAGGATTTTTTCCAAGTGAGCTTCTTTCCGGGTTTGCTCTCCTTCCTGAGAGCTTTTTTCCACATGTGTATTTATGACCGTGGTCTTTTGTCCGATGGGGAATTTACGTGCAAGCTTTTATCATGTGAGCAATTTTCGGGGAACTGTTTTATATATGTTTGTGCGCATTTCTTTTTTCCTTGTTATACTTATGTACAGATAGAGCGTTTGAAGCGGAAGAAACAAACCGTCAGTAGGTTTATGTAACTGTTTCTCAACTCTACACACACACACACTGTCCTTATAATGATTCCCCAGGGCCTTTTCTCATGTCTCTGTGTTTCTGTACATTTAAAAGAAAATATTCTTAACCGTTTTGAAGCTAACAATTTTACTGTATGAACAATGGTAATAGCGACAACGCCATTGACAACTCAATAAAATATAATAAGCAGTGGAGACGTTAGATAACAAAGAAGAGAAAACTAGAACTTTTTAATGATTACTCTTTTCTCTCGGGCCATCGTGGCCTGTTTTGATTGGCTGACTGTCTGAATAACGAAACCGTTGCAACAATCATTTGATCTAGTCGCTTATATATATATATATATATATATATATATATATATATATATATAT
The DNA here is from genome assembly GCA_963457665.1 of Thysanoteuthis rhombus. NCBI lineage: Eukaryota > Metazoa > Mollusca > Cephalopoda > Oegopsida > Thysanoteuthidae > Thysanoteuthis > Thysanoteuthis major. The sequence continues at coordinate 53,216,672 of OY735213.1, forward strand.
ATATATATATATATATATATATATAAATTATTTTAATAACATGTTTGATAAAACACATTTTTACATGTTAACAGCAGATGTCTGTCCTCTGTGACCCTTTTCTGCAGTGTCTAGACTAGGGGCGGGGAACCTACGGCCTTAAGGCCCCATGCAGCCTTCTAGGCCATCACGTGCAGCCCCCTACGGCATTGTCGAACCAAAATTCTGAATTTCTTTTATAAAAATTAATAATTCACAACATGGAAAAAAAAGGTCACTAATGTAATGTTTTACGTGTTTATATCGGAATAACATTTTATGCCTAGTAAAGTCATTATTATTAGTAATTATCAGTTTGTACCTTATCCACTTCCAGGCGTGTAGCGCATGCAGCCTTTTTGGAAGACTGATTTAGATGTGGCCTATCAACATGAAATGCTTCCCCAGTCCATGTCTTGACTAATTCAGTCCCTCACACTTTTGAAAGTTAAATCTCCCGACTTGAACATTTCAATAATTTTGTATAAGTATTTCTAACGTGTTATCTTCTCGACGACATCAATACACGTACTGACCAACAGATTTACATTCATGCGATTCTTTCTCCTCTTTCTTTCTTTTTTTTATCTCCCCCCTCTTTCTCTCTCGCTCTCTCTTTCTCTCTCTCTCTCTCTCTCTCTCTCTCTAAATATATATATATATATATATATATATATATATATATATACGTAATGTTTGTATTGTGGATGTGAAGTGATCTGACAGAATGTTGATGAAACTGAAGATTAGAAGGCGAAGAGAAAAACTCATTAGAAAGCTGGTGTTATGTCTCAATTTTTTTATAATTATTTTCCATCATGCCTAGGGCACTCTGGTGGATGGGGAATTTATGCATAAATGGCAGACAATCGATGGACATCACAACTCACGACATGGATCCCCCGAGATCACATGTGCAACCGAGGCCAGCAGAATATTAGATGGAGAGACGAGCTATACAAGTTCAGGAAGTACTGGCTCCGCGACGCCCATGATAGAGAAATGTGGCAAATCCTGGGGAAGGTGTGTGTCCAACGACGGACGCTAAAAGACTGATGATGATGATGATGATGCATTGCTTAAATTCAGCTTTAGTGACCATCCAGTTCCGAGGTAGGAAATCGGCATCCGGATCTGAAGCGAAGGTTTCAATCCTGCTCCGTGGTACTGGATGGGATAATAGAAAGTCTATAGCCACACTAATGAGATGTAATACATCGAAACAACAGTTTGTGAATAACACAATATATATATATATATATATATATATATATATATATATATATATATATATATATATATTGATAATCATTCCCTCGGATCATAAATGCATTTCTCAATCACACAAATGTCGCGTTGAAAGAAACGAAAAGAGTAGATATAGACTGTGGCTGTTTAGCTCAATGGTTGGAGCAGCGCTAGGTCGAAGCAGGTTTGATTCCAGCAGTAGTCCCATATTCTTTATATATGTATACGTATATTTTTTTTTATATGAGGATGGATCACTGAGCCTGTAGCCTAGCATGTAGGTATTTGCTGAATTTCATTGTATATCGCTCAATCCATTTGATTAATATTCCACAATAAATTGAAAAAAGAGATTATGTTGAAATTTTTTGTGTGTAAAACAGTGCTTTTTAACCTCTAAAACGTGAACCTATCGTTGTACATACGTGCGCACACACACTCTCTTTATCTCACACACACAGATATATATGCCCGATCGAGCATACTATATATATATATATATATATATATATATATATATATATATATATATATATATAGCTTCGTATGGCAAGAGGACAATCATTTGAAGGGCGACTTTTTTGTATACATACATATATATATATATATATATATATATATATATATATAAAACTCTAGTAATATAATCTGTCGTTGAATTTCGATAATTTTACGATAGTAACATTTAAAAAAGGAGTCCGACATCATCGGGTCTTTACAACTGTTCAAAGAGAAATCAAGTCAAAATACACGGACATTGTTATTTTCTATATCTTTTTGTTCTTCTCGAAAAAACAGTTTGTTTTTTTTCACAGTCATTTCTGAAATTGTAAACTTGGCATTCCCAACCATGGATGTCTGTCTTTGACCTTTGTAAAGAATTTGATTCTCGATTCAAAATATAAATTCCAAATTCCAAAAGCGAAACATTCCAGTCAAATAATGTCAGTTCAAAAATTTATATTTTTTTGTAATATCGACACATCCTCTCTGGCAGCTGCCTCAGTTTGCTAGCGAATTGCAGTTCACCAAATGACTATCGGTCTCGATTTGACAGTGCACCTCAGTAACCACACTGCATATCCGGAGAAATATTTTTACCTGAGCTAATGACGTACATGGACATCGTTTAGCTTGATTTCTTTGCAAATTGAAAAAAACCAAAAAAAAACCAAAAAGAAAAAAACAAAAAACAAAACAAACGATAATGATATTGTGGGGCCTGCATTCGCGTTCACACCGATAATAATGATCTAAATAACGCCTCCTCTCCTTCTCCCCCTCTCTCTCTGTCCGTCTCTTTTTTATTTTTAAACAGGAAGACTATACACACCTTATCGGACGTCCAAAAAAAGAATCTAAGATAAATTGAATCATTTGTTTCAAGAAGCTCAACCATGGCAGAAACGTGTTTCCGTTGCGATTCTTATAATATATATATATGTATGTGTGTGTGTGTGTGTGTATACATAGTAATTAAATAATTGAGTCATACATAGACAGCTGTTTCGTTGTATTACAACTCTTCAGTGTAGCTACAGACTATCCACTATCCCATCCAGTACGACGAGAGAGGATCGAAACCTTATATATATATATATATATATATATATATATATATATATATATATATATATATATATATATATATACATATATATATATTGTGGAATTCACTCAGACATTTAGATTAAAACTTTAAACAAGCTATCATCCAATAAGTATGTCGTTCAAGTTCATGATCAGTGTTAGTTGCCAAAGGCCCCATTCAGGGCAGATTTTCCCCTCGTCTTTTTAATAATAAATACCAGTCATTCTTCATAACAATGGTGAAAATCTGAAATGTTACAAACAGCAGCAAGGAATGTCGTTTAGAAATACGAGATGAGACATTTTCATTTCACGAATATTCAAGCTAGAAACATTTGTTATTTTGATCACTACGTTTCGTTTGGTGTGCTCATCGGACATTACATCATGTTTTTAGATGCATCCAAAATCTGTATTGGTGACTTTGTTTTTACCAGTAATTTTTTCTATTTTTTTAAATCTATATTCGTGATAGGAAAATATTTGCCGTCCCTCTTTCGGTGGGTTCAGGTCCCGTGACAGATATGTGATGTAAAGAACTGATGAAAAAGATTATCAAAACCTAACGCCACGAAGATGACTACGAATTCAGGACAAGTAATTTATATCGTTTCATTCAGTTTAAAAACGGCGTTGAATAAGAACATGGAAATATTACAAATAAAAATGGATAAACCAGAATGGCTACTTCGAAGTCGAACTCTACGCTGACTGAGACTTAAATATGCGTATGATGTCAGATAGAAAACAACTTTCCATAAAAAGAGCCAAAAGAATGTGTGATCAGAACGAACAAATTCTCTGAGGATGTCACGAAAATTCGAATTTCCCGCTCTTTCTGTTGTCAAGTGGTTATGAGCCGTTTGACGTAGATACAATGCCATTATCAATAAGGGTTAAATGAGGCATGTTGTGGCACTATGTAAGCAATGACAAGACTTTGAAAAGCTTGCTCAGAACTCATCTAGAGATTAAGTTTAGCTTTCTCTTATGTCTCCGCAACACGAGTTGCGACGACAGGAGCCATTTTTCGGTCAGCTAGGACTTCACCCTAATCTCGACTTTATGTCAGACTTGTTGCTGTGGGGGGTGGGGTTGAGTAAACAACCTAGCCGCGAGTTGACAAGTCATGGCATTAGTCTTTCTTATTTCCCCTCTCTCCTGTCTAAGTGCGATAATAGAGTCAACTCTCTAGGAATTTGACAATGCTACGTTTGCTGTAAAGAAAAACTATGTAGTTATTATTATAGTGCTATTATAGTGCTGAGGGAATTAGGTTTTGATGATTTAAGTATCCTAATTTGAAGTTTGTTTTAGTCTCAACTTAACACAAACTATTTCAGTGTATGATGATCAGACAAAAACTCTTAAGGGTTTTCATGACGTAATATTCATTGTTGTGTCACAATAAATTAGTAAATTAAGCAACGAAATGCATCAGCGAGACAAATTTGCTTATAAGCTCACAATATAGTTGGATTGTTTCAGTGAATAGAAGCTTTGACATACATGTTTGAACAATGCCACAGATAGAACTATTATTATTGAAAAAATATACACGGATATCCAAAGTATGTGCAGATATCAAAACATATACGGATATTTGGGGACTTCGCCAAACTATATATCATTATCATCATCACCAGTTGCAATGGGTCCTTGCTTGATAAAAGTCTTCCCCAACATCTTCCATAACGAGTGTGATTACCCTAATCTCTGCCATTTCTCGCTGGTAATTATTCTATCTCGTCTCTGGCTCGTGTTTGCTTTATACCTTTTTTTGTTAACTGTTCTAAGAGCACCATTTGGCTAGCTGTCCCATCTCTCTACTGCCTCTCATTCTCACTATGTAACCTACCCATCTCCATATTTGTTGGTTAATCATTTGTGCGATATCCGTCTCAATCGTTAAGAGTTGTTCCTAACATTGCTCGTCATGTTAAGGGGAAAAATCCCTCTCAAAGCAATCTTGTCTCATTTCCTTTCAAAATTGACCTCTTAGGATTGCATACTATTATCTCAGGATCTCTTCCACTTTTCGTAACAGGTTGCAAAGCCTCTTCCCAGGGTCACACCTTCCCCAACATTTCCCACGGTCTGAAATCCCCTTCCTTTCAACTACGAAGATCCAGGAGTCACAGAGAGCTAAATCTAGAGTGTAGAAAGCCTGGAAGGCGTTGGAAATGTGTTGCATTACAAAAAAAATGCATTAGATGTAAAGAATGAGCAAACACTCCCTCATTGTGAATGCAATGGTTACACATTACACAATCTCCCTCAATCAAATGAGTAACAGAACGGGAGAGTGTTAGCAAATATGCAATAAGGACCTCCGGATTCGTTGCAAATTATATCAAGACTGCACCATCGAAATGACTGGATACTTTCCAGGCAGCTTTCGAACAAATAAGTCATAGCTTATTCTATTTGTACAAACCTTACATTAATAGCATCAATACTTGACAATCGACAATCTTTCTCTTCCTGATTTTTAATGCAGGTCATCAAACTATGTACTGAATTTTATACATATGTACAGAATGATCAATACACTCGAATACCAAATTACTTGATATAGAAGCTTGTATATGAATGTCCATAAAGAATATATATATATATATATATATATATATATATATATATATATATATATATATATATATATATATATATATATATATATATATAAAATTTTTCTTCATTAAATTATTATGTACATGATCGTGCTGTTTGTTTCCCCTGAAAATACTCTGATGTGGTAACCAAGCATTTTTTTAACCTTTCTCATGCTTTATAATGAGCTTCACCAGACCACCACCAGAGCTTGAACTTTTGACTTTGTTATCTTTGTTCCGTTGTTTTGTATTTTGGGCTTTCACTTCGGGGTTAAATCAACCTCCTGTTGTTTGTGAAAAGTTTTTGTGCGAAAAGGTAGAAGAACGTGATACCACCAGATGTCTTCATTACCTTTTCTCACTTTTCTACTTTCACTTTCAAATTCTACTTTCATTTTCTGTTTCAACTATTATGGTTTCCCTGCGCCCCCCAAATCTGAATATTCAATGCCAAACCTTTTTATTTCATTTTTCATCGTTCCAATTCATCTATTTATTGTTTCACTCATGTACAAAGTCTACAGTCAACTTTATTCTTCTACCATGAAAAGAACAAAAACAATCCTCCCCAAGATGAGGAGTATAAACCGATCTGTGAAATCAAAATTCCCCAATTGTGATTTGGACTCACGATCAACAGATTTCCAGGCGGCTGGTTTTTTGATTAAGCTTGATTGACAAAACTTTGACATCAACAAAAATTTGTTGCACAGATACGAACAGGCTTATTTCAATCTAATAAATAAATACATTTATATATATTTTCTAAAAATTTGTTATCCTTGCACATACCCATACAAAATATCCGTGTTATTCATGTAGGAATCAGCATTAAAGAGCCCAAAGCTACTTAAATTAGATAATTTATCTTTATTAATTCAAGTATTCTAATTTTAATGTTTTTTAAAAAGTCTCAACTCAACGTTAAATGTTTTTTTTTTCAATTACTTACAGTTTTTTTTTTTAGTTCCTGCAATTCTGTGGGGTGTTCTTCATTGTTTTGTCATTACAGCCTCATTTCATTACAACCTTGTAATATCATTTTTAGCTCTGTTGAATCATTTTGCATGGACCAATCCATTATAAAGTTCAGCTTATAACAGGAATCTGATTAAACGTACAGCCGTAAAACCAACTATATAATTAAACATACTTTTTGTATACGTGGCCTTTAAATGGATGGATATACAAAAGTGGCAATAATAGTCTGCAGTCCAAAAAGAAGATGGAATGGATTTTGACCCCAAAGCTGTAACACTTGTTTTCTTTCTCTTTTTCCCTTCTTTCTTTCTTTCTTTCTTTTTCTTTCTTTTTTTCTTTCTTCTTTCCTCTGTTTCTTCATTTCTTTTCTTCCCTTCTCTTTCCTTCTTCCTTTCCTTTGGATACTGGAAAAAAAAAGGAAAGAAAACGCTTCAGATTTCCTATCGCCGCTTGACTAGGTTTGCAAGCAGACAACCATTCCTACCAACGCAAAGACTCCCTTCTTAGACACGCAGTCACCTCCATCAGCCTGTAGAGGTTCCACTGTGGTAGCTAATGCTTTCTTTTGTGAAAGGTCCTTCCTTAACCTAACATAATTTCTGGACATCTGTCGTAAAGTTGATTTAAAAGCAGAGAGATAAAAATTTGGTCCCGCGTTGCTCTAACGATATTTGAGGGATTGCAATGTGAAAGACAAGGGGAGACTGACTGCAACGTAAACAGGAAAGGGGGTTAGATTAATTGACAGACAGACAGACGGACTGGCAAACTGACTGATGTATTTGTCGGAAGAGACTAGGAGTTTCAAATACAACATGGAGAGATGCATAGATATGAAGAGAGTGAGATTGATGAAATCATACAGTATCACAGCCTCTCTCACGAACTCACTCATATGTATACGGTTTAGAAACCGTCAACCGCAAATGTCATTAAAACTGTCAACATGGATTTGTTCATTTTTAAAATTTGACAGGCTAGATTGCTTTGTATGTATCACACGTACAAACTGCGTCAATGGAGCTAGAAGGTTGAAAATTTAAACGTGCAATCTTTATTATGCCTAGAAAAATAGATTTTTTATATGGGTGTTCCATTGGCTATTCGAATTTTCGCTCAGCTAAATTGATCACTCTTTTTGTGTCCAGCATGATTCTTGCTTAATTTTTTTCTTTTTTTTTTTACTGATTAAGACCTTGCCGAAATTTAAGAGCAATAACTGATCATCCATTACATATATATATATATATATATATATATATATATATATATATATATATATATATATATATATATATATATATATACACACACGATATACACGATATACAAAATGGATAAATTGTTTACTCGATAAAAATCAAAGTTCGACCAATAGATGAGATTGCATATATATATATATATATATATATATATATATATATATATATATATATACATATATATATATATATATATATATATATATATATATATATATATATATATATACACAGTATATGTGGTACAAATCAGGCTAGCAGTATATCATCTTCAAGGCTCTCTGCTCTGTTTGGAACCATTGTACATTCGTTGACAGACCCCTTGGCTGATATTGTGAGCAGTTTCCACTGGTTTATATCCCATTTTGAACTGATACAACGAGATTGCATGAATTTGCTTTTTTCCATCTCCGATTTTACAGCCTCAAATAAACCAGAATAAAACGTGAAAAGAAATGAATAGAGCGAAATTTATGTTTCAAAATGGTCCGTTCAATGAACATGATTGAAAAAATAGTTTATCCAAAATAAGCATCAAAATCACAAAAAAACAAAAACAGCAATTATTTTTGCACTAACCTAATATGTGTGACCGTGGTAATAGAGCGCTATGATTACGAGTGTCTCTATGCAAACTTTACAAATATAAATTTACAGAATTAATTTCAAAGGTTAATTCAAGAATCCTATTTCTTCCATAACCAGTAAATATAAATAAATGAATATATATATATATATATATATATATATATATATATATATATTAGATTTTTCTCTATTTTTTGTTTTGTTTTGTTTTGCTTATTTACATGCAGTCATCTTCCTGATGTCACGTAAAAAATCGATATATTTAGAGCATTCTTTTGAAATTCGTGTTAGATTTTTAAAGAAATAGCCTCAAGGGAAAATGTCAGCATTTCACCTGTAATTAGATGATGAAAATATTTCTCTTTTTTGCCGACGTAGGTAAATGCATAATTTTTCTAAACAAAGCAAGGCAGTAAGATAGAACCGAACAAGAAAAAGGAATGAAAAAAAAAAAAAAAGGAAAGGAAAGAAAGGAATAGAACCAATTAAGCTAAGAATAGAAAAAAGGTAAAAAGAAAGGAGAAGCGGATAGAATGTAATAAAGAAGAGAGAGGGAAAAACGGGAGAGAGAATGATTTTGGAGGACAATGACATCAGTCATATGATGCGTCTAACTCCTACTATTACATTACTATAAAGTTTTTCACTTTTTAAAATATATATATATATATATATATATATATATATATATATATATATATGTGTGTGTGTGTGTGTGTGTGTGTGTGTGTGTGTGTGTGTGTGTGTGTGTTCTAGAATGCTTTATACACTAAGTATTAAAAAAACTTTTTCAAAACTTTTTCATTATGTTGGTTCTAATCATTCACCTGAAGAAGCCCAACCAGCTGAAACACAAACGTGTTTGTGAAGCGAACCCATTTGTAGCCTAGAAAGCTTTACAGCTTTAAACACTGAACACTCCAAGATAACCACACACGCACACATATACATGCACACGCACACTCAATGACTGACTATTTAATAGCACAAGAACAAAACCCAGAAAACTTGCTAATCTCTGAATGATGTAATTTTGAGTGGCTTTAAAGTCAGGGTTCAGTTTTGCATTGTAATTGTATAGCAAATTGCACCTCATTTCCAAAACACGATTTGACTATTTACTTCCATTCTATAAGTTAGAGCAAGTCAGAGTTGCTGGGCTAAAAAGATTATTTCTACAAAATGCTGAAAATTGATTTTGGACGTATTGTGTACTGACTGACTGACCTGCAGACCTTATTTTATTATAGAGATGCGTGTGGACGCTTCTTAAAAGTGATGTACCTTGACAGGATATAAGAAAAAAGGGTGAAAAAAAAAAAAAAGACCGAAAGAAAGAACAGAAAAAGAAGGAAAGGATAGAGAAATGCATCTGGTAAAAGGATTGAAAAAGGGGTGATGAATGAATAAGTTACTTTCAGCCCTCAAACTTCATCGGTGTAGCTGTTACGCGAAATACATTCATACATACATACATAGCCAGCAGGATCGACTTGAAAACTGAAGAAATCTGTGTTGATAGTTTTTGTGACAGTTTTGGTTGACAGTTTCTAAAAACTCAGTCGGGAGAAAAAGAAGAAATGAAGAATGAGGAAAAAGACAGAGAAGGAAGAAAAAGTTTGATACTAAAGAAAGAACGCAAGAAAGAAATGAGAAGAGAAAAAAGAACAAGGACAGAAAGTGGGAAAACTCATCCTGATGAAAAAATACCGAATGTAATTTGAAAGAATTGAAAAAAAAAGATTCAGTTCGAATCCATTAAAATGATTCTCAGAACTGCTCTGATAGTGTACTTGATAGCACGTTTGTTTCTATACGCAGAATGTACCAGGTTCGATTCCCAATATGAGCGAAGAGGACCGATTCATTATGACAGATCTTGCTGTGCACTCAGCAGATAATCGAGTACATTCTATTTTGTGACAAGGGCGTCTTAAATCACATCGTGCAGCAAAATTTTTGCTCCTGGGTATTGGGAGTTATTTTCAGATTGCACATGAGTAAAAGGTAGAGAAAATGGCTATTGTTCCCCTCAAACATTGGTATTGCGGCCAGGATAACGATATTCTTATGGAATTGTTTTTCTCACTTTAAATGTGATTAGAATTGTTCAAATTCGTCGGTTTTTTAATTGTAAATAAGTAGCTTTCAAATTATCACTGCCCTGGTTGCAAAAACAATGTTCGAATGGAATCATTGACATTTTCAAAACTTTTTTCACACTATCAATCGGGAAAAAACACTGATTACCCTGGAATAAAACAGATTTTTGAAATGTAGCCCGGTGTTATAGTAACAGCTTCTTACTGCTACTGCTTGGGCAGGTAAATTAGTCATTAGAGAGTAGTTTGAAAACCTTACCGTGGCACAATGATTATCATGCTCGTTTCATAAACCAATTCAGTGGTATGGTTGGGTAGATCCTCACTGGGTGTCCTCACTACTGTCACTCCTTTTCAGAGTTGGAGAAAAAAAAGAAAGGAATGAATTATTTTGTGGCATGAAAAGGTAAGCTTTTAAAAACTAATATCACACAGCGTTACAGCTCTGTTGAGCCAAGATGGCGTTGTTGAGAAGATGAAATAACAAAGGAAAATCTTACTGCACAAGTACCTGCATATATCCAAGGAAGACCAACAAACATATCGGCCGAAACGTTATGTCAAGGTCAACAAAGATGAGGACTGTAGTAAAGAGAAAATTACATATTTATGAAAATATTTAAGACATTCAGAGGACAACTTCCTTCTCTTTCTTCCTAATGATCTCCTAACTTTCTTCCTTTCTTCCTTCATCACTCCCTCTCTTTCTTTTCCTTTGATTTCTCTCCTGTTCTTCTTTTCCTCTTTTCTTTCATTCTCACTTTCTCTTCTTTTCTCTTTCTTTCCTTTTTTTTCATTCTTTCTTCTTTTCTTCCTTTCTATTTCTGTCTTGCTCTTTCTTTCATTCTTCCTTTCTTTCTCATCTCTACTCCAAAGCATTCTACTTCTTCAACCATTCCTTTCATCTTTCTTCCCTCGCACTCCTTCCTTTCTTTTCTTTCTTTCTTTCTTTTTTCTTTCTTTTCGGGCTCTCGTATCTGTCCAACTCTGCCCCAAAACTTCCAGTTTTTTCTTTACATTACTTTAGTCTTTTTTACTTCTTTGTTTCTTTCTTTTCCTCATTGACTTTTCTTTTCTCCCTCTTTCTCTCTTTATCTTCCTCTTCTTTCCTTAATTCCTTTCTTTCTTTCTTTTCCATCCATGTTTTCTTTGCTTCTTTCTCCCTTTCTTCCTTCCTCTCATCCTTCCTACCTTTCTTTCTTTCTTTCTTTCTTTCTTTCTTTCTTTCTTTCTTTCTTTCTTTTTTCTTTTCCACCCTAATTTTCTTTGTTTTTTTTCTCCCTTCTTTTTTCTCCCATTCCCCCTTTCTTCCTTCCTTCCTTTCTTCCTTCTTTGTTTGCTTTCGTTGTCCCTTTCTTTCTTTCTTCCCCTTTTCTTTCTTTGTTACTTCCTTCCTTCCTTCCTTCCCCTTCCATATTTTTTATTGCAACTAGATTCTCTGTTTATCTCCCTTCTACACTCGAAATACCCCTTCCTCGTTCCTTGTCCTAAAACCCAACCAAAACCACATCCATTGCCCCAGAACAAAGAAAGAATAACAATTACCACACTAACCAACAATAAACATCATTCTAAAATAATAAAAAAGAAATCTATATTTTTTTTCAAATACTTTAATTTACATTTTACGATAAGCACACATAAACATCTCCGTCAAGAAGAAACAAACTAAGTGAAAACTTAAACGAAAACGAAGCCAAAATAAATAGAAAATTATTTCTAAAAAACAAACTAACGATGTCTTGCTATTCCGAATGTCAAAAACCATTTTTTCCCAAGGCAAAAATAATCTAAACATTTATTGTTATCTGAAGGAAATTCCAACAAACAATGTCACCATTTTACTTATATCTGACAAGAGGGGCATAGCCAATGAAATACAGCAAGTTCGTAACAGCAGGTTCCAAAACTTGAGAAAGTCTTTACAGAATTGTGCCTAAAAATAATGGCTACGCTGCTTACGTTTTTCATAATTATTTTCTTATATACTAAGTTAAAAAGAAAATCCTGTTGCTTTTTTGTCAAGACGAAAAAGCGAGTTTTTATTTAATGATAATATTCAGAGTCAATTCAGGTAATATTTTCCCTCGTTTTCGATGATGTAATCCCATTTAGTAACCAAGTTATTAATAATGAATTCATGTGGGTTTTGAGGCTCAAAACATCTCTATGTCATTTTTAACCTCATCATAATTTGTGATCTGTTTCTTGTCCAATGGATAATTCGGAAAAAAAATTAGAAAACAAAATTCAATGGTTCGTTTCGTCGTAGATAACCGAAGAATAGTTTTTTTAATACCCTCCGCTAAATAGGGTTATGATAAGGGGTTCAATTTGCAGTGTATCTTTATGCTGAAAAGTTCCCTAGTTTGCTGCAGCATTTATGCTTGTTTTTTTTTAATTCTGACTTTCAACGGAAGACGAGATAAGTAACTCATTCATTGATCAACCCTATTTTCATTTTTTTATTTGATCACCCTTAACACGATATGCTGCCAAAAGACATTGGCCACATGATGGTTATATTCAGTAACTAACCAAACCTGTTTTGTATTCTATTTGATTATGGTATTCAAGTTTTGCCGTGGTGTAATGGTTTGCATGCTAACCTTTCAGTCCATACAACTGGAGTGGCTTCAATCCGATACTAGTTGCCCTGTACCAATAGGCTTGGTAAGTATTTCTGTGCCTCTTTGTGGAGTAATGGTTATCAAGCCGGTCTCACTGGTCATCGCTGTTACAAATTCTGATAAAATCCCTTCGTAAACCGAAATTACGTAAAGAAGAGAAGCAATTACCATTATTTAATATAGAAAATTTTTCAAGCGTCACCCTAACCCCAGAACAGTGAGGATGGTATGTTAGGCTAAGTTGTGGGAGGTTTGGGATGGTTTGAGGCACAGGAAATTTGAGCGTTGAAGAGAGTCGAAGGGGCTACGGATCTCCACCATGTAACAGCTCCTTACAAGACATACGCTGGGAGCTTTTTTTCGCACTTTTTTTCATAAAAGCGAATAATTAGATTAAACGAACTTCTAACTAAAAATCAATACTTGCGCAACTTTATGTTGAGTTCATTCCTCACCGAGAGTCTTGCATATGTGGCCTTGTACCAGACCATGGTAGGCTTTGTAGATACCTACTCTAATTTCTTTCAATCTCTTTCCCTGTCTTCCTGTCCACGTAATCCATTTTTTTTACATCTGCGCAACCTCACCCACCATCTTTGCACCACGTGAAGGTTTGCTTAACATCCTGTTGTCATATTTGTCAATATCAACAAATCCTCCCATTTTCCCTCTTCATTGTTGTTCTCCCGCCTTTCTGCCCCTTCTTCCTTTGGTCGTTTCCTCTTCTTCACGTTCCGAAACTGAACTTCCTTGACCCCATCTTCCTCTTCTTCCCGATTTGGGTTTTTCTTTAGATAAAATAAATGAATTGGGTCCGCCCCCAGCTCCTCCTATTTTGACTCCTACTTGGCTTCGGTCGCGGTCTGCGAAAGTCGTTAAGACATGGATTCTTTTTTAAGAAATCGTCTAACAGAAATGTCACCAAAAATGTCAACATGAGTCTAGTCAGTTTTTCAGTCGGTCCAGCTTGCTGACTATATATATATATATATATATATATATATATATATATGTGTGTGTGTGTGTGTGTGTGTATCTCGCATACAGGCTGCATCAATTGTGCTAGAGGGCTGTAAATTCAAATATCTACTCCTTATCACGTATCTAAAAAGTGTTTTCTAGTCTTTTGAAATTTATTTCTCTAATGATAAGTTTTTAGTGGGGTTCAATCTATTGAGTAAGTTCATGCTAAATAGGTACCTTAATTCATGCCCGCTCGTTTTTGAAGATCCAGACTTTTTCTTTGTGATCACAGCCTCCCCCCAAAAGGCATGAGAAATAACCTATCCATTGATCACCCTTTTTTCAATTTCTGAAAGATTAATTACGCCTAACTCGGCATGTAGCTAAGAAAAGTTGGTCACATTACGATTTCTACTGAGTGACTAACCAGACGTGTTCTTTTAATTTGTAGAAGGCGTAATATCGACCGGGTAGAAATGGGTGCTGATGATATGGGAATTCAGTGGAAATTTGAGTGCTATTAGATCTAAAAATTCAAAGAATAAAAGAACGAGCCTGATTAGTCCCTCCACAGAAGCCGTCATGTGACCAAAGACTTATGATAACGATTCCTATTTGGGATGATCAATTAGGACGTTGGAAGAAGGGGTGATCAATGAATAAGATAATTCTGTCGCCTTTTGCTGACCACAGACGGGTCTGAATTGAAAAAAAGGGAGAGAGCAAAACATAGGGACCAATTTAGCATGAACTTACATTGTAAACTGTTCCCTCCCTAAGTAAAAAACCCACTTCAGGGCATTTAAGTTTTTGTAGACATAATAAGGATTAAAAATCCTAATTTCAGCCCTGTAGCTCCATTAGTAGGGCTAGTTCATGTGATACATACATACAGCTGGACTGACTTGAAAACAGCTGAAACCTATTTTGATAGTTTTGTCGTCAGTTTTAGTTCTTGGTTTTTCAACAATAAAGATCACTCTTAAATATGAAAGAACGAGAGATTGTCTGTCATAAAAGTGATAGTTTGAGATCCTCACTGAGTCATCCATCCCAGTAGCCTTGTGCCAGACAAAGCTGAATTCAGTAGTGCACTCCTATTGTTCAATGCTGCAGGAATCTCAAAAGAGTCTTTCAAAATTAGCTCATTTCTTGATCGCTTGAGCAATGTCAATTTTAGCATAGTATTTCACCCTGTATTACGCGCTACCATAGATTAGCCACACACCTCGATTGAGCTTCAATTTGGAATGAAATGCCTTTCGTTGTAAATGTAATTGATGTATATACATGCGTGTAGCAATCATCGTCTTGTTGATTTAGCTCGATATCGGGAGAAAATGCAAGTTACATATGGTGAAATACGGTACTTACTACTTTCACAAACCTTGAAAAAAACTTACAGAAACTAACTCACTTTCTTTTCTTGTCCGATACAGAAAAAGACATTTTCAAATACGAATAGTCACTGGCAACGAGAGAGAAAAAAAATGGATTGATTTGTAGAATCCGGAAGAGAGAAAATCGTCAAAAGCTTTACTAACAATTGAATACCTTTTTGTGTGTTGTGTTATAAACGAGACGTTTCGACTGATTCATTCTACGGTCTTGTTCAGGTGTAATATCCAAATGTGATGGTGAATGAATCGACCGAAACATCGTGTTGACAACATAAAAAACAAGGAAAAGTTCAATCACCTAAAAAAAATCTTTGAGTGTTAATGGCCTGTCTCAGAACCCAAGATAGATCAAATCGTGTTTTTTCCCGAAAAGCTTTCGATGTCTCAACCTGAACGGTATCTTAAGTCTGGTTGCTGCAGGAACAAACTCCACTTCAGTTTCTATTCCGACAAAAGATGATTAGTGCAACTCTGGAATCGTATATATAATGAATAAAAAAGAATTATGAAAATAAAATTGTGATATCGAAAAGGGCTTGAACGGCCGTGGCAAGTACATCAAAGGAGTCCATCGACGAAAAGAACAATACAAAAGAATCTGAAGTTTCAAAAATATTTAAATTACAACTTTTCGAATTTCAAAGACAAATCTTAAATAAACACATAAAAACTCGGAAACCAAGAGAAAAAAAGAGATTTATTTCCAATTTCCATAATTTGTTAAAAAAAGCTTTTGTTCCTAAAAATATACCTACTTACTATGTATATGATAAATTCTCGTTAATATTTAAAACTTGTTTATTCAGCTGAGTCAGTCAGATAGTCTCCAGGGAATCAGCTGACTGTGAGGGCAAATCACATAGGGGGTGGTTCTTTCAAATCGGTTAAAACCCCTCATTTTGGTGAAGATTGTTTTCGTTGTTCTTGTTACGAGAGGAAAACAAAGTGAACTCCAGGCTTTGTACAGGAGTTTGACAAAAGAGACTCAGAGATTGGATATCCGGCCTCGAGAGATGGCTGGCAAGTTCATCTTGCAAGTGGATTTAATTCCATCCTATCCGAGTACTTTACTGCGCTGGCCTTGTGTAATTAAGCTTAGGAAATAATTGGGTGAGATTCAAAGTGAACTCATGATGAACGCCTGGGACCTGAACAAACTATCACTGAGCAACGCTATCGTGAACAACGGAAAGTTTAAATCACACATTGATAGAGGAAAGATTCTTTTCTGTTCAAGGACGTCAGCTGAAAATTTTGCTGCGTGACAACGTCCGTCCTGGTATTGCAAATACGACACTGCAAACGTTTGTGGAGCTGGGATGAAAAGTTCTTTCAAATGTGACATACTCTGAAGACCAGTCATTTGCCAAACTAATACTCGTTTTGCCGCCCGCTTCCAACGATTTCAAGATATCAAAAACTTTCTCAAAGAATTGATAAAAGCAAATTTGGAGTCGTTTTTGATAGCAGAATACACGCTTTATTTGAAAGGTGGCATAAGGTTCACAGAGTGCCTTACGCCACCCATAATTTTGAGGCCCTCTATATTAAAATCAAAAATAATACGGTAACTTGAAACTGAAGCATAAACATTGTAAAAAAATGGTTTATTGATTGAGAAATTTACATTGAAACATTTGCAGATAACAAATAAAAATATTATTTTCAATTTCGACTTTTCACAATTAGACAATCTAAAAAATGGAAGAAATGTGCTGTCGATTATGAAGATAGTAATCAGAGCTATTTACTGAAGTTTTAAAAAATGTTTCATAGTATAAACTAAATAAGGGGTATTTTACCTCTGAAATGATTCTACACTTATTAAATGTATTATTGAGATGAATAATTGATTCATTTAGCATAGACATAAAAATATCATTTTATAAATCAAATATAGAAAATATCTTAACTTACAAAATGTTAATGACCTGCTTTGAGCCTATTTTCCATAAGTCTCTTTAGCCGTTGGTCGATCCTAAACAATAATTCAGACTCTCAAACGCTATTTTCAAAGCAGACGTACAGGCCAATTTGACTTCGTATATCTGGTGCACGAAATATTCCTGCAACCATTTTTTCTCTCTACATCACCAACAGAACGTACTTAATATCCAGAGAGAAAGAAACTCAAAGAGTGTACTGTCTACAGTAGTGAGTTCGTTCCTCATTGGTTGTCCCCCGTAGCCCAGTGCCAGACTTTGCACAGCTAAGTCAAAAAAGTGGCCTTCAGTTAGAATAATCTACACTTAGTAAAATAACGATGTCCTGCTTCCTACCGAATTCCCAGAGTCAATGTTTATTTTAAAAGCCTATTTGAAAAGGTGAAATTCTGAATCCTATTTCTAAATCAGGTATGTCATTTATAATTGGAATATTTGGTGCAGCATTGTCTTCTTATCTCCATCTCGCCACGTAATAGGCTTTTGTGCTTTAGATGCTTCCTCGTTGTGTATCCGTGTATTATGGCACCGTGTAAATAGGGCACCTCGCTGAGGAGCATTGGTTAGCTCACTAGTCTTGCTTGCCATCGCGATTGCAGTGATTCTGATCCTCACTGGGTACACAACATTTGTGGTTATGTACCAATGAGAACTACGGTGAGCAAATAGGATGTTTATTGACGAGAAAGATTGAGTTAAAGAAAATGAGAAAGAAAGGAAGAAAGGAAGAAAGAAATTACCAGAAGAGAGAGAGAGAGAGAGAGAGAGAGAGAGAGAGAGAGAGAGAGAGAGAGAGAGAGAGAGAGAGAGAGAGAGAGAGAGAGAGAGAGAAAGGAGGTGGAAAGGGGAGACAGAGAGTCCGAGAAGATGGGGGCGGGAGAAAACAAAGAGGACACAGAACAATAATGTCATGGAAAAATAACAGAGAAGCCGGACATAGAAAATGAGCCGAATTGGTTCACACGGTAAAACGCACACTGGATTATTCCAACACATCTGCTTATGCATCTGTGCAGTAACAAATCAAAATGAATAGATATGAATAGGCAGAAGTAAATAGACGTATAGGAACAGAGTGAGATGTGTATGAAAAGACCGAGATAGATAGATGGATGGATACTGAACAGAGATACGTATGAAAAAAAAAAACAACTGAGGTAGATAGATATATAGATAGGAAGATAAATAGATAGATAGATTGATACTGAACAGAGATATGAATGAAAGAAACTGAGATAGATAGATAGATAGATAGATAGATAGATAGATAGATAGATAGACAGATAAATAGATAGATTGATACAGAAGAGAGATATATGTGGAAGAAACCAAGATAGATAGATACTGAACAGGGATGTGTTTGAAAGAAACAGAGATAGATAGATAGATAGATAGATAGATACTGAACACAGATATGTATGAAAAAAAACGAGATAGATAGATAGATTGATATATATATAGAAAGTAAGGAAGAAAAAAGAAAGGTAGAAAGGGTAGATAACATAGGGTGACGGAGAGAGAGAGAGAGAAAGAGAGAGAAAGAGAGAAAGAGAGAAATGATAGAGAAAGAGAAAAAGTTACAGAGACAGAAAGCTAGAAAGAAAGGAAGGAAGGGAGAAAAAGTCTATAATAGAAGGCACAAGAGAGACAAAAGACGGAAAGATGATTAACACAGGAAAAGTAGTAATACATTAACTGTAAAACAGTAAAATCAGCACAATGGATCTGAATTAAAGAAAAGAAAGAAAGCAAAAACACATTTGACGAAAATCTAAGCCGAAACATGGCGATCAAGTCCCAAGTGATGGTGTCCAGTAAACGAGAAGTGCAAAAGAAATTGAATTAGAAGCGTATTCTCCATTTTACAAATGGCGGACATCTGTCGAATTTTTGCGCGGTCCTGATGGCGCCAGAATTTGCAATCGTGAGCAAAGGACTCGGCATATGGCGGGAAGATTTTAGGGGAACAGAGCGTGTCTTGTACCCGTACGTGTGTACAATGAGTTGCGAACACATGTGTACATAATATGTTCACTGGGCATTTGAGAAACACGAATATCTGTTTAAATCCGCACTTATAACGATTAGTAATGTACAGACGTCTTCTATCACGCTAAGGGATGCAACGTGAAGAAGAATTTGAAAATAGAGGAAATAACAAAAACAAAAGATATTAAGAATCGCTATTCTCTAAGATCATCATCATCATCATCATTCTTTTAACGTCCGTCTTCGGACATGGACTTTCCACAGGATTTGCCAGACCTCTTTATCGTGGGCATTATGGGGCCAATACTTTTTTTCAAAATTTGTTCAGTTTGTCTCTCCATCTTGTATATTGCTGGCCTCGGTTACGCATGTGGTGTCTGTGGGTCCGTGTTGAAAGTCGTGATGTTCATCGGTTGTTTGCCATTCTTGCAACATAACCAGCCTATCACAACTTATATTTTCTTATGCCTTCTATGATGTGTCAGTTTCCCCAGATATATTCTGCTATCTTGTTATCCCTCCATGTGAGATTGAGCATGATTCTTACATGAGCACGTTGCATGCTTCTCGGTTTGAGGGTCTCTGTTATCCACGTTCATGAAATGCAATGTGTATATCCATGTATTCCATACATACCGTCATTTTCGACGGCACAGGTCGGACTGATTTAATTTGGTAGGGAGCAAATAACGGAAAAAAATGAGTCTTAGGTGGGATTCGAACCCACATCCTATTCCAATCTTACATGGGGATCATTCTTTATTTTCTGATCGACACCTTTGGCTCACCACCGAAATTGATTGTTTTTTACGAATTTAAATCAATTAGTCTCCAGCCTGACTTGTTGTTATGAGTTGAATTTCGACTTGAAAATTCCACAGAATAATGTTTGATCTACACGATTAATATTCACCACTCATGAAGACATGTTGAAAAATGAATATCTTATCGTGTAAAATTAAAGCTTTCTCCATCATCACTATACAGACTTATAGATATAACTGTATAGATAGAAACTATCTGTTCGATCCATGATATCATAGATAAGATTCATTCAACAAAGAGATCAAAACATTTATTCTCTTACTATATCAATATATATATATATATATATATATATATATCACTCAATCAATCTCTCTCTCTCTCTCTATATATATATATATATATAATTGCAAATTGCATTATTATATCTTGAAACGATATCTCATCTTTACACAGTCGATGTATCACTTTGCGTAGACAACGTAAATAGAATAAATGATTAATGAAAAAGGGGCTGCTGCAGGAATCGAACATGCAACCGATAGGGTAGTTGCCTCAACGTACCGTTGCTCTTACCATTCAGATAAACAGCCACCAGGTTGTGTCTAAATATCTGCTGTCAATCCAATTTCCCATTTCGTTTATTCTCAGTCTATATCTGCTTTATTCGTTCTTTTCAACGCAACCATTGTGTATTAAGAAATTGATATATTATCCGACGAAATGATTGAACATTGTATTATATCATATAGCAACTCTTATTTGGAATGATCCCCGTCATTATACAGATAATGTTTCACGTGGCCTAGATTACATAAATAGAATAGAAAATTAAAGAAAATTGGGCTACTGTTTGTCTATTCTATCTACGTCGTCTAGGAAAAGTGATACATTAACTGTGTAATGACGGATGATCATTTCAAATAAGAGTTTCTATATAATATGAAGCAATTCGTAATTATATATATATATATATATATATATATATATATATATATATATATATATATATATATATATTCCTGTGGAAATGATTCTCTTTTTCTTGTATGGATCGGTATTAAAGAACTTAAAGCTATTTTATTAGGTATTTTTTAAAAATAATACAAGGATTCTATTTATGAATTCTTTTTAAAGTCTCAACTCGACATCAAAACATTTCTTTAAATGATTTACGCACCTTCTATTCCTTTCGTTTAAGTTCCAAAGGTTCCAGCGATTCCGGGATGCATTATTCATAGTTATGTCGTGACGTCTCATTTTGATACAACTCTTATGTTAATTAATTTCACATGGATCAATTCAACATAATTTTTAGGTTATGACAGGAATAGGAAAGGACATACAACCATACAACTTATAATTAAACATACTAATTTACAAATATGGTTTTTGTATGGATAGATAATGACCACAAATTCCAACGAAAAGGAGGAAAAAAATAACCCCACTCGTATTTCAGGACATTTAGAGCATTGAATCCACGTGCACTCAAGCAAATATTCAGTTTTCCTCGACGTCACCCACAGACTTTAACTCTACTCAACCTTCCCTGTTTTTTTTGTTTTTTTTTTGCATTTCCTGTATTAACGAACTAAATATCCTAATGCATGATGATAAGCAGTGAATTTTCGATTGTTCACTTAAAAGTTGTTTTAGCAAATATCATCAAACAATATTCAGGCTGTGAATCAAAAGTCAAGAAGAAGAGGCGTTGTCTATGGTTAGGAATTAAAGCAAGCCTTACCGCCAGCATAAGACTATCATATGTATGGTATAAATACGCTACTGATTATTTTACTATAGAATTGCATCGTAAATGATCTCACTACAGAAATGCGTTGTAAATGATTTTACAAGGATCTAAAGATTAATTCAAATATAGTTATACGAAAACATTTTGAAAAAAGAGTAATCAGATAAAGACTGACTTGCATGACGTGCAATCGTGGACACTTTTGGACGATGTAAATTTTGACAGATGAAAACTCCTTTTTAGCTGTAAAAAATGGAAAGTTCACGTACGTAAGTGTACATTTCCATGTTTTCTTTCAAAGCAAAATATTTGATGCAGAATTCGTTTTTTTATGGAAACCTAACCTTTTAACCCCACAAAGGTACACACAAGCTACTGAAGATGGGAGCCCCTCCCGAAACGTCAGTAGCATACTAATAAATTAAGTTGTCTATTACTTAATCAACTAATAAAGTCTAATAAAGCGTGGGTCAATAAATCCGTAGTCTGACGTAGTTAATAGATGAATGTCGATCTGAAATGTTCACTCTATAATGTTTGATCACTACCTGGGAGGTAGGTATTGGAGAGTGTCAGTAGTTGAGTGATCACGAGAGAAGAGCGGAGTTTTCTTTGAGGAGATAAATCGAAGTCGCTGTGAGTAACTCGCAGTAGAAGACAGGTGTTGCGGTTCAAGTAACCGGAAGTTTTTGTTATAGTATCAGTCGGATACATATACGTTTACGGGAAACAAGTAGTGTCCAGTTCACGCCAAGAACAGTTCATTACAACTTTTCCCACACATCTATTATTGACAGCTAATAAAACAAAAAAGTGGTGTGTGTGTGTGTGTGTGTGTGTGTGTGAGAGAGAGAGAGAGAGAGAGAGAGAGAATCATTTCGAATCAGCAAAATTACTTATTTGGCGATATGTACTTATTTTTTTTATAGAAATGTTTGATTTCAGTTTAATAACATCAACTTGTGATCGTGAAAAATAATTTTTTTTATGCTGGTTTTGATAAAAACAGCTTTTGGTAAAATTAATATAACGTATTAATTAATGTTTAGAAAAAATGTTAAAACGTAATTAGTTTGAAAGATGTTTAATACATAACAAATTACTGGGGCTGTCACCAGAGTGCAGTGAGTTGTGGGGATCTTCCATTAAGTCCGGTTGTGGTTAGTAGAAGCGCCGAGAGTTGACCAAGAAGACCTTTGACGTATTGGAAATCCCCAAAGTCATCGATACGATTTTACAACAAGGAGTAGACAGTAGACCACGTATATCCACCATTACTGAGTCGGCAGTATCTTTATCTGGCTATATAAAGACTCTGAGCTCTTCTAACTCGGAAAAGGGATGAGACAAAGAGATACCAGCTCATTTACTCTTCACGATCTGCACCGAGATAGTCTCCCGGAACTTTGTTATATAAAATAAAGGCATCAGATTCATGCAAGGCAAACTGAATGAAGAAAGCAAGAAGGTTGGTCTTCACATGAACTTCAGTGAAAAACATATCATGTGCAACAGGCATGTTTAGGACTAAGACACATTGGAAACAAAAGAAAGCTGAAGTTCAACCTTCAAAAACAAGAAAATCCTGGTAGTGATGAAAAGGAATGTATACAACCAATGTTTCTTCCCGATAGTCACCCATGGAGCTGAAACATGGAACCTAATCAAAATTGACTAATTGACTCTAAAACTGAGAATCATGCAACGTGTACATGAAATAATCATGCTCACTCAATATCATACGGAGAGATCACAAGACAGCACAGTACATTAGAAAAAAAGGCAGTCATAGAATCTGCGATAAAACTTGAATGGTAATGGGCTTTTTCTGTTGAGGGTTTGTCAGACAATCACTAAGCATAACGACTCGAAACGTGGATCCCTAAAGATCATATCCAGAAGTGTGACTGGCAAAGAATAAGATGGCTTGTTGGAATAGAGAGGTTCAGAAAGTATTGGCTTCGTGACGCCTATATTAAAGAAATATGGCAAATCTTTGGGAAGGTCTATGTCCAACAACGAGCGCTAGGGTGTTGATGGCAATCATGGTGGTAATGATGAAGTACCGAGTACGCAGGATGCAATGAAATGACGTAATTTGATTACAACGTTATTTTCTTCAAAAAGGTAATGAAGACAGTCCGTTAACTTTATTAGCTACCTCGAGTGATTTTGTTCCCATGCAGTGACTCGTGAGACTATGACAGTATACATTCGATTATCTCAGTCCCCTTTACTAATTTTCTTTTTCCTAGTCTTTTTGTTGATGTTTTTTCTTTTTTCTTTTTTCTCGTTCTTTATTTTCTACCCCCTCTCTATCTATCTCTTTCCTCCTTCTTCTTTCTTTCTTTCTTTCTTTCTTTCTTTCTCTCTTTCTTTCTTTCTTTCTTTCTATGTTTCTTTCTTTTCTCCAGTTTTAATCATTAACTAATTCGATCCCTAACCCTAAGAGATTAGAAACTGTCAACCAGAACTGTCAACATAGGTTTCTCCTCTTTTCAAGTTGGTCTGGCTGTCTAGGTGGTTATGTGAGTATTATGCTTACAGGCCACACCAATGGAGATTGGGGATGAAAATTTGAACATAAACTGCTGATTATGTCGGCGAAAAATTTTCTCTCTTTTTTGATTTTTCCTAATAGGTTTTTAGGGGGGTCATTTTGCAATGTAAATTCATGCTAAATTTGCCCTTAGTTTGGGCCCACTTGTTCTTTGAAAGTTCAGAATTTTTTAGTGATCACTGCCCAAACAGAAGGCAATAGCAGTAACTTATTCATTGATCACACCTTTTCCCCATGTTTCAATTGATCATCCCCGAACAGGTATGCTGCCCAAAAGACGTTAGTCACGTGACGCTTTCGAATGAGTGATTAGAGAGACCCATTGAGATTTTCCCGTTTTATTTTTTTCATTTAAATTCATGAAAACCCTAAACCTAACAAAAATAGTTTCTTCAAGGTATCATTCTATCTTTCTGTCTTTCTGCTTTTCTTTCTCGTACAAATTTCTCCTTTTTTTTTCTCTTCGGATGAGTCCACACATCTTTATAAGTGGTTGGTTGGTCTTTTGGTCGGTCTCAATTACGTAAAACAACGGGAACATGAAGAAAGGTAGAAGTGCAATGTTATTTGAAAGGTGTGACGTGATTGATAGAATATTTCCCCAATCATTCTTTTACCAGCTGGTATGATGTTATGGTAGTATTTCCGAGGTCTTTGCGTATTTTGAAAAAGGATCGAATGCCAAAAATTGCAATTTATGATTTTGATTAAAAATAATACTTACAGAATATTTTCATATCGCAATATGATATAAGTATCGTAATGAATTGACCCAAAAAGAAGGACTACTTGCTCTTCCTCCTCCTCCTGCTACTATTACCACAGATGGTGGATGCATCATTGAACTCATGGTTCTTGTTTGAATGTACTCCTGTCTGTCTATCAGCCTTTCTGTTAACTCTCTTCCTCTGTCCCTTTCTCTATATACATGTATGTAAGCATGTGTGCGTGTGTGCGCATAATCATGTAGAAACGGAATTGAAAGATGTATAATAAGGAGGTTAGAGGTATTTTGTAGAGTTTTCCAGTGAATTATCTAACCTCATGACATTATTTACTTTTGACTTTTGATAATCCAGTGAACTGGCTAATCAGACTTGACCCTAGAACCATGTAATAGATCGGGCTTTTCAATGGAACCTTTCTCTGTCTTTCTCAATATTTCCGTCTCTGTAAGAAGAAGGGAACAGCATTTTCTACCTACTGTCAACGCTGCAACAGTGAAACGGTTTTGTGTGGTAACTGAATTTACGTATGAAGCACCTATTGCCTGAAGTACGTTTTGGAAAAAAATTCCTGCCGATCCCAGAGGTCGGATTTCCAACCCGGAGAAAGAACCAAAATTTCGAATGCTGAATTTTCTATGGAAAAGTACTTCTTACTTACACAAAAGATTTGAACAACCCAGACTTCTTCCATTCATTCGGTATACATATTTGTGAAAGTCAAGTTTAGTAGTGTACTTCAGTGCACCAGCGATATTTAACAAACAGAAACTGAATGACTTTCTATTGTCTTGTGGCTGAAATAACTAAGGATTTTGCACTGATGCTAGTGGTCGTCAATGAAAGAATCTGAATGACTTTCAATTGTCTTGTGGCTGACATAGTTACAGACTTTACACAGATGCTACTGGTCGTTATTAAAAGAAACTGAATGACGTTTTATTGTCTGGTGGCTGAAATAGTTGCAGGTTTTGCACTAATGCCAATAGTTGTTATTAAAACAAATTCGATGACTTAATCGTCTTGTGGCTGAAATAGTTACAGGCTTAGCACTGATGCCAGAGATTTTTTTTCCATAGTGATCAGGTAAATGCAAAATTTAGAATTGTGAAGGCCAAAGAGTCCCGACGGACAGCCCCCCCCCATTTGGAGGATTGGCGCAACACGAACTTCCTTTCCCCACTCTTCTCACTGCTTGGTCTCGAACCATATTGAAGTAAGTATTAAATATCGAACCACTCAAGTTGACCGTCCAAAGCAGAGCAGAAAACAACGTGTGAAACATAATCATGCCGCTATTATTCAGTTGATAAACCAGGAAATGTTTTTGTCACGAGGCGGATGAAAAAAGAAAGCTATCATGGGCGGTGGGTGTCAGGGTTTATGCTACTAGAAGGATAGAGTTAGAAAAGAAAAAAGAAAAGAAACAAGTCTGGTCAGTTACTCAATAGAAACCGTCACTTGACCAGGGTCTTCTGTCAGTGTTCCAAGTTGGGGGTGATAAATTAAAAAAAATGAAAATGGGGTGTTCGATGAATAAGTTACTTATCTCGCCTTTCATTGAGCAGTGATCACTAAAAACGTCTGGGTTTAAAAGAAATAACAACAGGCACAAGTTAAGGAATCAATTTAGCATAACTTTACATTGTAAATCGAACTCCCCTCTCAAATATATTTAGGTGGAATTTGAAAACATCTAAAAAAAACGCATTGTCTGGACATAGAGAGGTGTAGACAATTAAATCTTCTACCCTCTAGCTCCTTTGTTGCGGCCTGACCGCATGATGTATACAGATATGGCCAGCCAGACCGACTTGAAGACTGAAAGAAACCGGTGTTGACAGTTTTGGTGGACGGTTTCTAAAGAAAAAGAAAGGAGGAAGGCGGGCGTTTGGTGGTAAGTAAAAAACTAGACAAAATGTATTGTTAAGGTAGGAAGATGATTTCTGAAGTTGTTATAGAAGTGGTCCAGGTGTTTCACCTCTCTTTGGGATTGTCAAAAGTTGGGGGTCAATATAAACACGTGTTTGTGTGACGTCATTGTGAGTAGGGTGAGTGAGAGGTTACGCAAATAACTCCTGATTTGAATTGAATTCACTCCCACACGCACGCATACATGTACACGCACACCCAAAAATATACATACTTATATATATATATATATATATATATATATATATATATATATATATATATATATATATATATATATGTATTTTTTTTCTTGCAAACTTTCAATTTTTTTGCCGCTTGAAAATGATGTACATGGTCCAAAAGTGCCCACAACTACATGTCATGCACCCTAATCTGATCTCTGTTATTTCAACGTGTTTTCCCATAACTATTTTTTAATTAATTTTAAAATCCTGCTGCATGTAGATATATTTTTTATTTTTCAGTTACCATGGACTCCGGATTCAAATTACAATTACACACATGAAAACACACAGACATACATAGGTGTGTCTCTGTTTCGTATAGAGATGCAATTCAAATATTTGGATGACTATTTATCTATCTATATCTATAATAAATACCTCGTCACTATAGTGTTTTCGGTACTCCTTGGGTGACACATTAATTCAGCTTTGAGCCAGACCAGTTTTAGCTTACTAAACAGTGTGCAGGACCATTACTGGTAGAATGAGTTTGGTCCTTGTTTGTTATTGTACACTTTTTGGCTTTGCACTAGGAAAAGAAAATAAGTCAATATACGCATGTGTATGAGCATTCATGATATATATATATATATATATATATATATATATATATATATATATATATATATATATATATATATATATATATAGTCTAGATACCTTTATTGCTTCAAACATAAGAACACTTCGAAAAAAAATGTCGTGTCACTGCAGTCATTTATTTCCCAATATCTGTTAATGTGATTAACATATTTTTTCCCATGTTTTTCCCCCTGTTGTATATTTACTTGTTATTATGGTACTATGTGTACATTTTATCTTATTGAGATCATCAGTTATTAACCATGGAACGGTTTCGGGATTTTAAAAACAAAACAGATGTATTACAATACCACCCCAACAGTGTTGAACCAACAGACCACTTTCTATTGATCTTTGATTTTCATATATAGCTTATGTCATACACGTAGTTTGTTATTTTATTCAAGGTATTATCATAGTGTATGGTACATGGATGTTATTTTATACTACACATCATTCAATTTTTGAAACAGGGCTCACTTACGTAGGTTACCCTAAAACGTATTCAACGATGAGGGATCATTAAGTATGATAACAGACATGACTCGGTGTTCGTGCCACTTATATTGAGTGTTCACTTATGTTGAAGTAAATCCGTATTATCGGTTTAAATCTCAGACGACATGCAAACTAACTTATGATATCATCTTCAAGAATATTCATTACACAGTAAAACTTTCTTGAGCTGATTCTCTATCAACATATTTACCTGAAGAATTCAACAATCCTTTTTCCACTAATCTCGAAGTTAATTTCTCCACGGCGTATACCATTTTGCTTCCATCAATTTGTTGCTTTCCTATAAATTATCTGATAGGATATCCTTTTATACATGGTTGAAACGAAACCACTTCCATGCAGATAGTAAGTAACACATCAATGGGTCATTCTATTAATATACTTTGACAATTTGTTACTAGTCAATTTATGTCCGCCAAACAACCAACAGACGAATTGACGAGAGCCAAATGTTATCCCCTTTCCCTGATCCCAGTCAATAAAATGATCTTTCACACTGGCAAAGATTGGATCAATCTTTTTCGGTTACGTAATTCCCCAAACATTAATACGAATTGATTCATTTTGATATAGATCATTCATTTTTTTTCATCATTGTATTCTTGTTAACATATTATTCTATCTTCGTTATCATTTCATCATGGTCAAGCTGATAAGTTTTAAAGCGATCAGTCATGGCTTCATTAAAATTTCTGTAAATCTCACTAATTTTGTTACCTCTATAGACCATTCTGACAACTAAAGAAACACTTTTCGGTATAAAATGAATGAATCTAAGAATGGCTTTAGCTATTCTCGGTTTTTCTGATAATGTAATTCTCTAAAATATAAAAGTTGGAATACTGCTTACTCTAAATGGTATACGTACGATATGGAAAGGAACTGAGCCTCATTTATCAAACAATTTATTGACAAACATTCCATCCTCGATTTTAGTATCCGAATTTAGGAACGTTGCTCGAATTCTGTTAAGTTCACACTTTGATTCGAGATCTCTAGGGTATATACTAGTATTTTCCAAATTCTTCCTTTTGATTAAGAGAACATAAGTTGTCCATATAACGGGTACAACTTAAAAATGAACGAGCTTGTTTTATATATATATATATATATATATATATATATATATATATGCAGTATATAAACTGAAATACTCACTCAGATATACAATTGCACTCAAGCACACATGCACAATGATGCAGTTGTGAGTTCGATCCTTATGGGACGTCCCACTAATGTTGCATCGTCGTAAACCAGTGGTTTCGAAACATTGAAAACTCAAGGACACCTTCAAAGTAAATATTCTGGCGGACCCAGCATTCAGCATTTAGTTTTTAGACAGTAATAAACGAAATACAGTGATAAACAAGTTTTGACCTTGAAAATCAGATTCATTGTGAATGGGGCACATTTATCCGATGTTTAACATATGGTAGGGGTCTGTGTTCAGCAATCATGTTTTTCGATAATTGTGGAAAATGTTGTTTCTGTGCCACAAGATTTGCAAGATCAGCTTTAGAGGAAACACAGCTGCAAGCACCCCAGCATTATTCATTGAATCACCAAATGTCTACACACCCCAGTTCCAAAGCAACAATCCCAGATATATATATATATATATATATATATATATATATATATATATAGAGAGAGAGAGAGAGAGAGAGAGAGAGAGAGAGAGATAGATAGATATAGGCTATCAGACAATTTCTACTGTCGAGAGTTCGATTCGTGCTGAGCGACACAAACATAACTTTATTATTACCTGGTTAATTTTATCACTGTATTAAGTTTGATCATCATCATCGACTGGGAAAACATTAAAACTGTTTTTCCTTCCCGAAGATTCGACCTGTAACCTTGTAAAAGAGGAGTACACTCGGTTGTCTCGGAACAATAACTCACCATTGCGTTAAGAAGGAATGGTTGGGCTTGACCTGACACCTTCGTGACGCTTGTCGCTTGGACAGAGCTATTTTTGTCATGGCCCACGCGTACACGTGCAAACCCAACGTTAGACTGCCCTTGGATCAGACTTGCCCTGGTGTAAAGTAAATAGCACCGTCTCTTGGGAGGCATCTTCCAATGGAGCACGGGGGTCGGTGACGAAGTCCCGGTTCCTGTTGCTCGCATCAGCTTAGTGATCAATGCACGTCTCAAGTCTGGTAGTGTTTTTATGACCACCCCCTTGTCTGGATACGAATTCAGCGAAGGGATATCCCTTCCCTAATCACACAGCATAGAGTGTACTCAATTAGCTGCTGAGTGCACAAAGGAATTCGTCCCAATGAAGAGTTATCTATACCAGAAATCACATCTAGGACTTTCTACTTCTGAGGAAGACGTGCAAACCATTACACTATTCGTGCAGACATAAATTTATCAAGAAGGAGGAGACGAATACATTCCAAACTTTTACCCAGGTTCGAACAACTATGTCTGACACCCGATGGTAAATACGCAACTACTTCAGCAACGCAATTATCTTTTGCCCCTGTGCCATACTAAGATTAGTTTAGTAAATATCTCGAACTCAGACGAAAAGAAGGCAGAAATGAAATTAGAGCGCTAACTAGCAGAGCGTGAATGTTCTGGTCATAAAACCACCAAGCGATAAAAAGTAACAAGATCAAAACCAACTGCGTCTTCTGTCGGTGGATAAGTCGGTGATGATCATTACAAAACGGAAGGACAAGACATGCGAGCAACAGCTGGTATTTATGCACAGCTCAAGCTTTTTCATGGCCTGCAGTTATATATATATATATATATATATATATATATATATATATATATATATATATATATATATATATATATGAGGGGATAGGGGGTGAATCGATGAACTTGTGGCGTGACACATAGTCATTTGTTGTATACTGGGGTGAAGTTTGTGCATTGACAAGAAAGGAGATTATGTACAAAATATTTGTTGTTTTGAAATGCTCTTTCATTATTAGGGCCTGGACTTAGGGATTTACCTACCTAATTATACATACATACATTCATACATACATACTCACCTGTTTATATATATATATATATATATATATATATATATATATTCGTTATTTCACGTATAACGCAAACGTCCACACAATTATATTGATCCATGTTCATATTCGTAGGTGTGTGTGTGTATGTACGTGTGTGTGTGTGTGTGTGTGTCTGTGTGTGTGTATGTATGTGCAGTATATGGATAGAAATACTTCTTCAGAAACACACATTGAGTCCCATGCATACACATACGCATTATCACGCACATACATGCACACATAGACTCATACATACACATAGAGAATACATCTGCTCTGGTAGACAATCATATTACCCAACGCTGTACGATATCTACGCATGTGAAAAAAAAAATTCATGTACCAGATATAATTAAATAGTTTCCCAATGAAAAAAAAAAGAACCATAAGTTCAACGATATGTCCACCATCCATGGTAGCAGTAATAGAAGGAAGAGTGAGAAGAGCGAGTTATCTTTCTTCGGGAGGTTCGTATTGTTTCTTTCTGGGTAGAAAACCCCGTCCTATTACATTTGTATTTCTCGTCCCTGTTGTTTTCTTGTTTATGATTGTTCCATTCTTAGTATCTCGAGATTTTTTTTTAATTTGTCGTGTCTTGAGTTTTTTGTTTTCTGTTCGTTGCGATAGATTTTTTCAATTAATTTTTGAATTTCAGTTTTTGAAGTATTCTCGACGTTATTTCATTGGTTTGTTGGTTTAAAAATTGTTTTAGATATTTCATTGGTTAATTCATCAGTTGGTTCTCTTTGCGGTCTTTTATTAATTATCATTTTTTATTTGTTCCTCTTCATTATTTTGCTTGTTCAAACATCCATTAGGGAAAGCGAGTTTTCAATCTCTATGCTCATAGCTAGTGATTATATATTATGTTGGTTTTAATCATTCACCCGAAGGAGCCTAACCAGGCAAAATATAAACATGTTTGTGTAGCGAACCCATAGTCTAGAAAGCTTTGCAGCTTTGAACACTGAACATTAAACAACGTTTTCAAAATTTTTTTCGTCTCATTACAGTCACCCATTTCCCAATATCTATTAATGTAATTTATATAATTTTTTCCGTATATATATATATATATATATATATATATATATATATATATATATATATATATATATAAATATATGTATATATATATATGAAATGAGAGAGAAAGAGAGCTAGCTAATTCTTCATTCAAACTGGTTACTTCAACCGCCGGTGGGTTTTCGACTTCGAATATTGAGATAAAAAGTAACAATGAAATAATGACAACAATGAGAAAATTAGGGAAAATAATGATAATTACATACGACTTCGGCTGCACAAAATGTGGCTTGCTTCTAAGTGGAAGATGATAGGTTGGTACAGGAAGCCATCATATGATTGTACCTTTGATTAATGAAAAGATCACATTGTCATTGTCTCCCTTGCTTATGCCCTCTTGTTGAACGTCCTTTGGTATTTCAATTACAATAGCTAACAAAAATAATTACAGGTCTGGCTAATCACTCAGAAGAAACCGTCATGAGGCCGACGTCTCTTGGCAGCATGGCATGTTTGGGGTTATATATTTTTTTGAAATTGAGAAACGGGTGATCAATAAATTAGTTATTTCTCTTGTTTTTTGTTGGGCACTGATCACTAACAATATCAGAATTAAAAAACACAAAAAAGAAAAAACAAGCAGGCACAAAATAGTGACCAATTCAGCATGAGAATACAACGTAGAATGATCCCCGACTAAAAAACCTATTTAGGGGAAGAAATTAAAAAAAACAGCAACACAGAAACAATAAGGTTTTGAAAATTTCAGCCCAGCTCCATCAGAGCGGCCTGTACAGGGTGATACCTACGTAGCCAGCCAGCCCCACTTGAAAACTAAAAGAAACCCATGTCGGCAGTTTCAGTGGTAGTCTTGGTTGACGGTTTCTAGTATAATGTTTTGATTGTACAAACAATGCAACTCAGGAATTACAAAATAGTCAGAGCGGTGATGCTGGTTTGGGTCACGTCTTCATTCGGGACGTCATAGTTATTTATCAAGTTGAGCTTAGTATGGCACAAGTCGATGGTTATGGTGCAACCACTGAATTTGGAACTTACTTTACAGCAGCATTGATCTCCTAAAATAGTTTGTTAACCATCACTCACCGACGTGTTTTAAGATATTTTGTGGTAATTCTCCACTAGTAAAATCATATTTTCGGATACTTGTGAATGGCAAAATATAAGATGATGAATTAGACAAGCTCAGAAAGTATTGGCTCAGCGACGCCTGCAATAGAGAGGTTTTGCGAACCGTGGGGAAAAGTATATATCCAACGACGGCCGCTAAAAGGCTGATGATGATTATGATAAAAAAAAACAAAAGAGTTTTGTCTGGCTCTCGAACTTTTGTTTAGTACTGATAATCAAAGAAGTCAGATTTAAAAAAACAAAAAAACAAAAAACAAAACAAAACAAAAACAATCGGGCATAAAGTAGGAAATGATTTAGCATTAAATTACATTGCAAACAGAACCCTTCGTCTAAAAAAGTATTAAATCAGAACTTTTGAAAAAACAAAAAAATGTTTTTTCTGGGCATAACTAGGAATAAATGTTGAAAT
Organism: Thysanoteuthis rhombus; assembly: GCA_963457665.1. Lineage (NCBI taxonomy): Eukaryota > Metazoa > Mollusca > Cephalopoda > Oegopsida > Thysanoteuthidae > Thysanoteuthis > Thysanoteuthis major. The sequence continues at coordinate 53,250,692 of OY735213.1, forward strand.
TTAAAGCTCTCTACCCTTACTCATGATACATACATAGTTAGCCAGACCGATTTGAAAACCGAAAGAAACCTATTTTGAAAATTTAAAAAAAAACAACCCGTACGTGGGTAACCTACGTGCCTGTTACATAAGCAGCTGTACTTATGCCCAATCTATTATATCCGAGTATTTTGGTCGCATACTAGTGCTTCAGTACCACACGTACGTCATTGACTCTAGTTTTATGTCCAACTATTATTATCTGTGGCTGGATGTTATATCCACGTGGCTAGTCGTTATGTTTCTGAAGTTGTAATACCGTCGGGAGAGCTTTGGGTGGTAACAGTTAATTTGTTGTAACCAAATTATGCTTGCACTTCTGGAAGTTTTTTGAATATGTTGTATCTGTTTGATTCTAATCCTTGTTAGTGGTACACTGGGCTGTCAAAGTCAGTAAACTGAATTGTTGTTCATGATACTGACACGATCAAAATGTTATAGTTTGAATGGACGACTCGTAAATCATCTAAGTCTTGCTCTACATTTTTGTCAGATTCCAGTACTAAGTCTGGAGTCGACCGTTGCAACAAGAACCACTAGAACAACCCTCCCCCAAATTAGGAGGATGAATTGATTTGTAGAATGTGGTTTTGAACTTCATTTTGACAAGTCATGGATATATGCACGGGATTGTTTCATTCTAATATATATATATATATATATATATATATATATATATATATATATATATATATATATATATTGTGTCATCCACAGACAGCGGTTTCGATGTATTACATCTCTTCAGTGTGGCTATTGACTTTCCACGAGGCAGGATTGAAACTTTCGCTTCAGACCCGGATGCCGATATCCTACCTCTGGGCTACGGTCAGTAAGGCTGAATATAAGCAATACATTTATTTACGGAGAAATTCCTCATCCACCAGGGTGCTCTATTCCTGTGGAAGAGCATTCATTTCTTATTTATTATATACCAGCACACCAATATTTTGTTCAATCATTTATAATAGAATTCTGGAACTTGATATTTGAGAACTCTTTTAATATTTCTAGAATTATATTAGACATTTTATCGTCCATATTCAATATTTAAAATAGACCTGCGAATATTTCATAACAGATTTCTAAATATGTTTTGATTATAATTTTTTAGATTGGTGTTCCTCTGTACTGTAGCAGAGTATATGATGAAACTTATCACTATTTGTATATATGGTGATAATAGTGCCATTCCTTAGTTTGAATCGTATAAAGGGTGATAATGTCAGGGATATCTTTGCCTTATGGTTGCCTTATGGAGTACATGTCACACAAAATCGACAAAATTGCTTAATTGGCGCAATATTTAGATTTTTTCGTAAAAAAAATAAGTTTGATTTCACTTTTGATTACGTATACTTTTGATTGTAAAAAATAATACTTGTTTTCAATCCTTGTTTTGATTAAATTAATTTTTGATAAATTTGATACTACGTATTTATTCATCCACTGTAAAAATAGTTAGAACTTCGGCAATTTTACTGACTCCGTTTAATATATGTATACTAATAAGACTGGGTTATAGTTATTCTTTTATAGACTGAACACTGATATTATTGTGTTGGACTGGCATGTTGGCGAGCTGGTGGGCTGGCGTCCATATCAACCACGAATTTACATTATATATATATATATATATATATATATATATATATATATATATATATATATATATATATATATATATATATATATATGGTGTCTTCTGGGAGACGACGCTTAACAAGTTAGCCACGTAGACCAATATGCGACTGTACTACATCAGATTATCACCGAATGTCCGACAACTTTTCTTTGGTATCTTACTAAACTCATCTTCCACTATTTAGCCTTCTGTTGAAAGAAAGCTAAATGTGGTACATGCAAAACCCAGTGTATAACGGAAAAGAAGCTATTACACTTCGCTACTTCGAAGTATTGGGGCCTTGCACACATATCCTAATATAGTATGCAAAGCCCTCTTTCAGCATTGATACAAGCTGCCTGGCCGCAATCTCCGTAATCTCGTCTGCAATCTGAGATCTCCTTTTCAACAGCAGGTATAGCTTTAGGAATCAGGATCGTACGGGGTGGTGTTGGGCTAACATGCACAGGTGATAAGATGTTTAACCAAAAGAAGTGAAGAGTTGGAATGTAAATGTAACTTTTATCGATCAGAGGTTACACAGTACACAGGCTCTCTCGATTTCGTCCACATTTTGAAATCTCTCTCAGTGATTATAGTTTCATATTGCGTCTGACGGATGACTGAGTAACTCCATGGAAGAGTATCAGTTCATGCACAGCAAGGTCCTTCCTGGTGCGTTGCCTGGTCACATTAAGGCTGCTGGTTCTCGAAATATTCGAAATGCTTGGATACTTTCAAGACTGAGCCTATGTGTATTCATGTTTCAGTAAGTTTGTAAAACCAGTGACTTCGTGAATTCCCTAGTGATTTTGTGAAATCCATGAACATTTCAGGAAATTTCCCCGATTTCACTTGTGTCGAACTAAGCTAAACTTGGAAAATATCAAGTATTTTTGTGGCAGAGAACCTTACCATTGCTGTCAATAGTGGATGCATTATAAAACATAAAAGGGGAGAAGGAAAAAGGTAAACTTTTTTTTTAAAGTTTTTTTTTTCTTTGAATAGATGTTTATTGGCAGGTTTAGTCTGACACTCATCAGTGGATGACTTGTCTGAAAAATGTTTGAATGAACACTGTGTAAACAATTTGAACAAATTTGAAAATGTTGTTTCAAACGGACACGTTGGAGACACGTGCAAAGAATCATAGCTGCAATGATCGAAAATCAAAGTGCGCTTGAACTGCCGAGGAACTTTTTAAAGTTTGAACGCAAAGACAAATCTTTTTTTTTTTTTTTCGCTCAGTACTGGATTTTTGGTTTAGATGGAAATTGACTACAAAATTTTCTGCAAAAAGGAAGATCTTGCAATGCTGAAGACTTTGTAGCAGTCCTCTTGATACGCCCTAACGCACTTTGTGTTAGCTAGTAAAGGTTATCTAATTGTACATCTAACATTTTTTCTAGCAAGTCATCCTTTGATGAGGGTCTGTTGAAACAAGCTTATAAGGATTTTTTTCTTTTAAGTTCAAGACTTTTTTTTTTAGCACCTGTTGATCATGGCATTATTAGGGTATCAAGTGTATTCTGCCTCAGTATTTACCATGGTTATGCTGCTTATATTGGCCATGCTGACTTGACGCATAGATCTCTATTACGAAATCTACATATACTGATATTAATCAATCTAATTTAGCCGTGAATATATTCGTAAACTTCTCTTTTATTATCATGTTGTGTCTGTCCCTTTTTAAATCCCCAAGCAGTCACCTCGGTATGTTCATATCTGTCTGTTTTAATCTGTTTCTCTCTCTCTCTGTATATACATATATATATATATATATATATATATATATATATATATATATATATATATATATATATATATATATAAACATGTATAGATAGACAGATAATGAGAGAGAGAGTAAGAGGGAGGAAGATATACATATATATATATATATATATATATATATATATATATATATATATATATATACAGAGAGAGAGAGAGAGAGAGAGAGAGAGAGAGTGAGTGAGTGAGTGAAAGAGAGACGGTGATCCAAGATTCCACCGGAGGGGGCCAATAAATGTAAGAGATGAGTAAGGAGAAAGGAAAGCCTTTTTTTCCACTCATGATAATTTTTTTTTCAAACTGGTTAGGGAAATCTTTTCTATGTCCTGGAAAATACAAATATGAACATAAACATTTTTCTTAGTATCCCAGTTATTTGATGTAAATATAAATAATCTCCAACCAGTTTTACTTTGCCCTACTTCTTACTCATCTCTTACATGTACACACACACACACACACACACACACACACACACACACACACACACACACACACCTGTAAACATCTATTAACAGCATGCTGTGTAGGGGATGATGAACTGAGAAAAATTGTAAAAAAGGGGATCAATGAATGAGTTGCTTCTCTCACCTTTTGTTTAGGTAGGGTTCACCGATTAGTCTGAATAATTGAAAAAAGTGATCAATTCAGCATAAATTTCCTTGTAAATATCCCCCCCCCCAAAAAAAAAATTCATTTTTTAGGGGAGGAATTTTAACAAAATAATGAAAAAAACGTTTTTGTAGATATAATAAGGAGTAAATGTCAATGTCAGGCCTGGGAAACCCTAACCCTGACCCTAACCTAACCTAACCCTACCCCTAAAGACATTTATTGGATAACACGTTAAAATAACACTGACTGGATTGATGATGACTTGCGTGTCTCGTAGTCTTGGGTACTTGAGGTCTATATAATCGTCAATTTTTAATGTCCGTTGTTGGACATAGACCTTCCCCAGGATCCGCCACATTTCTCTATCGTGGGCGTTGCGGAGCCAGTATTTTCTGAATTTGTCTGGTTTATCTTTTCATCTTGTATTTTGTCGGCCTCGGTTTTCGCATATGGTCTCTGAGATCCATGTTGTGAGTCAAAATTTGTTTTAAAAACTTTTTATTTCATCAGTAGAAAAATGGTAAGTTTACATTATATACTTATATATATATATATATATATATATATATATATATATATATATATATATATATATATATATATATATATATATATATATATATATATATATATATTGATGGAATAGTCCATATAGGTGATTTTACCGGCTAGAATGTTATTTGGTTTCGTTTCAACTATATATAAGCAAAGCTCGTTCATTTTAATTTCTTAGAAAAAATTATAAGTTCTAAGGTTTGGGATATAAAAAAATCTGTCAAATACTTTGGGTGAAAATGTTGGTAGAAAAATAACCTGAAAAGGTTTTTTGTGTGTATATAGTATTCTCAAAGATGATATCTTAGGTTGATTTGAAAGCAGTCTGATATTATAACCGACGCAACGGATTCAATATTCAAATAGGTGAACACTCTATTGAAGTGATATGAAAAACAAGTCATGTCTGTTTTGCTACTCATTGACCCCTGATCGTCAAATGCATTTTTGGGTAATTTACGTAAGTAAATCCTTATGTGTAGTTTAAGATAACATCCATATACAATACATTATCATAATACCCTATATAAAATAAGAAACTACATGTAGTATGACTCGGTACTAAGCATAATAAGATAAAGCTATACATTAAATCATGGCTTAAGAGGAGGTGGAATTTGGTCAACAGCGGTACTGAGCCAGGTTAATTTAATCTGTTTTGCTTTTAAATTACCGAAACGGTTACATGGTGGGCAGCTGATAATCCCAACAAACGAAATTCAAACAATTTACCATAATATCTAAACACATAAAACATAAACAGATATTGGGAATTAATTGACTGAAATGACATCAGTTTTCGGGAGAAGGTTTTTTTATACATACTCAGTGTTCAGAGTTGTAAAGCTTTCTTTATTATATATATATATATATATATATATATATATATATATATATATATATATATATATACAGTATATGTAGTACAAATCAGGCTAGCAGTATTACATAATATGATGATATATCAATATACTGATGGGGGCCGAAAAGGGCAGAAACATGAGCTAGTTTGTGTAGTGAATCCACATTTTACGATATATATATATATATATATATATATATATATATATATATATATATATATATATGAAAATATATTATGAAATATATATATATATATATATATACATATATATATATATATATATATATATGTATATATATATTTATACATATTTATGTGTGTGTGTGCGTTTGTGCGTGTGTATGTATATATATATATATGTGTGTATATATATATATGTGTGTGTGTGTGTGTGTGTGTGTGTGTGTATGTATGTGTGATCATCTATAATATCAGAATATATCTCAATTTTTTTAAATATATATCTGTCGCTGTAAACCAACGGATATATGCTTTAGTGCAGGTAATTCTTTAGCCATAGGTCAACATTTGAAAATGACAAATTCCCACGTGTTGTATTCAATATCTTTACTCCCACACGGTTCTGCCTCAGCACATATGCCCCCGCACTTCTCCCTATATTCTGGACTGATTTCATTGGTTGCAATATGATTCCTCGTACAAGCAATAAATTACTTTTTATCTATTTCTCTCTGAAAAAAAATCATTAAGCGATACACAAAGGTAACTCTCTAATGTACGTATACTCACACCCATGCATATATATATTGAATAATGGCTATCAGTATTTAACAACGCGAGGAAAGACAGTTTAGGAGCTAAATTTTGCTACGTAGGTGCCCCCATGGAAAAGAGCGTGTGGGTTCGGATCCTGACCGGGACTCATCTTTCTTTATTTCGACCATCACCGCTGTTTTGCTCACTAAAGTAAATGATTTGGTCTGAAAAAAAAAACATAGTTCATAAGCTATCTTCCTTTGACGTATTCCCTGCCTTTTTCTCCTATCTCTCTTTCTCTCTCTCTCTCTCACACACGCACGCACATACACACACACACACACACACACGTATATGTGAGTAGAGAGAGAGACGGATAGATAGATATCTGTTTGTTACTTATCAAAGCCAGTGGAAGTGTAGAACTGATCAGTAATAACAAAATTTCAATATCTACCTATCTATCTACACTCCACTTAAAAATATTGAGCAGTATCATCATGGATAGAGCAACACTTGAGAACAATATATATGTATATATATATATATATATATATATATATATATATATATATATATATATATATAATTGAAACTTACCTTTAAAACTTGGTTTCCTCATTTTCTCTCTCTCTTCCTCTCTCTCTCTCTATATATATATCTTATCCAATCGTATACATATATATATATATATATATATATATATATATATATATATATATATATAAATTTTATTTGTATTCTGAACACCTTCCGTTAACATTGTCTTTTCTTTTTTAAAAGATTTTCTCGTTAGAATATTTTAAAAAGTTGTGCCTCTCATTTGCGTGGTTGAATGGGTGAATGAATACAGAAATAAGTAGGGGAATTTCAGTTCACATTTCAAGATTGTTAGTTTTTACAGCAGTGAAGCTTTATATACTATATATTCAGTGGCGGGATTTCAGGGCATTCACTTCGATTGTTTAGTAGTCTTATAATCTTCCAAAGTTCAATATTAAGAATCTTGTGACATAAAAAAAAATGTTAATTTAAACATCATCAAGAGGCATGTAACTTTAAAATAGCATGACGTGGCTTCCCCTTGATTTCCGTTCTTCGTGTGTTGGCTGCTGCAGTTTCATGTGATCTGTGAGAAGTAATGGGTATTTTCATTGACACATGTGTTTTCCCAGAAGTCCTTGAATGTGCTTGCAAAATAGTAATCTCTCTAAACAATTGATTTAGAAATAGTCAATAATCATTGAAAATGCTTCAATTAATTTGTTTGAGAGAACCAAGGAAATGCTATGAAGCAAGATTTTTCTCACCTCTTAGATGCAGAAAAATAACTTGTCTAGCTTAGCACTTCCTTTTTACCAATGACAATACTAAAAAAATATTTTATGTTCCGTTCAATATCACCAAGAGATATGGAACTCGATGAAAGCATTACCTGAATCGTAGCCATGAATTGGCGTCAAGGGAGATAATTGATTTTTACCTTATAGATGTGAATAAATAAAAGAATTAAATAGAAGAGTTAGCTGCCCTACTTATAATAATCTCGTAAATATCTACCGTAGTTCAATTTAAATACGTTTCAAAAAAAAAAACTTTCAATTCGCCTTCGATATTTTTTGCATGAACAATGAAACCGGAGATGACGAGTTTGAAAACTTGTTTACATTTGCCACCCAATATATTAACAGAAATTGCTTTGGGAAATTTGAGCCTGATTTTCGGACGCATTTCAAAATTCCACAAAAATATGCTAATTAACTGATTTCAATAAAACAAATTGGGATATATTCATCTATGAATTAATTTTCTCATTAGAAGGGTATTTTGTAAGAAAATTTAATGGGAATATTTTTTCCAAATCAACCCCCCACCATTTTGATTTTATAAAAATTCAATGAAGTATTGTAGTCGCCTCAATCATATTACATATATATGAAGATAATACCCTGGAGAAACTAAACTCATTGGAATTTTTGCAACATATTTTTCAAACGGTTCTGAATCAGGAAAAAATGAATGCAAAAACATTTTCTGTTCAGAAAGTTTTTCGCTGTTTTTCTTTCCAATCAAAGTACGATGTGCACTTGTTATAGCCTTTCGAAATTTTGTCATCAAAGTATTAATGCTTTGGTTATTGCTAAGATTATGAAATTCCATCATCAGAAATACTGGAGTTTTACTCATCGATATATATTAAGTTTCACAAGTTTTGAGATGCATATTTTAAAAAATCAGTTTTGATTATTTTTGTTTCAATGTTTAGACGTTCCAGTTATTTGTGTATCCATGGGCTTGGTTTCCAGTTAGTTCCAGCGGAAACCCTGAATAGAGTTTTTGGTCATAATGAGATATCAAATTTGTTTTTTTGGGCATTCTTTATTTCTAAACCTCCAGCTACAATCATCCTCACGACTGACTTTTGACATAATGTAGATACTGATCAGATCATTATTATCCGGGTGGATACGACGCAGACATTTTTTTAAAATTCCTTATTCAAATATCTGAAAAAAATGTTTCGGGTCTCATTAGTAACCACCGAAAATTTGGTGGCCATAGCTCTAGACGTCCTCGACTGATACTAACACAGACGGACGGACTGACATTTGGTAAATAGATTTGATAATGAATTTGTCGGTAAGTAAGAGATGACAGACAGACGAACATTTCTCCGTGGCACCATTAGTAACCTCAGAAAACTCGGTGGACATATTTCGGGCTGTTCTCAAACTATGCGTTGACAATTGTCAATTCTAGACTAGCATACATCTGTCAAAAATGACGGAGTTATCTAAGCATTAGGTCATTTATCTTTTTAATAATCCTATTTTCTAGTTTTTTTATCATGTTTCAACTCAACATAAAACTTATCTTTCAGTCTTTTCTTCTTTTTCTTTTAGTTTCAAACGCCCAGCATTTCTGTGACGTATTCTTCATTGTTATGTCAGAACGGCCAATCCCATTTATTACAACCCTATGATAATGTATATTAGCTCTTGCTATTTAATATTTCACATGGACTAACCCATTATAACTGCAAGGTTATAGCAAGAATCGGACAAAGCATCAAATTAAATAACTATACAATTAAATATACTAATTTGCATACAAGGCTCTTCAATGGGTAGATATTTCAGCTAATATTCCTAAAACTTCATAAGCTGTAAAGATTGCACAGTGAATGACACAGCGATTTATGGTGTATGGGAAAAAAATGAAACAACATATCGATTGCATTCATTTCAATGCCGAGTGCATTTGAATTCGATATAGACGGGCAAAGTTTCGGCGTTTAGAAACTGTCAACCTTAACTCAGGGTTGCCAATTTAGACGTTTTTTTTCTTTTTCCTTTTTCAAACTGTGAGTCCAGTCCAGACAGTATTTAAATTTTTTTTTGTCTTATGGAGATTTGTCATGTTTTGAAGTCAATCTTGCCAACTGAGATGTTTTTATTTTATTTGGGGGGGAATTAGTGACTTCCAGAATCGGAAAATAGAAAAGTCACAATTTGCAATACTGGTTTGATGACTTGTCGCATGTAATACCACAGACCACATCAACCGAGCTAAAGCGCTGAAATTTTCAACATGTACTCCTTAATGCGCTAAGAAAGAAAAAACTTAAATGGGGTTTTCATTGGGGGTGTCGATTTACTGGGTAGATTCATACTAAATTGATCCCTTGTCTAGTTTGCGTAGTTTTCTTTTTTAATCCAGTTCCTTTCAGTGATCACTGTCCAACAAAAAGTGAGGAAGACAAAAGAGAGACGTATAGTTTACTTGATGACATTGATCACCCCTTTTCCTAATTGTTTTAATCGATCATCCCCAACACAACATGCAGCCAGAAGAGGTTGATCACGTGACGGTTCCTGATGAGTGACTCACCAGTTTATAGATTCATTCATTTTATCATTGACAAAGTAAATATTTCGAGCTATATCGGGCAATTTTCTGGTTAGATAAGGAATGTTGTGATTTTTTTATCTTAGATAATGTTTGCCATTTACAATAATAAGACATAGACACTGTCAATTGGGGTCTGATTGTGAAAATGTTGGATTCATGCGCAGAGGGTCCCTGTTTCGATTCCTGGTATTACCGAAGAGTGTCGAAAACTCATCATTAACTCAGCAGTTAATTGAGTGCACAGTAAGGTGTGTGATTTGGGTGGAAGTATCCCTTCGTTGAATTTACAACTTGCCAAGTAGGTGATCATAAAAAATTTATAGGATAGGTATGAAGTTGTGGTCTTGAACATTCTTAAGACTTGCAGGATCACAATGATGACGCATACAACATAAACTGTAACTTCATCTCCAGACGTTTATACTCCTTTGGGGGTATCTGTTAAGAGACAAACGCTTTGAATTTTTTACTCTCTACGTTACCGATGGGAAATTTGCAACTCTATATATCTGCCATCAAGCAAACCATACATCTCTCTCTCTCTCACTCTCTCTCTCTCTCTCTCTCTCTCTCTCTCTCTCTCTCTGTGGATATGTATGAATTATGGATAATCTATGTTCCTTTCAATTCTTTTACCGCAAATCATAAAGATCGAATACAATGAAATTGAATTTTCGGGTCAGAATCAGCTGATAACTATGTCAAGCTGTCACTGTGTTACCATATTATATCCCCAAATGTATAAATTTCTCAAACCTCAAACCTCAAGCCACCGACAACAACGAGAGAGAAAACTGAAGAGGCTGAACTAAACGAATTGATCAAGAAGAAACGAAGGGAAGACAGAAGGAGATACACGACGGCAGTCATTGAATCAACTCTTGAAAAAGGTCGGGGCTTCAAAGCTATAAACAAACTCCTCAACTCGGGACGAAGGCAAATAACTAGCATACTCGAGGAAAATGGAAACCTAACAACAGACAGAGACAGGATTGTCGAACATGCCAAAGAATTCTACCAAAAACTTTATTCGGCCAAACAAGGACTGCAAAACAATGAGCAAGATACACAAGACACGGGCAAACAACTCAAAGACTTCCCAAAAGTAACCCCGTGGGAGGTGAAAGAAGCAATTAAACAGACGAAGAAAGGAACTGCTCCTGGACCAGACAACATCACCATCAACCTACTCCGAAAAGCAGGTAAAATCATCACTAGGAAACTAGCCGTCCTCTTCAAATTGTGTCTAAAACACAGTAAAGTCCCAGACGATTGGAACACTGCTATCATAATGCTTTTATATAAAAAAAGAAACCCGAAAGACCTCAACAACTATAGGCCTATAAGCCTACTCAACTGTGTATACAAACTTTTCACAAAGATCATCACCAACCGAATCACAAAAACACTCGATGAAAACCAGCCACGTGAGCAGGCTGGCTTTAGAAGAAGCTACTCGACCATGGACCACCTGCACTCGATAAATCAACTGAAAGAAAAAGCAGCAGAGTATAAACTACCACTTGCTGTAGCATTTATCGACTTCAAAAAGGCGTTCAACACAGTAGAAATCCCTTAGGTCATGGAGGCCATCAGTCGGCAAGGTGTAGATCCAGTATATGTTGAAGTGTTGAAACATATATACAATCACGGCAGCTCATTTATCAGGCTACATGAAGACTCGGACCCCTTCCAGCTCCAGAAAGGAGTAAGACAAGGTGATGCCAGCTAACCTAAACTCTTCACAGCCTGCCTCGAGATGATCTTCAGAAGACTAGACTGGGAGAGTAAAGGAATTAAAATAGACGTCGAGTATCTGAGCAACCTCAGATTCGCAGACGACATAGCCCTTTTCGCAGAGAACCTACATGACCTCCAACTAATGATAGATGAACTAAATGAAGAGAGCAAAAAGTCGGCCTACACATGAACTTCAGCAAGACGAAGATCATGTGCAACAACCACATTGGAGATAAGAACACTAAGATCGAAATCGAGGACACAGAACTCGAGAGAGTAGACCACTACATCTACCTAGGACAATGAATCTCCATGAGACCCTCAAAAGAAGAAGAAATCAAGCGAAGAATCACACTAGGATGGCAAGCCTTTGGCAGAGCTAGCTCAACCTTCAAAAATAACAAGATCCCATTAATCCTAAAGAGAAGGGTGTATAACCAATGCATCCTCCCAAAAGTCACTTATGGAGCTGAAACATGGAACTTAACCAAGAGACAGACCCGTAAGCTGAGAACCATGCAACGTGCACATGAAAGAATAATGCTGGGCCTCACATGGAGAGACCACAAAACAGCACAGCACATCCGGGAAAAGACAAGAGTTAGAGACATCATAGAATCCATAAAAAATCTCAAAAGGCGGCCATGTTGCAAGAATGGCTGACAATCGATGGACATCACGACTCACAACATGGATTCCCCGAGACCACATGCGCAACCGAGGCTGGCAAAATGTTAGATGGAGAGACGAGCTAGACAAGTTCAGGAAGTACTGGCTCCGTGACGCCCATGATAGAGAGGTGTGGCAAATCCTGGGGAAGGTCTATGTCCAACGATGGACGCTAAAAGACTGATGATGATGATGCTGATGATATATATACCGAAGTATAAGCTATTACAATCTAAATATTTATCTATGTATATATATAAAAGTGAAATGACAGTATCAAAAGGTCTGCTGTACAAATGACTCTTTTTATTAAGTCTCAGATCACTATAAAATACGCCATTTTTAAAAATAAATCCCACATTTCTTGATAAAGCCAAGTTGAGTGAAACGTGAGACAACATATAAGTAAACACATGCCTTTGGAGATCACTGTACGTGGGACACTGGTAGAAAAAATTCCTTCATTATATGAGATGCATAGTAAAAAAGGCTTTAGATGCCCAAGTTATTGAAGAGAGGACTGATTAAAATCTTTTTCTCCAATGCCAGTGAGTTTTGAATGTATTTTGCAATTGAAATTCCTTTCAATTTAGAATTAACTTTTTACACCACTCATCAGGTCACATCAACACTCTAATGGCTTAGCAAAAGAATTTATGGAAAAGTAAGTGTCTATTGAGAAATTTGTACTGTATGATGTATGTATGGTCGATAAGATGATAAGATTTAGTATTTAAGATATCGTGTACTAAATTTACGGAGGAAAAAATACACGTTCCATCATTCGTCAAAATCAGGCAAAAGTATAACAAAAGCAGTAACAATATGATTTATAAACTCTACTCGCTTGTCTTTGATTTATTCTTTTATCTCTTTTTATTCTATTGTTTTTTATGGTTTTGTGTGTACAGACACATTATATACGATGTGGTTTTTAGCCGTTGGCAAAAAGTGAAGTCGTGACAATACAATTTATGTATCTACTAGTTTTTCTTTGGTGAATTTACTCATCGTTTTTTATTTTTTGCTATTCGTGACCTTAATGAAGGAAGCGCCAACTTTTTACATTGAATCTTTTTTAATTACATTTTTAAAATAGAATATGGTATTTCCAAAATTACTGCTTGACTTTCTATTCCCTATAGCTAGTGCGATGAGGTTATGTTTGGGGACCCTATTTTCACAATTTATGGCGAAAAATCTATTGTAAAATCGAAATTATCTATTCTGTTTATTCACAATAAGATTTATTATCTAACACATGTACCAGACACTCTATATACTAAGCCTGAGTAATTTAGAACAAAAAAGAATTAAAATCTACATTATAACACGAGTACAGATAATTGACACAACGAAAATAAAGGTTTTGATGCTACAATACTTACTTGCCTTCGTGGAGTTCTTTTCTGGATTTAAATATTTTTAATTTGATTTTAGAGGAATTGTTGAGGTGGAAATTTGAGTTTAGGAAAGGAACGAATACAGATCAAACAAACTAAATAAATAGAATAATTTTAAACGATTTTTACCGTAGATTTCGTTGCACTACAGTATTACAGTATTTTTCTCTTCACAAATATCAGAATTGAAATGAAAAAGGGTTATTATTCAGGTTTAATTCGGATTTTTAATTTTAATTTCCAAATGTCAAGTTGGATTTCAATTTGCACCAGATATGTCTGTGATAACCCTTCAAAACAGAGAAAAAATTAAAAATTAAAAAAAAACCAGAAAAATTCAAAATTCATTGCATAAAACATTTTTCTCATTTTATTAGAATTCAAAAAAATACTCAATTGAAAAAAATGATGATTTTTTCTGTAAGGTTACGAATTGCAGAAAAATGAAAGGAAATAAGAGAATTCATAAAAAAAACTAGTAAATACATAACTTGTGTTCTTACCACTTTACTTAAAGAATTTTCGAAATCAGCTGAAAACCATATCGTCTATAATGTGTTTGTACACGCACGATCATGAAAAAATCAAATAAAAAGAAATAAAATGATTCACCAAAGACAAACAAGTGTAGTTTATAAAACATTTTGTTTCTGCATTTGTTACATTTTCGCTGACTTTCAACAAACGACCGAACGAGTGATTTTTCCTTCGTAAATCTTATACACAATATCTTAAATACTGAATCTTATCGTCAGTGTATCAAACATATTGTAAAAGTTATACAATGGAGGATTTCTCTATAATAATTTGTTGAAATAGGGTCCCGTAAAAATAACCATATTGCACAAGTCAAAGAAAATAAAAAGTCAATCAGTGTTTTGTGAATTTGCTACACGGTAACGTGATGACGTATGGAAGTGCGGTAAATATACCAGCGGTCAAAAGAGAATCGGGAAGATGAATGCCATTGTAAGCAAAATATGCCGTGGTTAAAATTATTGTGAAATTGTCAAAGACCTTGAAGATGGCTAGTTGTTTGCCGAAAGTGCTAGGTATGATAATTTCGGGCAACTGTTAAACTCTATGGACCCCGGCGCACGTTCTGTTCGGCGGAAGCAAGAAAAATTAAAAATATGCTCCTTATCTGAAGTATTTAACTAGATACGTATAAATGAAGGATTGCTTCTCAAGTACACACATGCACATACAGTTATACACATCAAAAAATTCTTATAAATATGTAAATTGATAAAGATATGACTAGATATTAACAGGCCCAGATATACAGATAGTAATGGGTAGCCCCAAGTAGATAAGATAAATTGATATTTATATATATGTATATATATACATTCACACATATATCTGTATATATTAATATTGTTTATAGTTACAAATTCAATGTGTAAGCCTGGGATAGGTGTAAAGAGGCCGCCAACTGTGCTCTTTAATTAGAAAAACACGTGGCCTAAACTATCTTCGCAGACAACAAAATGGCTACCTAAACCCTGTCTTCTCATAAAAAAAATGTACAAAGAAGAAAATTGCTTTTACTTATATCCTCCATCTATCAACTTAATATAGCATCTTTTATACTTATCTTTTGTCTCCAAAATCATTTTCTGACCGATTTTTTCTCTTTTTATACCCCAGTTTTCGAAAGTTCTCATCATGCCACGTTTTTGCTTTTACGAAAGAAAGGCCAAAAGTAAAAAATAGCACTTAACGTTTGTTTTGTGACAAGTTATTGTAGGAGCAGCGTACACCGTCTCTTTAGTTCCCTCACAATCCAGTCTCTTACGTCTCCTACCACACCAATCTCTGACGACTTGGCCTAACGTACAATCATCGTTGTACCTGAAATCTCGAAATGCTCAACATTTTCCCGTATAAAAAATGATAATTACTTATTTGTTTTACTCCAATTCGATTAAAGAATGGTTCACTTGAAAAAAATCTGCGTTTGGAGACGGGAAGAAAATCTAAACCTCTTGAGAGAGAGTATATGAACATCGAAGCATGTTTAAAATAGATGACCACTCAAATGCCCTTGAGAACCATTGCAAAAAATGTCTCACAACTCCGATCGAAAAATTCCCGGATAACCAGGGAGGAATACTATAGAAATAAATGGAAATTCATCGAATCTGCATTAATCTTGCAATGCTATAGAATAAAGGCACAGCTTCTTCAATATTTCCTTGCTGTCGGCAAAAGTGATGATTACGCAAATCGAAAACCATATGGAAGCTTTGTCAGATTGACCCATCACTATAAACTTTTAACCTACACCCAAGCCAGACAAATACATTTTTTGGCCGACCATAAGACAAACATGTAATTTGATGCAACAATAAGATGCCATCACCACAAGCATTGTTATAATAAGGACTGGATTTCATGGACACCTGTAAAACTATTCTTGAATAATTCAGATAAATGACATCTCCAAATTCGTAATATCTTAAAAGCTTGGATGTTCCTATAAAATGCCCCTCGCTTAAATATTCTGATTTGGTCGTTGATTCGACGACGCTCTTAGTGTAAATAAGTTTCATTTTTTACAGCAAATTTTCCTTTCCACGTCGTCTTTTTAGTAAAATCCCGTTGGATGAATTTTATCATAGCCAAACATTGATTATACATATCATCATCATCATCATCATCATCACCACCACCACCACCACCACTACCACCATCATCATCATCATCATCATCATCATCATCATCATCAGTCTTTTAACGTCCGTCGTTGGCCATAGACCTTCCCCAGGATTCACCACACTTCTCTATCATGGGCGTTGCAGAGCCAGTATTTTCAACATTTGTCCAGTTCATCTCTCCATCTTGTATTTTGTCGGCCTTGGTTTCGTATGTGATCTCTGGGGATCCATGTTGAGAGTCGTGGTATATATATATATATATATATATATATATATATATATATATATATATATATATATGTGTGTGTGTGTGTGTGTGTGTGTGCTAAGTTGACAAAAAGGAAAATACATGTATTTAAATTAATTATATTATTTAACATGTTCTGCATCGCAATTTTAGCAGTTTTCAATGAAACGGTATTGAAATGTTCGTTTATTTCAAATGAGATCCTCGATCAAGTCAATGTAGGGAGCGACCACTGAATTATAAGATGTAAAATTCATGGACCAGACTCTGTCCTTTGGCCATTCAAATGGATCACCCACCCCAGACTAGAAGACCTGATTTAGTTGTAACAACTAAGACAAGAAAAGAACATGTCAGATAGTGGATTCCTCTCTTCCGGTAGATTGCATAATAAAACCGAAAGAAAGTAAAAAGCTGATTAAGTATATACTCTTTGCCAGGGGACCGGAAAAAAATATGAATTTTGTAGGTGACAGCAGTGCCAGTCATGTGAATAGTCCCAAAGAGCATAGCAATGAGATGGAGCAACCGGAAATCCGAGGGAAAGCCAAAACCATTCAGACGGCTGTGCTTCTAAAAGAATACTGAGGAGAGTCCACGAGTATTAAGGAGACTTGGTGTCACTTAATCTCCAGTGAAAGCTGCTCGTCAATACTGATGAAGAAACTCATCGAGTACAAATTGAACAGCCTTGCCATCAAATATAGCGGAGAGTTTTATCTATTTTATATGTGTGTGTTTGTTAATGTATTTATTATGTGTTCCAGCGCTCCTGACCATACTGTTTTGTCTACAGACTTAAAAAATTGCATTAGTACCCCTCTAAACTCTGTCTAAAATTTAATTTCTTTATTTTTGGAAACAATTTTGTTTTATATTTCAGGGTTTGATGGGTTTATCAATTACATCTAGATTATCCAGTATATACATATTTCATTATATCTTTACTCTATTTTAGATGCTAGCAGAGGAAAACTCCAGTTATGTTATGAATAGAATTCATTCTGACCATATTTTTTCATCAATGGAATTTATTTTTGCTCTACTTCAAAATTTGACGCTACGTTTGTTCAATTATTGACTGTGATGGTGAGACTTTCAAATTAAGCTACTACATTGCCAGAGAGAAATGCATCATGGTTTGTCTTATTCAAACGTAAGACATTGAAGTCTTTTCTACATGGGGGTCATTGCATTAATTAATGAGCTATATCCTTAACCAAGATAGTCAGTTAAGTTCACAGTTTGAATCAGCTTTCACTAGAGACATCTCTGTTGAAGAAAGAAGTTTTATAAAAAAAAAAATAGTCATTGAAGTGAAGAATAATCAAACAACTTAAAAACTGAAAGACACCTATGTTGAAACTTTTGATGATAGTTTAGGTTGACAGTCTCAAATAGGTCAGGTTATTCGCTCAATAGAAACCGTCATGTAACAAGTATCCTTCGTCGGCATGCCTTGTTTGGGGATATCAATAAAAAAAATTGAAGAAGTGGTAATCAATATTTATGTTACTTCTTTCGCCTTTTGTTGGATCATAAACAAGTCTAAATTTAAAAAAAAAAAGTAGAAAAACTTGAGAGTGCCCAGGCATGAACTTGAGACCAATTGTCCCTCACTAAAAAAAAGAGTGGGTGGGTGGGGGGTAAAGAAGCGGAAAAAACTGTTTTCTGTAGACATAATAAGGAGTGAATGTCTAAAATTTCAGCCCTCTAGCTCCTTTAGTGCTGCTTTTACGCCTAATACATACGTACATAGCCAGCCAGCCGAACGAGCTTGAAAACTGTAGAAAAGTATGTTGACAATTGGCTGTTTCTAGTACATTCTGCCAAAGGTTTTGAGAAGGAGAGAGAGAGAGAGGGAGGGGGAGCAAGCAAGAGAGAGAGAGAGAGAGAGAGGTATGGAATAGAACAGAGAAAATAAAAGAAATAGACATTTAGAGAAGTATAACTCGGGACAGGGGGAGAGTGTTTGTGGGAGCATGTGTATGCATGTGTGAGAGTGGGATATGTAGAGAAGGCGTGAGAGAGAAATGATAAATGCAGAGATAGATAGATAGATAGATAGATAGAGAGAGAGAGAGATTGGCAGGAAATAAGAGAGAAAATGAAAAGAAATAGACATAATATCATAACTTGAGAGAGAGAGAGAGAGTGTGTATGTGAGAGATAGAGAGGGTGTGTGTGTGCATGTGTGCGTATGTGAGAGGGAGATATAGAGAGGAGGTGTAGGAGAGAAATAGTAAATTTAAAGAGAGAGATTGGCCTGGAATGAGAGAGAAGGAGAGAGAGAGAGAGAGAAAGCGTAAAATATAAAAAGATAGGCATGGAAGAGGAGATTGAGTGAAAAAAATGAAAACTAAAAAGAGAGAGAGTGTGTGATAGGGAGAGGGTGAATGTGAAAAAGAGGGCATTAAAATGGAGAGAGAGAGAAAAAAAAGATGCATGGAATAGGAAACGGAGAAAGGAAAAACAAAAAAAGATAGACAACCTGAGCCCGAGAGAGAGATGGAGAAAAAAAGAGACAGGGAGAAAAAGAAAGAGAAGGAGCATAGAATAGGAGACAGAGAGGGGGAGAGGGAGAGAGAGGCGCAAAAAAGAGAGAGGTGAAGAGAGAGAGAGAGAGGGGGGTGAAAGCGAGATTGGGAAACTTTGAAGACATCAGTTTGACGGCTGACGGGAAACCAAACGGCAACAGAGCGGGATGTTTATCATTTATTCAAAGAACAGGTTGGGAACGCGGACAGAAAGATATATCGGATGAAGCGGTCGGATGAATAATAGATGTGTGATGCAGCAGATGATGACACGTGTACTAATGCCCCGGCCGATCGCCAGCCGTTATTGGTCGACGCCCTTACCACAAATCTCCGGTGTTTGCCACAGCGCACAAAGGGAAGTTTGAAATCGATCGGGATTCGATGAAAAGTTAAATAAGCACTCGCATTAATGTATTGTTGGCACGATGGGGAAGGACCCTCGTTGATTGATAGGTGCAGGACGTACGATATATATATATATATATATATATATATATATATATATATATATATATATATATATATATAGATAGATAGATAGATAGATAGATAGATAGATAGATAGATCTGGTCAAACTGTGATAGATAGAGGGATTAATAGAGAGATAGATAGATCTGGACAAATAGTGATAGATGTATGCATAGAAAGATCTAAACAAGCTGAGATTGGTAGATCTGGAAAAAAACTGTCATAGATAGATAGATGTGGTTAAACTGTGATAGATAGATAGATAGATAGATAGATAGATAGATAGATAGATGGATGGATAGATAAGTTATAAATTGATTTAGATAGATAGATAGATAGATAGATAGATAGATAGATAGATAGATAGATAGATAGATAGATAGATAGATCTGGGCAAACTGAGATAGATGGGACTGGAAAAATGTGAGAGATAGATCTATCTGAACAAACTGTGATAGATAGACAGATACATGGATAGATCCGGGCAAACTTTGATAGATGTATTGATTGATAGATCTGGACAATCTTAAACAGATACATAGATCTGGACAAATTGTGATAGACAAATAGATCTGGACAAAACTGATAGATACATAGATAGATCCGGAAAAACTGAACTAAATAGATAAATAGATCTATCTGGATAAACTGTGATAGATGTATAGATATATAGATTAGGTCAACGTGGTAGATAGATAGATCATTAGATGCATAGATAGCATTAAAGTAATCCTGGCATAAGCAAAATCATGGTACAGGATACCATCTCTTCCTGTTGGGGCCTTGGGTGCGTACGTAAACTTATCAGACCTTAGTATGGTTCAAGGCCACGCAGTGAGAAGCATACGCACTACACTACCAAAATTAGTTTGTGAGACAAATTTACTTATGATTGTGCTATGATACCTTATACCACAGACACACATACACTCACACATACGCGTACTCACAGACACAGAGATATACATACATACGAATGGAGGAAGATAATGTTTATGTAAATTGGGTGCAAGTTCATATCAATGGTGTGCCAGAAAGAAAAACTTTTAGCTCATCTGCCTAGGATTATAAGATTGGCCTGTTATTCATTACCTCACGTCAGGGCCCTACGTACTTATGTTATAAGAACTCACACATCGTTATTTCCTCAGCGTGGGCGATCGGGCTCATGGTCGCAGTTGTGGGGTACCTGGTGCAACATTGATGATTTCTAAGAGGTGCTATCAAATCATGATTCTACGGTAGGCACTTTTACTACCTTATATTATTACAGAACGTTGACCTACACTGGTACACTCACAAGCATACTCACGCAAGAAGAAACGGGGGAGTTTTATACACGAAACATACCAACATGCGTACACATGCGTACACACATGCAGTAACATGGATTTTTTAAAACATGCAACAAACACTGATACATACACGCATAAGCATTAACATGGAAGTTTAGACACGCCACACACACTGATACATACGCACACATGTACAAAAATGGTGATTTAGACAGGCAACACTTATTAATATATGCACACGTACTCACACTCATACGGTAACGTGGAGGTTTTACATACGTATCATGTGTGATGTATACTCAAATATATATACACATGAATTAAGGCAGAGGTTTTATACACGCTACACAGATGATATTTACACAAGCATATGCATACATGCAGTAGAGTGGATGTTTTATACACACCCCATACACAGATACGTACACACATGAACATACATGCAGAATATTAAAGATTTCATGCATGCAGCATAAACAAATATACATAGGCACACACACTAACATACATACACACACACACACACACACACACACACACACAAACATATATGCTATGACGCAGCAGTTTTTATTCACGAAACATACACCTGATACATGCACAAACATACATACACATGCAGTAACACGGAAGCTTTATACATGCTGCGAAATGATACATACACAAACATACACACTCATGCAGCAGTGCAAAGGTCTTATACACACAAGGTACATAAATACATACACAAACATTCTCACTAATTAGGTGACGCATAGGCTTTATACACACAAAATACACTGATACATTCACACACATTCACAAACATACACTAACGCAAAGGTTTTTAAACACGCTAAAACGACTGGCCCGGCACGTTTCATTTTCGTTTTCCATTTACTGCCTTCTCACCGGAAATAGCAAGCCGGAAATCGTTGCCATGACGACGCTTTTTTATTTCCGGTTGTTTTCGTGACGAGACATGAGGTCTGACTTCGTTTCGCGCCATTTACACGGAAAGCAGACACTGCAATTCTATCATTACGCACCTAGTCAACTCCAACCGATGCATTCACGAGAGTGCCGGGACTCATATGGCAATAACACAGGATCCGCACCTGAAAACACGGTCAATTTGAAAGATTCTTACCAAGCCGATAACTGACAACTCATGGCCACCGACACGTCGTGTTTATTCATCTATAAGTCGAGATTCGTGTATTTGTGAAGAAAGAAAAAAAAAAGAATGATAAAAAGTTTAAGACGAATATTAATGCGGGATATTAATGCGTGAATGTTAAAACGTTGAAATCTACACACAGGGGATCGGTTCCGCACAATCATTGAATGAAAAATATTCACGTGTTATGAAAGAATAATTGTATTACAATATTCAATAACTACTGAATTGGGAAAAAAGGTCTGGTTAGTCACTCAATAGAAACTCTCATGTGACCAACGTCTTTTGGTAACATGCTGTGTTGGGGTGATCAACTAAAAAATTGGAATAAAGAGTGATCAATGAATAAGTTACTTCTCTCATCTTTTGTTAGATCATTAAAAGTTTAAATATTAAGCAAAATTGCAGGCATAAACTAGTGACAAATTTAGCATAAACTCACATTGTAAACTGGACCCAACCACTCCGAACATATTTTGGGTGGAGTTTTGAAATAACAAAAAAATGTTTTTTCTAAACATAATAAGGAGTAAACATGGTAAATTTCAGCCTTTTAGCTCCATTGACACAGCCTGTATGCGTGATACATACATACATAGCCAGTCAGCCACACCAACTTGAAGTCTGAAGAAACCTTTATTTGTGGTTTTGGCGTCAAGTCTTGCTAATGGTTCCTAATTGTATGACGAAAAGTGTTCGTTCAGTTTATTTAATAAAAACAAAAGTCAATTTGTTTCATTGGGGCATTTTTTTTTTCTGTGAAGATTACCTGAAATGTGTTTTACGGGATTTTTTTTTCTAAAGGATGCAACCGTCTTCTTGGTAAATTGCGTTGGAAGTATTTCAAGTGTAAAAAAATAAATAAAAAAACGACCCAATTTGCAAAAGAGATGCTCATTACACATTCGTTTTAACTCTACAATAGATGTTGAAAGTAATTCCCTTTAACCTAGATGCAAGTTCCAACGCGTTTCATTACATTTGAAAAACGACATGGCTGATATAATACGGGAGAATAGATGCTAGTAACTGCTGATTAATGTCTCTGCGTACAGTGTTGTCGGGTGACTAATATCTACTCTCCTATTGATGAACAGTGTGATACACTTGATTAGTTGGTTGCAACACGGGACTCTTCCATTCAGGAAGCGGAGGTAAAAATGAGGCTGAAAAAATACTTCATATATCCGTGATGTTCTTCCACTGGGATTAAAAGGTAGCTCATCAGAAAAAAAAACTAAGTCAAGACATGCATTGTATTTGGCATTTTATTTTAGCATTTTTTTTTTAGCAAATTAATTTTGTCAGTCGTCGTTAGTGGTTTCGATCCCCATCGGTTCTTCCAGTGTAGATGGTCTGATACCAATTGATTATAAGTCACTATATCAACTCTAATAATGAACAGTGGTATGCCAGTCGTAATACTACTCTTTTAGCGACTTTTAGTGACTGTAGGTTCGACTCAACTATACAATTAAACTTCCGTGGCCCATGACAGTCGAGCACCCAGCATATGAGATGTTAGATGAGATCCCTTGGAAGCTACTCTTTCATTTCAGATTCATACAGCTTACATTAATGGTCGTAGAATGTAATGACCTGAGTGCTATTCTAAAATGCAAAAATTAAGATTTAGGACAACCAAATTAATTGGTAAATAATCTTCAATTTAAAGAACATCTACCTATTAACGGGTTAGACATATCAAATGAGATTTTTATTTAGAAAATAAAAAGCTATGCACTTTAGAAGGGTAGATGGGGCGGAATTAAGTTTGGAAAATTGTGTTACGTCAATCTAAAATTAAAGGCATGAACACAATTTTCACTGGAAAATCAACAAATTTTAAAATCTGACTTAAGCCAGCATATCATCCGATTTGAACAAAATTTTCGATTCTTATTTATTAGAGGACGAATTTTCGAAAAATATTTTTTTTCATATGATTCCCACCGAAACATTTTTATTTTGATTATTTATTTTATTTACGCATTGGTGTTTTCATTGATTTTTACATATCTAAAAGATAAATCCCTGGAGATATCAATTAGATTTACATTTTTTTCGAAAAGCACGCCACAGCCGCTCGGAGTTGGTGTAATCGATAGAAATGATGAAAAACTTTTTTTTAACGTTTCTTTTTATTCCAGATCAAAAGCCTAAACTTTAATTAATCGAATGAAACTAAAAACAGTTGCCGAATAGTGAAATATTTTATTCAATTTTCCTGTTTTTTAATTCCCAAAGTAAGACTCCGAGGTCAAAAGCGCTCTTCCAAAAAGAGGTAAACATAGTTAATATCTCAATGGATTTATCTTTTGAATGAGTAAAACTCAATGAAAATAACAATGTATAAATGAAATAAATCATCAAGATGGTAAGAATCATATGGAAAAAAAATCTTCATTTCTGATATTTGGAAAGGAATATGATTTTTTTAAAAATTCATCCTTTAATAAATAAGTATCGAAAATTTTATCAAAATCAAATAACATACTGATTTTTGCAAGAATTTTCAATTTTTCAGGTGTCGAGTTTTCGGTGAATTTACGTCCATGTTGTCCACACTTATAAATTTGCGTATCTGAGAAGACTGGTTGCCGCTGGGCAAAACTCTCCTTCAACTTCTATTGTGACTGAAGATGATTAATGATTTGTTCGATTAATTATTTATAGCTTTTGTTTTGTCGATAACTTAGCAAGACATAAGCAACAGCGACCAACAGAAATAATTTGTTGCCAAATATAAAAACAAAACAAAAAAAAACATTTGGGAGTGACCAATTAAAATATTGGAAAAGGGGATGATCAATGAATAAGTTACTATTCCTGTCTTATGTTCGATCGCTGGAAAAATCAAATTTGAAAAAAAAAAAAAAAACGAGCACAAATAAGTGACAAATTTAGCATAAACTTACATTGTAAATCGGTTGACCCCTCTCCCTCTAAAAATCTTTTTACTGGTAGAGCTTTATATCAAAAAAAAAAAAAAATCAAGTTTATTGTACACATAACCAGGAGAGGATGTTTGAATTTTCAGCCCTCTAGCTCCATTGGTGAGGCCTGTATGCATGACGTAAACATAGCAAGCCGGCCTACTGGACCAACACAAAAATTGAAGAAACCTATGTTGACAGTTTGGGCGAGAGTTTTTGGTTGATGGTTACAAATAAAAAGAACTGTACGTCTTCTCTGTTAATTGATGCTCGGTACAGTCCTTGTCCTCTTTCTCTTCCCGACCACACCCTATGTATCTTCCTATGCCCATCGTCGCGTTCTCTCCCGCTCCTTTCTCGGAGACTTCCCTCTCCTGACACCATGTTCATGATTTCCCCTGCACGCGCGCTCCAAGAGGCGCAGGTGCATCCTCTAGGCGGATGTTGATTACAAAAGGTCATGCGTGTGATTATGGCTATAACAATTTTATACCATTCGGCTATGGCTTTTTGCGTTTTGGGGTGGGACATTCGTAGTTTCGACGGCAAAAAAGTGATAGATAGCTAGATATGAACAGGCTTGGGTGGGACATTCGTAGCTTCAACGGGGAAAAAGGTGATAAAGAGATAGATAGATAACAAGCTGAGGTGATAGATAAACTGAGATGATAGATAACAAACATATATATATATATATATATATATATATATATATATATATATGTAACAAAGTATGGTAGATAGATTGATAGATAGCACAGATGATAGATAGATGAACTGAGATAACAAATAACAGACTGAAATATATAGATGGATAAAAGAGAGGATAGATGACAGTGATGTCAGATAACACACATGCAAACAAATATACACAATACAAAACAGGACTAAGATATAATGGATGGGTTTATTTCATAAAGTGCTCGGTACAATCAACATTTAACATTAAGTTGAGATAGAGTATCACTTGAAATGTGTTGAAGTAAAGGATTCGACACGCAAACACGTTTATGTTCCTGTCCTGTTTAAATTTTTTTCAGGCGGATGATTCAGTTTATTTTAGATCCCTATTTAGGACATTTTGGGGAGGAAGGGGTCAATTTTTCTAGGATGTAGGGTCTTCCTCTTCTACTTATATATATATTTCTTTTGGTCGGTCATTGCTTGTTTTGGTTTTCTGTTTCATTTAGGGGAGATAATTTGATTGTAGGTAGTTCTAAATCATAAATTAGCAGGATATGATGTTGGCATATCCTTTATCAGTATTCTATCAGATATTTTTGGTATATTTCCTCCCTGAGAGTATTTCATTCTTACTTTAATCTGTTTCCAAGTGTTAGGGTTCACTTTTGCATAACCTTAGTTGTTAGCTTAACTATTCTGCATTTGGTCTATTTCTACACGTTGTTCTTCAAAGTGGCTGGAGGCATGAAATAATTATAATGTTAATAGTAATAACAAGGGAAATAAGATAACTATGATGGCTAAATTTTAGTATACCTATGTGTGGGATGTTTAATTATGTTTTTCGATAGAGATTATGAGCGGTGTCGGCATTTTAACGCTACTTAATTTTCTCTGTTTAATGATTCTGTTTTTAGCTTTCTGTCCAATCGGCAAAACTGAAGATTTTCAAATTCCTCATTGAAGTAATATAGGGCTTCAGTGTTTTGGCATATTTGTGTTCGTTTGGATATTTTCCATTTTATCGAGGGTTTGGGGTTGCTAACGGTCAGTCTCCAATAATTTGTCGACATTGATGTATCGTTTTTACATTTTCCATCTGTAAACGATGATATATGGTAGGCTAATCTTAGTTTATAGGGTGTTTTAAATATTCCTATATAATATTCAACTTTTAAAGATTTCCTTGGGTTAATATCTTAGCTTGGTATATAATATTCGATTTGAGACATTTGTTTTGCAAACGGCGTCCGTTCTGGTTTGTATAATTTAAATCTTGCTTATTTATGCTTTCTCTATTAGTATTTTTTTTCCTTATTACTTTATTGTTATGTTTTGTTATGTACTTATTAAAATTATTAGTACAACTATAGCTAATTTCAAATTTGATCTCGTTAAATATTTAATCTGTTGGTTGCTCCGGGTAGGGGGAAGCGTTTTCCTATTGATTGGATGAAGTTTCCTAAGTTGGTTTTTACTTGTAGGTTGAATGGTAGTGAATACAACTTAGAGAAATAGACCTCAACCCCACAAAATATCCTGAATAGTGATCTAAAATAAACTGAATTGTTTGCCTGAAGAAGCCCACACAGGGTAGAAACACAAACGTGTTTGTGTAGCAAATCTTTTACTTCATCATATATATATATATAGAGAGAGAGAGATACATGAACTGACTGAGGTAGGGACGGAGGAAGTTTGAAAAGTTCACAAGCAAACGAAAAAGAAGAGACTTCGGAGGTAAAGAAATAGAGGTTGCAGCCAGTGGAGTCCTTCCTTCTTTTTAGAAAGGGGAATAAAAACAAAACATGACGATCTTGCACGCTCCAAAAATACATTTCTAACATGGGATGGTAATGGCAATGGGTGTGGTAGCGGCAGTACTGATAGTGATAAATGGCTCCCCTGATTATCTTCACATGAGAAACTGTCAACCAAAACTGTCACTAGAACTGTCAACATAGATTTCTTCGGTCTTTTTGTGGGTTTGGCTGAGTACAGGGGTGGGTTAGCCAATACGTAAACTATACCACGGCGTTTAGGCCCAAGTAATCGAGAGCCCCTGCAAATGGATAGCAATATTGAACATCATTTAGGGAAAAGATCGATCATGAATAAAATGATTTCCCGATATGTTTAGCACGAGAATTAAAAAAGATATTTGCTAATGACACTAATGAGAAGATGCGATTGTGGTTGTCGGTAACGGTGCTGACAATGGAATCGGTGACCCGAGATCAAACTCTGGTCAGGGCTGTTTATGTTCACTTTGCAGTTATGTCGTTGAGAAAGACACAAATCAATCTCTTCCCCCTCTTCCTTGTTATAAGTAAAACGGTAGGACTGATTGTGCTCTGTAGCATTGTGAAAGGCGACAACTCTAGCGGAAGGACGAGTCTAATTCCAGCGCAGATAGTTGAGTCCCATGAAGAGGTTTGACGTCCGATTTGACGTCCTTCCGGTAGATCCTGCAGCCAAGCTGGTGTATAGCTCTCTGCTCTCCTCTGGATTACTTAAGGAGAAACTGAGAGGGGGATTCTGTCGACTGGGTATCTGTGGATCTCGGTACTCTTCTCCCAGGCATGGGTACCGGGGGGACGTTCCATTGTCTGTAGAGATCTGACTGTGAATGGCATTATAAGTGAATGCAGCAAAGCGACTCAAAAGGGATATAAAAACAGAGTAGCAACGATGATACACTGTGAACTATGGAAACGGCTTAGTTTCCTAAAAAATGATATCAGTGCAAACCACTGGATGTCCGAGAAATATAGAAAATAAGATAGAAAATGATGCTCTGGGATTTTGACACTCAAACAGACCATCCCAACTAGGCGAGAAGACCAGATTCAATATTCAATGATCTTTTCCCTCCGTAAATTTCGTCGAGACTGACATATCGACATATTGAAGTCTGTGCTGAGTGTAGATCCGATTTTCTCTGCAATGAAGCCATTTTTCAATGCCAGTGATAGTCCTGTCAGAAATTAGTTTTCTGTGTTTAGCACATCAACAGAAAACAAACGTGGATGCTGCTGGACACAAACAAAGGGATCAATTCGCCATAAACTTACACAGCAAATTGAACGCTCCTCTGAAAAACTATTTAAGAACGGAATTTTTTGAAAACCATAAGACCGTTCTTTGTAGACATAATAAGGATTGACTGGTTGAATTTTCGGTTCTCCTTTAACCCCATTTAACCCTTTAACATGCACAGTGAGCCAGCCGGACCAACGTCAAAACTGAAGAAACCTATAATGACAGATCAGGCGATAGCCTTGGTTGACAGTTTCTAATGAGTGGATAAAAAACTAAAAAATTGTATGAATCAGATACGAATGTATGTCATGTGCCATACTAAATTAAGTTTTCAGAAAAGAGAAGAAAGACAGATTCGCTGTTGTTAGCAAAATGGTCTCGCAGGTCATTACGACCGTGAAGGGTTAAATCCTGAAGAAGCTAAGCTAAGGAAATGAGGGGGGCCTCGCTGTGGAGTTATGGTTGGCGTTGTTGGCTCACGAGTTCAAATTTCTACTGTTGTGAGTTGGGTCCTTAATATGTGCTGCTTACTGGTGTCCACGTGCCTAAGCTTATTAAATGACGGCGCTTAGCTGTGGAACAATTGTCAGTGAGCTAGTTCTGCATGCCAGTACTACTGACATGACGTCAATCTTCCGTGGGCTCTTGGTGACCTTGTGCTGTACGAAAATAAGCCAAGTAAGTATCAGAGAGAGAGAGAGAGAGAGACAGAGAGACAGAGACAGAGACAGAGACAGAGAGAGAGACATGAATATGTCGTTGGTTCGAGAAAGTGAAACGTCTCAAAATGATAAAACAAGAACCATGAGTTCATCAATACGTCCACCGTGTGTGTTAGTAGTAGTAGAAGGAGGAGGAAGCAGAAGAGCTCGTAGTCTTGTTTTGATTCAGTTGATTCTCATATTTGTAAAAAAATTGCGATTTGGAAATGATGTGAAGGTATCATTTTTGATAAAAATCGTAAATGGCCATTTTTAGCATTTTCTTGCCAGTTGATTTTTTTTTGTTGACATTTTTAGCTTTCATGGGGATCTTGGATTCTCTTTTATGACATTATCAGCAGCGGGTTAAAATCTGAACAGAATAGATGCGACACTTTTTAATGACGTCAGGCATTCAAATGACATCATACCTTTTCATGACATCACACTTCCCTTCCTATTTCTGTTGATTAAAACTGACTGAAAAACGTATCATAGAGATGTGTGGATAAATCTAAAAATAAATGTGGAAAAAACCTTAAAGGTCTTGTTAATAAAATTTGATTATCATTGGAAGGTTGATCGGAAAGACATTTGCTTGTTGAAATCAACGGAACAAATATAAACCATTTTTTCCGAGTGCCCCAAATAGTTCAATCAAAGAAACGAGTATTAAAGGAAAACTTTATTCCAATTATATATATATATATATATATACATATATATATATATATATATATATATATATATATATATATATATATATATATATATATATATATATATATATATATATATATATATATATATATATATGCGCACTCACACACATATATACATATCAATTATACATAAAAATATGAAAAGGGAGAAGAAAAGTCCGAGAAAGGTCTGGTCAGTCGCTCAATAGAAACTGTCACGTAACCAACATCTTTTAGCAGTGTCGAGCGTTATGAATTTTTTCAAAAATTGAAAAAGGTGTGATCAACGAATAAGTTCCTTCTTTTGTCTTTTTGTTTAGGTAGTCATCACTGACAAGTCTAAATTTTCGAAATATTGTTGGGCGAAAATTAGCACAAACTTACATTGTGAATTGGACCCCTCTAAAAAAAACTATTCGGTTGTATTTTAAAAAAACGAATAAACGTTTTTTGTTGACATAACGAGGAGTAAATGTTTTAACTTCCTGACCCGTAGCTTCATTGGTGCAGCCTTTGCGCGTTATACATAAATACATACATACATACATATTCAGCCAGACCAATTTGAAAACTGAAGAAACTTATGTTGACTGTTTTGGCTTACGGTTCGTAATAAAATTTTAAAAAGAAAGAGATACACAATATAAAAGAATGTAAAAAAAAACAATTTGCAGAATTCTTGGTCAAATGTTTTCCACCATGTTGGCTACGGAAAACATGATTTTTTTCTTACTTGAGTAACAGAAAACAAGCAAATATACCATAACAAAAGAGTTGAACATGCAGGAAATGAATTAAAGAATAATAATAATAATAATGAGTTGAAATTTAATAAATCTTATTATTCTGAGCTGGCGGAAAGAAAGAAAGAGGAAGAAGGATAAAATAAAAACAAGAACCATAAGTTCAACGATGCGTGCACAATCCGGGTTGGTAGTAGGAGGAAGAGGGAGGTTAGTAAGTAGCCTGTCTTTGATTCAATTTATTCTTATACTTTTAAAATACTGCGATTTTGAGTACTATTTTCATTAAAAATCGTAAATTGCCGTTTTGGGTCTTTTAAAAAAAAACATTTTTGAGAGTTTTGTTCACTATTGGCTTTTAAAGGACGAAAATCATCAGCAGTTAGTGAAAAATGATAGGAATAGCAATTTTTTTCATGATGTCATACTCTTTTTATGACGTCAAACCTTTATGTTGTTGATATATCTAGGACCGAGCAACAGTCCTACTGAATGACCGACCGACTGAGAAATGTTTTATAGAGATGTATAGACATATCTAAAAAGAAAAAAAAATGTACAGAAAGATTTGAGAGACAACAAAAGAAAAGAATAAGAAAGTAAAGAATAAAAATTAGAGAACGATTAAGAAAAAGAAAGAGAGACAACTCGCAGTTTAAGTCAGTCGGGCATACAATTTAGCCCCCTAAAATTCCAACTTGTTAATTCAGGTGTATATAAATATTTGCCGGATGAGACATCACTGCTACCATCCGTCAAATTTAAAAGGTCTAAACAGAAATGAAAGAAAGAAAGAAAGAATAAAAGAAAGAAAGAATAAAAGAAAGAAAGAAAAGACGTAACATAAAAGAGAAGAATGGGATAAGTTAATTATCGATGGAACTAATTGAAAGATAAAGTTTAATCAAAGAACAAAAAAAAAAAAGAAACGAACAAGGAACGAAATGCAGAAAGGAAAGGAGAAAGAAGGAAAGAAAGAGAGGATGAAAAAAAGAAAGAAAGAAGAGAAGAAAAGATGGTAGGTAGAAAGAACGAAAAAAGAAGAGGAATGAAGACTAAAAACAATGATCAATGGCATGGACGATCAAGCAAATGAATGAAGGAAATAGAAGCAACCAATGAAGGAAGAAACGAAGAAAGAAAACACAGACGCAAAGAGAGACGAGCTGTAGAGTGAACTACCAAATGGAAAAAAAACAAGAGGAAGGAGAAGGGAATAAAGGAGAATGGGAAAAAAAATGGAAGATAGAGGGTATAAATGAAATTTTAAAAAAGGTGCAGTGGACGAACAAGGAGAAAGAAGAAAGCATGAAAGAAACTGAGATTAAAAATGCAAGAAAAAACCATAGAACAAATTGAAGTACTCCATTAAAATCGATAAAAGAAAAGAAAATACGAAATAAAAATTGATTTCGAATTGCCAGACGGACCGATAAAATCGATCCCATTATATTAATAAAAAGGCAAAACTTGAAAGGAATAGAAAGAAACAAACAAAAAAACAAACAATGGACGAAAAACGAATTAAATACTTGACATTCATCGCCAATGAGAATTTGCTTTGAACAATGTGAACGATGTTTGAACCAATACGTTCACAGTTTTTTGTCCTTTTTTCTCTCAGTTTCATTTCGATTGCACATGCAAAATTGAAGAAATTATCGACAAAACTAGCGTGAGAGGAGAAAAGAGTCATCGTATTCACGGGTTGAGTGAACAAAATGTGGAACAGACGAAAGGAAAAAAACAAACAAACAAAAAAACATGGCAGCCAAAGTAATCGTGATTGGAGTAGAGGATTGCGAATTGATTGAGTTCTCGCAAGCCTCGTTGTGAAATAAAGCGTATTAACGTTCGTTTTTTTTTAAAACGTACACAAATCCACTTGTGTCACTGGAATGATATTCAGTTAACACACACTTGTTTTTCAACCGTCAACCAAAACTGTCACCAAAAATAGCGACATAGGTTTCGCTCAGTTTTTAAGCTGGTCTGCCTGACTGCAGGCTGCACAAATGTAGCAAAAAAGGCTTCAAGTTTAGACATT
The DNA here is from genome assembly GCA_963457665.1 of Thysanoteuthis rhombus. Lineage (NCBI taxonomy): Eukaryota > Metazoa > Mollusca > Cephalopoda > Oegopsida > Thysanoteuthidae > Thysanoteuthis > Thysanoteuthis major. The sequence goes on from OY735213.1 coordinate 53,283,855, forward strand.
CAACCTCAATTGTCGAGGTAAAACGTTCTTCGTTTTTGTTTTCAAATCCCCCGGTAGGTTTTTAGTGTGGGTTCAATTTGCAATGTAAATTCATGCTCAATTGATCCCTTTGTTTGAGTCCGCTAGTTTCATGAAAATTTAGACTTCTTACTCTTCACTGCTCCTAAAAGGCGAATGATTTAATTCATTCATTGATTACTGACTTTTTCTATTTTTTTAATTGATCGCCCCCAACTCAGCATGCTACCAAAAAGCATGACGGCATCTATTAAGCGACTAACCAAACTTGTATTTATGTTGTTTTTTTACAGTTGTTATTCATCTCGAATCTTCTTCCACTCCTTTTTTCCCCTTTTCACGTTTCTTCTTCATTCTCTCTTCTTTTATGTCTTTCTTCTTCTCTTTCATTCTTATTCTTCCTTCATATTGT
>OY735213.1:53289284-53356784 GCA_963457665.1 Thysanoteuthis rhombus
CAACACATATCCAAGTGGCTTAGTTTAGGCCACAATGATAATGTAGATGGGAAAATCAAACTCTTTACGCTAGCTAATGGTCTACCCAAGTGGCACGCTAAAGATCGATTCAAAAGATTGGTCATTACTTATCGAAGTCACTAACTTTGGCACAAAGCCACAATAATAATGTACCCGAAGAATCAAACTCACTATACTAGTGAGGTGACATGTCCAAACCGAAACGACTCCGAGTACATAAAGTTAGTCAGATAGCTCTTTTTTCCTGGTGATGCGGCTCTGGTCGCTTGCACAAAAGCGACCCTCAACTAATAACGCCCTGCTCTGCAGACAACAAAACTTTTCGGCATAGAAGTTAGCTTTAAAAAAATGATCATACTACAACAAGTACCACATGCTATCCATCTCTAGTGGTCCAACAATGCTCAAAGTTTTCTGGGACTTCCTGTACCAAGGCAATGCCATATCCACTGTTGCTAGAGTGGGAAAAGAGATATGATACAGACTGGTTAGGTAAACCAAACCTCTAATGAACTACACAGGCATGTTGATGTAGGAACAACTCCAAGGAAGACACACAGATCAAAGTCTACATTGCCATAGTGCTGCCAACTCTCTTACACGGTGCCATATCTGGGGTCGTATACCAGCGGCATGTACGCCTTTTTTAGCTCTGTCCCCTGCACAATCCTCACGGTGGTGAGACTTCATCTCAAACAATAAGATCCTCTTGAAAGCGAGGACCACAAGCATCGAGACCTTATCGCAAAAGACCCACCTACGATGGGCGAGCCACTAAAAGTAGGTTTTCGAGGGGGGGGGCTGATTTACAATGTAGTTAATATGCTAAACTAGACCCTTATTTCCTCCTGTCGGCTTCAGCGTCGTGAGAGAATATCATGACTTCATGATTGATTCTTGAGAGAATGTTTATTCTGACCACCCTTTCTTTGGAAGTTTTTTTTTACGTAAAATCGTCAAAAATGTTTTCAAAATTTTAATTGCTTTGCAGAATAACCACGTTTTTACCCTGCTTGAAACTTACATTTGAAATATACTGTATCAAATCCACCCCTTCTTTCTTTCTTGAATTTTAATCATATAATCTTTTTTTAAAGGTTTCTCTACCGTAGTATTAGAAACCATCAACCAAAACTGTCAAAATAAGTAATTCCAAGTGACTATAAAGTCAGAGTCCAGTTCTGCATTGTGATGATGTGATAAATTGAACCCCCTTTAAAAAAATAGTCTGATGGATGGAAAATACCCGATTCAGTTTTATTCTCCGATAAGTTACAGGGCTAAAAAGATTCTTTCTACCCTGTGCCGAAAATCAAATTCGAACACACTAGGGACGGGCTAAAAATTCAAAAATTTATTCCTCACTAGGTCAACAAGAAATGTTTTTTGTTTTTTTTTATAAATGCCTTCTAAATAGGTTTTCTGTAAGTTGTTCTATTTAAAATGTAACTTCATTCTAAATTAGTCCCTATTTAGTGTCCAGTTGATTTTTTTTCTTAAATTTACACTTTTCCGTGAACCAACAGAAGGCAAGAAAAGGAACTTTTTTCAAATATTCAATTAACCCTCCCCCTCAACACAGAATTCTGCTAAAAGATGTTGGTCACAAAACGGTTTCCATTGAGCGACTATCCAGACCTGTTTCTCTCTTTCTCTCTCTCTCTCTTTTTTTCTCTCTTTCTCTCTCTGATTTCTATCTCTCTTTAGCTTCCCAGGGTCTGGGGATCAGTCTCCTTCGTGTCAGATGTTGTGCTAAGTAAATAAAAGTAAAGCTAACCTACGTCGGGCATTTTTTCCATAATATCTTATTCATAAGTCGAAGTCGGTCGTCGTCGTCATCGTTGTCGTCGTCGTCTAGTTTGGTCGGCCTTCGAGTCAGTAGGTGGGAAACACCAGTCGTCGATTTCCCATAAAACGTAACAGAAATGAATCAGGCTGACTAATTCGTCAATTCCACATGTAAGATAAGATTGACCTTGCTACACGCCACTCAAGTGAACACAACCACGAGAGGTGGCCTACCTCGTGTAGAAATAGCTACACAAACACACACACACACACGTATATATATGCATGAGTGTGTTTGTGTGTGTATAGAAAGGTTTATAGCTTTAAACATTAAGCATATTAAAAAATCTTCTTTTCAAAATTTTTCGTGTGACACTTTAGTCACTTATTTCCAAATATCTGATTACGTTATCTATATAATGTTCTTCAGTATTTTTTAAAATGTTTTACATATACTTTGTTTTCATGGTACTATGTGTAAATTTTCTTTTGTTGGGATCATCAGTTGTTTACCATGTAACCGTTTCGGGGATTGAAAAAAATAAACACTTATATCAACATGGCACCCCAGCAGTGTTGGTTAAACACCCCACCCTTTCAGCTATGATTTTAATACATAGCTTATGCAACACGCACACGCACACGCACACACGCACACATACACACACACACACACATACACACACACACATACACACACACACACACACATATATATATATATATGGAGGAAGGAGAGAGAGAGGGACATACGGAAATATAGTTTCAATGTCTGCATAGTGTCGATGTGGGATAGTCCCCCTAATGAAATAGTGTAAAAAAATGTGAAATCTCACAGGGACAGCCTTGATAAATATTGGGATGAACATGGGAGAAAGTCCACAATAAACATTTGAAAGTCACGTGAAAATCTAAAATTATTACAGGAGTATGGAGGAGAGGATTGCTAGTTAATATTTCTTATCGGTACTTGTAGTCTCGGTCCGAAACCTGATAAAAACCTGAGATATTTTAATGCTGGTTTTCAAGGCAGGTAAACTATACCCACTAGAAAAATTGATGCCACACAATCTTCTTGAAGCCATCAGAAAAATTTCACCTTGTACCAGACTAAATTACTCTTAAATATTTACTTTGACGCCTCCTGGTCAAGATATGGTGCCCAAGCTGTTACTGTGAACTATTACTATAGTAATGAAATCGATCCTCACTGGCACGTGTGCTGCACTAAGCTTAACTTGGTAAATATTTATAAGTGTATTTTCTTTTGAGAGGTCAAATGAATCCTGTGATCTGCCTCGTGCTTGAAATAGATACGAATGTCCTACTCGTGCCAGAAATCCAGGTTTAAGTCAAAGTTGACTTTCAAGACAGGCAGACTAACAGGTAGTCTTAGTATCTCAGAGAATTGGCGTAATATGATCTTTGTTTCCCTTCCTTTGGCTCCTTGCAGTACTTCAAAAAGCTTAATAAACATTGACAATGACCCCGGACAGTCTTAAACGAGAGATAGGAATTTTCAGGGTAGGTATCGACTAAGATAGTTTAGTCTGGCACAAGGTCATTCATTTCGAGTACCCAGAGAGGGTGAAACTCATTATAGCTTTGTGAATAGCTATCTCCTGATGACTGATATGTGTATTTCCTAGTCGTTTTTGTTAAAGAAGAGATGAAAAATACAACCAATATTTCAAATTCTTATTTTCATAGCAGGCAGACCTTATCTACTATCAATCTATCTATCGATTCATCAGTCGAATCACCGTAGCACCACAAATGGCCCACCTACCCAATCAATCAAGTGGGCTACAGATTCTTCTCTGATTGCTTGTCTATGCACAGCGCACTCGTGTGTGTGTGTCCAGGTGCTCCTGACCGCATTTAGGGGGTTACAATAAAAATTTCCATGAGTGCCCCACTAGGCACCACCTAGAAACTTTTCAAAAAAGATTTTTAGGTTTCTATGGTCATTTCGTACCAATAATGCCCAAATCTTGTGCTGGTATTTTATTAAACGAATTTAGATGAAAGATCTATTCAAAAGAAATAATTTTAGAATGGTAGCCTAGGTCAGCTCTAACCACCTGAGCTACCAGGACCCTTACGGTGGGCAGATGCCTAAGAAACACTCTTAACTCCTTTCGTCTTTCTTCGATCACTGGCTGGTTTTGTTTTTGTCGTCTGTTAGTCTTAGAACTACTTGTATTTTTTCACATATTTCTATGTGAATAGTTGTCTCCTAATGAGCTGTACGATGAGTAATGGATGTTTGTTTATTGAATAAAGAAGGACAGACCAAATTATTTATGACAGTGAGAGAAACAACGGTAATGATCGAGAAATAAACAAATAAGTTAGGATTCGAACCTCTGCTCACCATAAGGGCCCTGGTAACTGAAGCGTTGAGAACAGACCGAGGCTACATAGGTGCTCCCGTGGAAAAGTGTGTGGGTTCAAATCTCAAATAAATAAATAATATATAATTAATAAATATAGAGAGGGAAACGTCTGATATCAGCTTGGCTGCAGTCTACTGGAAGGATGTCAAATTGGACGTCAAATCGCCTTAACGGGACCCCACTCCCTGATTTTGAATCAGAGTTGTCCTTCTCTTAGACTGATTGCCCGCCCAAAGCTAAACAGCTAAATTCGCTGATATTCAACCCATAGCCGGGTGAGAAGAGCTGAATTCGGGTCTTTTGCTTTGTCATTAGTGCTGAGTGAACAAAAACAGGTAGCTGATTCCATTGTCCGCGCCGTTACCAACTACGACAAGTGCACATCTAGTGGATAAGAACACGAAAGAACGAAGCGGGGAACCGACTTCCAATCACTGCTTTAGCTGCTTGTCATCACTGTGCATAATACTCCTTTGAAAGGCACGAACCCTGTTATCCCTACACACTGTCTGATCGCCAAATATCTTGACAGTTTGACACAGTGAAAAGTGAGAACCAGGGAGAGCCTCCTATAAATACTCTACTTTGCCAGATAGAAGCAGCTGTGAGCTGTCATCCTATAATCGGCCCCTTGGCAGAATCGAATCACAATCAGATGACCATTATACAAGAATCAATGTGTGATTCCTCCATTCATGCTACTTATCTATTCAAATTTATTCATTCTTTCTCTGAAGCTCAGTAGGGTAAGACACAAGGCCAAATCTTTCTATCTCTCCAGGAAGTAGCATCAATGATACTTGCCGTTTTTGTCAAACCCCAGTTCAAATCGGAGGCTGGAGATGATTTTATCTCTCTACTGAAGCAACATGAACAACAACAACAACAATCCTCATCCAATTTAGGGGAGTAATATCTTCCCTGTTTGTCTGTCTTGTCACATTAAACCAAACCGATGTATGAATTTTACATCAGCCTACAGCGATTAAAGATGACGACCAAGTGATCAGTAGACAGCTCTCTTACCGACTGAGCCAAATTGACAAATATCATGCATTTATGAGAATTTACGGTATGATTTATTTTATTTATTATATATACAATACAAAAGTTACAGTAATCATCTCAAGTCAGAGTATGTATGGGAGAGGTGATTGAACGTGCAGTTACTAGGCTTGTCTCCTCTTTTCCATCTATCTTTGACGATTTCTCTTTCTTCCACATCTCAAACCGCCATGTTTCTTCTTGCATTCCGCTTCCCCCAACCATCACGGTCAGAGATTTACGGATTACGAAGTTGCTTGCCTATCTGTGAACGAGAAATCTAAGAACCTTTCTTGCTCTCGATTTTCTTTTTCCTTTCTTTTTTTTTTTTTTTTTGACGGTAGGTGGCGTGTTGATGATGGAGGGATGGAGAAGCCTTTAGGGTTTTGGGAGGAAGCATTTTGGTGGTTTTCAACCATTCTTGGCGAAACAGATGTTCTTGCCCCGGGCTATATTGATATGCAGACATTGCGAAGATAGTGGAACAAGGCAAAGTCCTGAAAACCCGAACGGGAGATAAGAATTAAGAGACGCCAAGCGGGAAGTGTGAGAACTTCAGAAGTCTTGGTGGTTGCAGGAAGTTACGTCATGCTTCGAGAGAAAGAAGGAAAAAAACAAGAAAGAAAAAAAGGGGAAGAAAGGGAATGTGAAAAAAAGAAAAAAATGAAGAAAAGAAGCAAGAGAGAGACAGTGAAAGAGAGAAGAAACTGAAGGCACAAGAAAAAATATAGAAAGAAAGAAAAGCAAAACAAGAAAAGGTGGGTGAAGAAATAGATAAATGAATAAAGAAAGAAAGAAAAAGAGCGAAAGAAAAAAAGCGTAAAAAGAAAACGTTAGTCGAAAGGGGAAAGACCGGAAGAAAGACGAACGAAAGGGAAAAAGCACGAGAAAGAGAGACAGGAAGAAAGACAAGCTAATTTCTTTAAAAAGTGGATGGGAAAAGAGAAAGAAAGAAAGAAAGAGAGAGAGAGAGTATGTGTGTGTATGTATGTGTGTGTGAAAGAGAGAGAGAGAGAGAGGGAGAGGAAAAAAGAAAGAGAGTAAGAAAAAAGAGAGAAAAAATCGCAGACGGAGGACAAAGTGGAGAATATATATATATATATATATATATATATATATATATATATATATATATATATATATATATATATGAAAGGAATTATCAGAACAAAAAACTGGTCCAGCAAGAAGGGGCTCAAAACTACGCACTGGAATAGAAGGGTTGAACCAAGAAACAGACGGGGAGAGAGAAATGAAGAGAAAACTCATATGATTATTTACTAATAACAGCTTAAGACACAAGGCCATATCAAGCTATTGGTCATAACGCCACAGAACGAACGCACCTTGGAGTGATGGTTTCGAATCTGGGCCCTGTGGACCCCCGAAGGTTCGACAAATAATGCTTGGGGATCGAACTCATTATACCAGAGGATTAGTTATTTCTAATAATCAGTCTGACACAAGGGGCGTCAATAATGGATCGAACACACGATACTAGAAGAACAATCAGAGAGACCAGCTTTGTAAACTGGACGCCACCGTAAGCGCCCTGAAGTTATTTCCCATAGTTGATCTAGCAGAAAGGGTGTCCATTGAGGATCTAACTCATTATACAACCAAATCGATCAAAATATCCTTAAGCATTTAAAAGGGTTTTTTTTAAGCTTTTTCTGAAAGAGCTCTGAAGTACTCATTGGGGATCGGACTTCTTACACTAACGAATTAGTCAGTGAGAAGAGTCTGCACCAAAGAATTTACTAAGTTTAGCTTAGCTTTGTCTGACACAAGGCCATGGGTATAGATTCTCTTAGGGATTCACTTGCTAATCTACAGGACTGGTTCCCTTATCATCACTCCACTTCAGGGGCCTAAAAGTTATTTTCCAAGCTTAGTTTGGTGCAAGAGGCTCTTGGTGAGCCTCGAACTCACAATACTACAGAATTGGCCACGAAAACAATTGCGCCGAAGATCATGCCATGAAAGTCGTCCAGGAATTGTTTCCCAAGTTAAGTCTGGCACAAGACCAAAAATAGTAGGTCATTCAATGGGGATTGAGCTCACTGCACTAGAAAATTGATCCCCGAGAGACAAGCTTGTTAATGATAGCGCATTACCCCAAAGTGTGCTTAGTGTCGTGTTCGCTAACGTACGAGTACTATGTTCTGGTTCATGACTAAGGAGACCGTGTTTAACAGTGACAGTGTCCCGTATTTATAACCACCGACCTGCTACAGTAAGGCAGTTAATCTGGTTAATTATTTTGTAAATGTGATGATAGCAAATAAAATGTAGGTGAATTCGAAGTAGAATAAAAACTGTCTAGAAAACAGCATCACTTGAATAAGTTCCAATATCTGTACTTTGCGTGAATGAATGACCGTAACTCACGCGTGTACCAAAACGAATCACCAGGAGAATCATCTAAAATCATCTTTAAAAAATGGATTTTTTATGCAAAATTATCTTAAAAATACCAGTATAAGACTTGGGCATTGTGGGACCCAAAATGACCGTAGAGACAACCCCCCCCCCAAAAAAAACAACACTTTTTTAAAATAACAAAAATGTTTTTAAATGGAGCTTTGAGATGTGCAAATGCAATATTTTAAGGTTGGTACGAAGAGGCATTGAAGTGTCTCTCTGTCTGCCTGTCAGCCCGTGTGTCTCTTAGTCTACACAATATCCCCGAAAGGTCTCAGTATATTTCAATGAAATTTAGTAGAAGGATAGGCAATGAACTACAGAAGAAGTGATTACATTTTCTTGCAGGAGGGCGGGTCGTCTGGGAGGTTTTGTTGTTATCCCCCGCCCCTGCACTGGAGCTATGTGTCCATTAAATACAATATCTCTAAAGATTTTCGGTGAATTACCATGTTATTTTATCGAAGGGTTTGGTGTAGGGTACGGAAGAATTGATCAAAATTTGTAGGCGGTTCTAGAAAATATTTCACAATCACTCTCTCTGAATCATAACTATTTGTCAACTTACTTTCTTTCAGTGTCTAATGACAATGCCATCGGCTGATGTACGGTCTCTCTGATTGATATCTGGTAAATAACAAAATTTTAATCTGAATGTTTATCTGAACAGTCTTCAATCTTTGTTATTGATATCAATAACTGAGGTAATTGCATTGACTGAGACGAGGTTATATTGAAAGATGAATATTAGTTGTGTCCTATAAACGCTTCTTCCATTATTTCAATGCAGACCAATTGATGTACATACATAAAATCAGCAGGAAGAGATTTCATGTCATTAGAAATATTAGATTATCAACCTAAAATGCCAACAGTTTTCAGTTTTCTAGTTGGTCTAGCTGGCTATGTATGATTGTGTCATGTGTACAGGCAACCCAAATGGATCTAGAGGGCTGAAAATTTAATGAGCATTCTCTTGAGAGCTACTTACGGAGTTGAAACATGTAACTCAACCAAGAGACTGACCTGCGAACTGAGAACCATTAGAAAACTCAGATGGCAATAAACTGGTCATGTTGCAAATATATAAGACAACCGCTGAGCATCACGACTCACAACGTGGATCCCCAGATATAACCTGCGAAACCATGGTCGGCCGGATATAAAATGGGGAGACAAACTGGACAAATTCAGAAAGTATTGGTTCCATAACGCCAATGATAGAGAGGTCTGACGAATCCTGGGGAAGCTGACAGGCAATAAAAGACTGATAATGATGATGTCTAGAAAAAATGTTTTAAGTTTTTTAAATTCTCTCCATTATATCTTTTTGTCGCCCAACAAGAGGCGAGAGAATTAACATATTCATCGATCACCCTGTTTTCTAATTGATTACCCCCAACACGGCATGCTGCCAAACGATGTTGGTTGCATGACAGTTTCTATTGAGTGACAAACCAGACCTGTTATTGGAGTTCTTGAAAGACCTGAAGAATATTGCTGAGACGTTACGCAAATTGGAAATCCGAGAAAGAATTGAAATCAAGAAGATGGCAGCATCTCCACATCGGCAACTATCTTAGGGAAAGAGTCAGAGTGCTGAAGAAACTTGCTATCGCTTGATCCCCGTTCAAAGGCACTTTATAAGACAGGTGTGGAAAATTCAACGAGTACAAAATGACAGGTCTGGTTAGTCTTTCAATAGAAACCGGCCCGTGAACAACATCTATCGATTTGTGAGCGATCAACTGAAAAGTTGGAGAAAGCATGATCAATGGATGGATGACTTTTCATAGCTTTTATTGGATTGTGATCATTAAAAATGTCTGAATTGTTGAAAAAAGCATAAATGACACTGGATGTGGATTAGGGATCAATCTCGCATAAACTTACATTGCAAATTAGCCCTCCCTAAAAACTCTTTTAGAAGAGAAATATATGAAAAGAAACTTAAACATTTTTCTACAAGTAGTGAACGTTCACATTTTCAACCCTCTAGCTCCATTGGTTCGATCTGTACGTGTGATACATACATAGCCAGCAAGTCGGACCAAACTGAACAATGAAGAGACCTATTTAGACAGTTTTGGTGACAGTTCTGCTTAATGGTTTCTAATAACCAGAAATCATTCAGAGAGTGCTGACCTCTGCTAACGCTATATATATTTAGAGATAGATTTTTAAATGGATGAAAATCAGTTCAAATATTGCTACGATGTGTTTCAATTCTCCATGCTTCATACCCTTATTTACTTCTTCAAAATCTATCCAAAAAGTATCTATCAATCAATGACAAATTCATGGATCCACCCCCAAATTTATCCCATGATTTACTCTTCCACGGAACATTACTGAAATTAATTGAGGGGTTTTGGAGATATTGTGGAGACGAACATAAGCGAGTAGATAAATTTTTGTAAGATGCGAAAAATATGTCTCTCAATTGAAAAGAAATTCCTGGATCCGACTACAAGATCCAACTTATCCTTTTTTAGTCCATGACCCACATTAAGCATAATGTAATTGATGTTCATTGAGAACTTTTGGAGATATTGTGGGGGGGGGGCAAAGTGACAGACATGAGTGAATACATATACCTCTTCTCACTTTGTTGGCGGATGTAAACGAAAGTGAGGGAGCTGGAATATGTAGAAGAAGAAGAAGAAGAAGAAGAAGAAGAAGAAGAAGAAGAAGAAGAAGAAGAAGAAGAAGAAGAAGAAGAAGAAGTTTTCCTTTGAGCCAAGAAGAACAAGAAGAAAAAGAAAAGAGGACGATAGCGTGAAGAAGGCTGCATTTTTTTCTCCTTTTTCTTGTGTTGCACTTGATCAACATGAATAAATAATCAGTAGCAGGCCACAGATATGAAATAAATTAGCGACGTGGATAAATAAACAGATATACACGTGTGACCGTCTGCCGTTGCCTCTGTATACAAAAGCGACCCCACATCTCTAAACCTTCAAGTAGAAATCCCACATGTAGACTTATGCAAACCTAATGTACACGCGCGAGCACAGAGACAAGAATTGATTTTTACAAGGATCTGCCCAGTCTGGCACATGGCTGACAATTGCAGAGCAACCACTTCAAAAGCCAACGCTTAACAAGATCATTCACAGTGGCAATGAGGTCGATCTTCCCAACTGTACTTTGTCGACACATTATTGTAGTTCTTTACTCAGCTTTATTTAGTGAAGGAAAAATAATCATCTAAACTACTACACTAACAATGGTCTGCAAGATTGGCTTGCGAGCCATTTCTAAACCGGCTGATAGCTAAAATTTTGAGCTTAACTAAATCTGACTCAACACAGTGGGCATCCACCAAGAACCGATCTCAATCTTGTAATGATCTGCGACGCTAATCCTTCATCTACAATCCTTCTTGAAATGTGAGTCAAGTCTGGTACAGGGTCATGATAATGGAGCAATCAGTGAAAATAGAACTCATTACATTATCAAATGTTCTGGTAGAGTTCGATCTCTGTTGGGTGCTTCACTTCTGTGGCCTTCTTCTAGGCTAATATACACATAGCCGCGTCAATAAGCCCGGAGCTTAATTTTGGGAAAAAAGTATCTATTTTATTCGACAAATATTAATTTCCCAAACAAATCATCTTCAATGTCAATGCACTTAAACGGACACTTCTCCATAGATCACATAAAACGAACATCTTTTGGCAGCATATCATGTTGGGGTGACCAATAAAAAAAAAATGGAAAACGAGATGACCAATGAATCGGTCATTTTTCCAGCATCTTGTGGTCTCTGAAAAAGGTCTAAATTTTCCTTAAATAAAAAAAACAAGTGTGATTGCTGCTGGACACAGCACACAGTTTAGCATAAATGTTCATTGCAAATTGACTCTCTCCCTCTAAAAAGCTATACGGGGTTTGAATTTTCAACAACAAAAATCATTTGAATGAATAAAAGTATTCTTTTTCTAGACACGATGAGGAATGAATATTTGAATTTTCAGTCTCTTAGCTCCGTTGGTGCACCATGTACGCCTGATACATATATGATTACATACTCAGTCAGACCGACTTGAAAACTGAAAAAAAAAACATCTGTGTTGACAGAGCCTGAGACATCTTTGTTTGGCAGTTTCTATTGGACGAGGCAAAAAGATGAGGCGAATGAGAAAGTCAGAATTGTATAGAGAAGAAGAGAAGTTTAGCATAAATGTTCATTGCAAATTGACTCTCTCCCTCTAAAAAGCTATACGGGGTTTGAATTTTCAACAACAAAAATCATTTGAATGAATAAAAGCATTCTTTTTCTAGACACGATGAGGAATGAATATTTGAATTTTCAGTCTCTTAGCTCCGTTGGTGCACCATGTACGCCTGATACATATATGATTACATACTCAGCCAGACCGACTTGAAAACTGAAAAAAAAAAACATCTGTGTTGACAGAGCCTGAGACATCTTTGTTTGGCAGTTTCTATTGGACGTGGCAAAAAGATGAGGCGGATGAGAAAGTCAGAATTGTATAGAGAAGAAGAGATGTGGGGGTAGGGCTCAAGAGAAAGAAGTAGAAGGATAAAATTGAGGACGATGATGGAGAAGAAATAAGACCAAATGAGATAAAGAAAATAGTGGCGCTCCGGTTTTTGGCCAAGTACGGTGCCGGCAGTCAGAAGGGAAAAAGCCAGGTGGCAAAGAGTCAGTCTCGGAGGCTTACAACCAGAAAAACACAGTAACCAAAAATAGCGGAAACGTTTTTCCAGTAGAGAATGTTCGTTCTTATCTCGGGAAGAAAAGAAAGAACAAATGCAAAAGAAAGAGAAGAAGAAAAAAATACTGGAAACACACACACACACACACACACACGTACTCCAGGGGCAAGAGGGAAAGAAGAACGAGGCATTTTGGTGTAAAAATTTCTCGATTATAAACGGTTGGTATCGCAAGTATAACAGTCGGACGCTATCAGAGAACTGATCGCTGGGGTCAAGAAGGAACCGTTTTGCCGGAGATGAAGGGAAAGAGGATATAGAACTCGGCAGGTGCGGACGCCTCCGGAGGGTGACGTGTTGGTTTCATGTGGAAAACAGCGGCCTTCAGTGCATGCGCTGAAACGACTTCAGATGCGCGTGAATTTCGATAAGAGCAAACCTGCTCGCACCGATACGCAAACACTAACACATACACATTTGCATATCTATGTGTAGGTTGCGTGTGTTTGTGTGTGTGTGTGTGTGTGGCTGTGGTAACATTGACCGGCCTCAGCATCTATGTGTTTATACGTATGCGTGCTTGTGAGGGCGCGCGTAAGTACATCGATAAGTATAGAGCCTAATGATGGAAAAAAAAGTATTCCTTTTCCACATAATTTCTTCCCTGGTCAAATCACTTACTTCAATGGTGACTATTAATGGCATAGATGGAACATGAGAGAGCGAAAAATTAAGATCGTCTCAGGCTGTTGACATTGATCCACAGTCTTATACAGACACACACACACACACGCATATATACACACACACACATTGAAGTGACACAATAAAAAACATTTAAAAGCTTTTTAATATCTCAAGTATTTAAAGCTTACACCTTTTTAGACCATATATATATATATATATATATATATATATATATATATATATATATATATATATAGCTTTTAAATGTTTTTTATTGTGTCACTTCAGCGTGTGTGTGCTTATCTAAGGTAATCCTACAGAATAGTGTTAGTAATTTAACATCGTCAGTGTGAAAGATTTGCAAAGAAAAAGAAAATATTTTCTGAAATAGTTCACTTCCCCATATATATATATATATATATATATATATATATATGTATATATATATATATATATATATAAGTACCGAAGTAATTCAATAACCAATGTGTGCTTCATCTATTTCATGAAATGCAGTTTACATAGAGCATTAAATTAAGATAGAGCTTTAGATATGGTGAAATAATGGATTTGTTTGTGATGCAAATCCATTATTTCAAGATATATATATATATATATATATATATATATATATATATATATATATATATATATATATCGGCAACAGCAGCAACGTTGAATCCACAGCTGGGCAGAGGCCTTTCCTATCTGCACCCATAGCCATAGGAGCTTCAGAAAATACAACACGATTCACGTCCTGTGGTTCATAGAGCTCGCTCATTCCAAGTCATGTTAGTCGAATAACAAAGAATCTTTCCTTGCTTGAGATTGCTTTTCTTCACCCACATGTTGTAGTAGGTAGTACCGTAACCGGGGTAGTGAACACATACAGATGCACCACGAGACGTACCCAATAATTTAAAATCTATTTTAAATATATTCTGTATTTCTGTGTTTAAAATCAGAACACGATGAAAATGTCTTTCGGTAGACTGACAAATTTACAAACGTATGTTATTGCATTATTTTACATTTTAAAAGCAAAATGAAAACCAAACGAAAAAAGTATTGAAAAAATGTTTGAAGTGCACCGTTTAGAATACTTGGAGGATGCTTGAATAAAGTGATGAGCCTGAAATCTTTTTTTCCCGAAGCCGTGCGTTAAAATTTTAAGTGAATACTGATAAAAATAATGAGACTCAGCTTTTATCGTATTACGGGAAAAAAAGAATTGAAATAATAGTAGTGAAAGCTCCACCCTTGAAGAATGTGTTCAGGGGAAGCGGGCATCCCCTTATCTATACCACTGGTTGTAGGACTCCTGGGCACTCGAGAAGCAGGGTAACGCAAATGCTTGCTGTTAAGGCTCATTTAGTTTGGATTTCTCTTCCACACTTTGACAATGGCTTACTGATTGCTTTATATGGTTTCCATGACTAAAGTAACGTAATCATGACATGTACTCAAGTCAAGGGATCTTAATATAACCAAGGGTGTCACTGACGTGTTTTTTTAGCATGATTCACCACTCGTTTCCCTGCTAAGCCAGGTTACCTGCATTTCCCGGTTGCATTTTCCCAGTCGATTATGTCAACGGCTGACGACAACTCCCAGTTGTATTTTCCCGATCAAGCTGGTCTAAAAAGGTGTAAGCTTTAAATACTTGAGATATTAAAAAGCTTTTAAATGTTTTTTATTGTGTCACTTCAGTCTCTTATTTCCCAATATACATATTATGCAATAGTATAATTTCCTTCAGTGTTTCTTTTTTTTTAACGTTTCTCATATACTCAGCCGTGTTGGTCAAACCCCTCCCTTTCAGCTATAATTCTAATATATAGCTTATGCCACACACACACACACTCACACACACATATTCACGTATACTTTGTTATATGGCACAATGTATAAATTGTTCGGATCATCAGTTGTTTACCTTGTAACCGTTTCGGGGATTTTGAAACAGTTCTATTTACATGGCACCCCAGCAGTATTGACCAAACTATTTCCCTTTCAGATATGATTTTAATACATAGCTTATGTCATACATGCAGTTTGTTATTTAACACATGGTATTATCATTATGTATTTTATATGGATATTATTCTATACAACCCATCATTTATTTTTTTCAAACACAGGGTTTACTTACATAGGTTACCAAAAATCGTATTTGACGATGAGGAGTCAGTATATCAATAGATGTGACTCGTTGTTTGAGTTACTCCTATTGAGTGTTCACCCATATGCATATTGAATCTGTTGTGTCGGTTTAAATCATACATATATAGTGTGTGCGCATTTTTTATCTTAGAAAACTGAAATTTATTCTCGCCCAAATATACTATATTCTCCGTACAGATAAATCCAATGTGCTAATATGCTATGCATCGCATCAAACTTCGAATATTCATTTTCTTCTGCCAAGTCACCTTTGCTTAAATCAGTCTTTTCAATTGTTCATTCTTTTTCGGAAACCTGGCTTCATTTGGTTGTTTATAATACAACATTTAAGCCGATATATTCTTCGGTCTCCATCACGTGTTTATTGTATCTGGTCTCTAGAAATCACTTGGCACTTTTTAAAAGAATTCTATAGAACAGATAGCACATGTACCAGATGATACTTATCACGGCGCCTGGGTTAGATAGCTGGTCTCTGACGAATTCATGTCCAACTGTTTTAAGTTTGTGCCAAACTAAACAGACCACCACCATCATTATCATCATCAGTCTTTTAACGTCCGTCATTGGACATAGACATTCCCCTGGGTTCGTCACATATCTCTATCATGGGCGTCGCGGAGTCAGTATTTCCTGAATCAGTCCAGTTCATCTCTCCATCTTGTGTTCTGTCGGCGACGGTTTCTTATGTGATCTCTGGGGATCCATGTTGTGAGATGTGATGTCCATCGGTTGTCTTTCATTCTTGCAACATGGCCTGCCCATAGCCATTTAAGTTTTTTAATAGTTTCTTTGATGTCAAGGACACTCGTTTTTTTTTCCTTATATACTGCACTGTCTTGTGATCTCTCCATGTAAGGTTGAGCATGATTCTCTAATGCGCACGTTGCAGACTTCTCAGTTGGCAGGTCTGTCTCTTGGTTAGGTTCCATGTTTCAGCTCCAATACATAGTTCGTACAATGAAAATTATACCGGTCCCAGACTAACCACAGTAGACAACAAATGAATACCTATCGTAGCGTTATGGTTGGCAAAAGGTTTTGCAAGTAATGAGTTCGATCCTGACTGTGCACACCACTAATATAGTTTTTAGCCAGACTAAGCCAACTTTAGTAAATAATCATGTAGTATTCATATAAATTCATAACCAACATGACTATAATTACAGTATTTTGCATGTTTTTCACTGTTGTCGCTAGTACCGGGAATCGAACCTGGATCCTTCTGCATTTGAGGCAAGCGTGCTAACCATTTGAGCGGACACTAACATGAACGCCACTAGCGTATAACTGCTGTGCTATGAGTACTTTTATTTGTCTCGAAGACACTTTCTAGTAATTTCTAAGAACATCTTCCAAGCCGATCTAATTGGTATTTTCACAGATCAGTTTAGGGTGTCATCAATGTCATCATACTGATCGATATCTTTGAATTCAGCTCCCGTGTTAAAAGGCCAGGAGCATTTCACAGATAACAGTGTACGCGTGTGTATGTGTGTTTTGTATACGCGTGTGTGGGTATATTTCTTTTCTTTTTTTTTTGTTTTATTGTTTTTGTTATATTCTGGTTTCGTTATAATTTTTATTGTTGTTTCTTGGCAATGGAGGGAATTCGGGGGAGACGCGGGCTATTAGAAGGTGTCGCGGTGGTTTTGTCAGTGGCTAGAAGTAATTTAGGTCCTTCTCAATCTGCTTACGCTTCGTTTTATTTTCTCATGTTCAGATTATTCGCTGCGGTGAGAGATGGTGTCGGCGGTAAAGGCAAGTGATAAAAAAGAAAGGCGAAGATTGCATTTGTTCCTTTGTTAACTTCTTCCCAAGGTGTGTGTTGTTGAGGAGAGCATTTTTAGATTAAAACAATAGGAGATTTGAACAACAATTGAATAAAATGAAAAATGAAAACCCGACAAAAAATGTTGAAAAGTTAATATGGAATGAAATGAATGAGGATTGAAAATGAATTGAGAACGAGTTCGCGACTGAGAAAAGAAAAATGAAAACGCAATTATATTTTTATTCTAGGGTGAAGTATTCATTATTAATTTTGACTAGTTTTATCTTCATCCTAAAACAACTGAAAATTAGGATGTAGGTAAAAACTAATCAAAATCATTAATAATGAAAACAAAATCATTAATAACTGAAGATTATGACCTATAACTCCTATGAGAACAAAGTTCTGCAATTTGGCCCAAATCAGTTGAACTACCGTAGCCACCAAAGGTGGTGAAGAGTTCTATTCTTTTTTTATAAGTGTGTGTGTTTGTGGATGTGTTTGTGTGTTTGTTTATGTGTCTACGTGTTCCAGCACAGACTTTAAATTTGGCACCAGTACTCCACTAGATTCCTTCAAAAAATGTTTTCATTTTTACATTTGGAGAAAAGCTTTTTTGAAGTTTTCGGGGCCTTACCATGGTACCTTTATTAATAACATCCAGATTCTCCAGAATCTAGATGTTTTTTTTTATACGAACAAACTCTATTTTAGATGTTTGCCTGTGGAAAACGCCAGTGATGTCATGAATAGAATTAATTCTGACCATACGGTTGTTAAATTATTGACTGTGATGGGAGTCTGAATTTCTATTATAATTGACACATCTTGATCTAAACATTTTATTCACATTTATCATTTGTGGTTTTATTAAACCATGGTACGAATGAAGTACAGTCTCCCGTCCCACTTCTTCCCTTGATACTAATGACGACGATGATGACCACAATGGCGTCTCCCAATTACAGTTAATAATTGAACGACCGTAGCATCAGGATTCAAAATCGTATAATTTAATCGAAGAATCGATATGGCCTGATTAAATTCTATTAATGATATCACTGGTGTTTACCACTGAAAAACATTAAAATACAAAAAAATTCCTGGATTCAGCAGAGTAAGCTCAACCCTCTAAAACAAGAGGATCCCAATAATCCCAAAAAGGAGAGTACGCAACCAATGTTTCCTCCCGATAGTCACCTATGGAGCTGTAACATGGAACCTAATCAAGTGATAGACTCACAAACTGAGAAGTATGCCATGCGTGCATGAGAAAGCCATGTTTAACCTCCTATGGGTAGATCACACACAAGATAGCACAGTATATCAGGAAGGAAACGGGAGTCCAAGACACCATAGAATCTACTAAAAAACTTAAATGGCGATGGGTTGGCCATATCATCAGAATGACAGACAACCAATGGACACCACGACTCACAACATAGATTCTCTGATATCACATGTGAAATCGAAGCTGACAGAATACATGACGGAGAGTTGAACTTGACAAATTCTGAAAATACTGGCTCCGTGACGCCCATGATAGAGAAATGTGGCGGATCCTGGTGAAGGTTTATGTCCAACGACGGACTATATAAGACTGATGACGATAATGATGGAATTCTTGAGAATCTAGATGTTATTATTAAATCCGTACAAATAAGCAAAAAATGGTCAAAATAGCTTTCTTTCCAAAAATCAAATCACTTTATGTTTTTAGAAAGGTCTGGAGGGGTACTGATACCCATTTTGAAATCTGTTGGCAAAATGGTATGACCAGGAGCACTGGAGGACTCAAACACACTTATAAAAAATGTGATTGAACTCTTCGCCACCATTGATGGCTACGGTTGTTCAATGACCATGACGATGATGATGATGATGATGATGATGATGATTTGGTTATTCGACTAATCTAACCCCACCACCCAACTACCCAACAGAAAATGATAATTTAAAATGAAAAAAAAAATTCTAGCTAGTGAAATATATTAATTTTTGAGAGGAAAATAATTTCGTGAAAGCAGAATAAAAAGAAATTGCCCGGGGAGGACTAAATTATCAAAAATTATTTATGATTGAATTAAAGTTGAAAGAAAGAAATTATCTTGAAAAAAAAAAAAAAAAAAAGAAAAGAAAAAGGACAAACAAACAAACAAACAGACGCTAAAATGTGGTACTGGGGAAAAATGAATTAAATAAATAAATACGAACGAGAAGGATGAAGGATTGATTTATTTTTTTTTTTATTTAAAGAATAAATTTTTTATCTAATTCAAAAAGCTGAAAATTAATAAAACAGGTCTGGTTGATCACTTAATAGAAACTGTCATGCAACCAATGTCCTCTGGTTGAATTGAAGGCGATCAATCAATTGAATAAAAGGGGTGATCAATGAATAAGCTACTCCTCCCGCCTTTTTGGGACAGTGATCACTAGAAATCCTACTGTTAAAAAAAGACAAAACAGACATACATGCACTAAGGGATTAATGCACCATAAATCTACATTGTAAATTGAATACCAAGTTAAGATTCAGGGGGGCGGGTAGCGATCGATAAAAAGGTTTTTCTAGACATAATAAGGAGTGAATGCTTAAATTTCAGCCTCCAAGCTCCATTGGTGTGGTCTGTACGCCTGATAATTACATAGCCAGACAGCCTGTCGGACCAATTTGAAAACTGAAGAAACCTTTTCTGATTGTTTTTGCAGCAGTTTTTGTTGACGGTTTCTACAAAGCCCAAAACACTCAGTCTTCACTTCCTTTTTAATTTAAAAAGCTGAAAATTAATAAAACAATCTTAAAAAAGAACAATTCTAAGGAAAAACTTAGAGGAGGGAGGAGGAAGAAAGAAGTGCATTCTAGAATGTTTCGAAGTGATTGGACTATCATGGATCCTTTTGAAGAAGAAGCGGCGGAGAGAGAAAAAGTGAGAAAATTCACATTTAGGACAAAATGGTTAATCGGAGAGAAAAGAAAGAGGAAGCAAAAGTTTAACGATACGTCCACCGTCCGTGGTAGAAAAATAAGAAGAAGAATAAGAAAAAGAAGAAGAAGAAGAAGAAGAAGAAGAAGAAGAAGAAGAAGAAGAAGAAGAAGAAGAAGAAGAAGAAGAAATCTTCCTTTGAGCCAATTGATTCCCATACTTGTAATATTTCGATATGGAAACATTCTGCAGGTATAGTTTTTGATAAAAACTGTAATCGGGGATTTTTAGCATTTTTGAAAGATTTTCGACATTCCTGGCTTCCTAGACTATTTTGGGCGATTTGGGGCTTTTTTAATTGCAAAACTTCTACCATGACACCATAAACAGCTCGTTAAAATATTGATCGAAATGGTCCTCTTAATGACGTCACATCTCTTCCTCTCTTCCTATTTCTGTTGTTTAACATAATCGACGGATCGACAGACCGACCGACCGACCAACCGACCGACCGACCGACCGAAAAGCGTCTGAAAGAGATGTGTGGGCACATCTAAATAGTGGGAAAATTCATCTTTAGAACAAAATAGCCAACTGGAAAGTAACAAAGACGTTTGTCCTGCGACTCGTCCTCATTCAATCTGCGATTACTACAATACAATAAGTATTTTACTTATATCACTCTTCTGTGACAGTCCAAGAAAATCCACATTCAATATATATAGATAAATAAAGAGAGAGAGAGAGAGAGAGAGAGACAGAAAGCTGTGTCGAATTGCGTTGATACAGGGCAGGCATGTTTGTATATGATAAATATTTTTGATCTGTACAACACACACTCACACACACACACACACACACACACACACACACACACACACACACATATATATATATATATATATATATATATATATATAGCAAACTGTGCTACATTGAGGATGCCTGTATCAATATAGTATTTGCCTCTTTGATATCGTGAATCGCGTTAAATCGAAGGGTGTCTGTGCAGATAGTATTTTTATAATACCCATATGAGATCAGGTAAAAAAATTATTCTGAAACAAAGACCGTCGGATTGGATTGTTTTGTCCTTCAAATTCTTATGACATTAGCCGGGGGTTTTCTTAAATTTCTTGATTGGTGTAATTTCAAGCGGCCATAAATCCAGGGTCAAGTTCTGCATTGTAATTATGTATTGAAATATGCTGTAACCGGCAAAAACTATCCGATCTAGTTTTCACTTCTAAGTTAGAGCAAGGTGAAGATGCAGGACTAAAAAGCTTCTTTCTACAATGTACCGAAAATCGATTTTGAACATGTTGGGGACGGAACGACCTACGTACAGAGCCCCAAAGTGAGATGCATGTGGACACATCTAAATAGCAGGTAATTCACACGCAGAAACATGCACACACGCGCACACTCACATATAGTACCTCAATCATCGGTGATGCATTCGAAACGATAGAACAGAGACTTGGAAAATTAGAAACGCCTCATCAATAATAAAAAAGAACTATTTGAAATATTTTCCAAACTGGCATATCTTGTCGAATATATATATATATATATATATATATATATATATATATATATATATATATATATATATACTGGTATATCTTTATGAATTTATATATTTTTGGCTCTTATCAACTGCAAGTATATGCATGTGCGATTATGTGTCTGTTTGTGTATGAGCGTATTTAACTGAGAGACAGAGAGAGAAAGCATAACTACACACACATTTATACATGCATGTGTGCGTACGTATAATTACGTACCTAGCTTAGGTTTAAGACATTTATTCACATTCATAAGAAGATATATTATATACTATGTGTTTTCCCAAGTTTAGCACTTAATCCAGACATGTGAAAACTGCATTTGATACAGTTTTTCTGCATTGCAAAAGTGCTTCTGAAGACACCTATGAAATTCAGTGAAATGCATCGAGCTTATAAATCTTATTTCCATGATTATGAAAATTGTGAGGTAACATACTTTTACTCGAATCTTTCACTTCCACAATGTCAGATTACCTTACACAACAAACATATCATTATTCGTGTGCAAAATATTTTCTCTATCAAAACAAGAAATATGAGTCATGGATTTTTTTATCGGTTTCTGAAAAAGATACGGTGAGTTTTCCTATAAAGACATGAAAGCTTTTGTGACCCCCTCTGACATCAATGATCCGCCCCTGCTGACATTGATCCTCGACCCCATCGATACACACTCTTTCATTACAAATATTTGGTATCGTCTGATTTCATCTCAACTTTGGCTTCGATGTAGTCAGTCTTGCCTTTTTTATGTCATTAATTCTTTTCTTCTTGAAGTTTACTTTTCTCCCTGTCACTCCCAATACGAGTATTTTGTCTCTCTTGGCATCCATATATTTGTTTGTATGTATGCCTTAAAGTGAGTGTTTGTTTGAGTGCACGTGTGTGTGTGTGTCTGTTGATATGTGCATACGTATATGCGTATGTGAGTTTGTTGTGTCTGAGAGGAAGTCTGTTTGCGATTGTGTGTGTGTGTGTTTGTTCGTTGTCCGTGAGTGAGAGTATGTGTATGTGGGTGTATATGCATGTGTGTATGTGCCTTTGAGTGTATTCGTTTGTTTGTTTGTGTGTGCGTTAGTATGAGTGTGTGAATGCATGTTTGTTTGTGCGCGTGTGAGTATGAGAGTGTTTTCTTTGTGCGTGTGTGTGAGTATATGTTTGTTCATGTGTGTTCGTTGGTTCGTATGTGCTTTAGCATGTGTTTGTTTATGAGTGTACGTGGGAGTATGTGAGTGTCAGTGCATGTAAGTGTGAGCGTGTGTTCATTTTTGCTTGTATGAGTATTTGTTTATGTCTGTGTATGTGTGTATGTGCATGAGTGTGTTTTCGTTTGTTTGAGTGTATGTGTGAGTATGTGTTCGTTTATGTATATGTCAGTAACTGATGAGTTTGTGTTTGTGAGTGTATGTGTGCATGCGTATGAGAGTATGTACATCTGTGTGTGCATACGTATGTGCGTATTTATGTATGTGTGTGTATATATTTACATGTATGTGTGTGTACGTGTGTGTGCGTGTCGCCCTACATTCTATCTGCCTTCGTTTGTCGTGTTTCAAGCGTGGAGATTTATGTTCGTCGAACGACTTAGCGAGCGACAATCGCATCAATCAAATGTTTGAGTGAGCGACGCATATGTGCAGCGCATGCGCAACGCTGCTTACTTCTGTGTTTCAGGCACCAGGAAGAGGGCCATCCAGTGAAAGAGTTTCTCTCGTCGATTCTCTTTTCAGCCTGAGTAATTACACACACACATTTTTATATCTTAGAAAATAGTTCAACTTTATATCTATAGATATCGACAGACAGACCCCCCTCTCCCTCTCTCTCTCTCTATATATATATATGTGTGTGTGTGTGTGTGTATGTATGTATGTATTAGATTGTTTAGGGAGTAATGTTTCATTTTTGAGGAGGAATTAAAAAACGATAAAATGTCTCGTCAGAGTTCTGTTATAACCTTAAAGTTATGATGGATTGATCCATGTGAAATACTTCAAGAGAGCCAATATAACAATAAAAGGGTTGTAAAATGGGATAATCTTTGGCCATAACAATAGAAAAATCGTGTTGCAGAAACCAATCATTTAACCATCGACGTTTCCGTGTGCTTAAGTGAATGAGGCAACATCCATGAAAGACGAGCATCCAAGGTACCGGTTGACACTTCAGCTACCGTCCAAATATGCTTTATCTACGAATTGCTAAAGCCGTCGAAGAATTAATCGATCCAGGGTACTTAGCTGAAAAGCAACAACAGGTTTAGCTGATTACACAATAGAAATCATCTCAAGACCAACGTCTTTTGGTAGCGTGCTGTGTTGAATGATCAACCAAAAAAATTGGAATATGAGGTGATCAATAAATGTTTTCTCGCCTTTTGTGAGATTACCGAAATGTTTGAATTTTCAAAAACAAGCGGGCACAAATAAGTGATCAACTTAGCATGAACTTAAATTGTAAACTGAACCCCCACTAAAAAACCTATTAACAAGGTAACTAAAAAAAAAGAAAAAAAAGGTAAGTGTTGAAAATTTCAGCCCTCTACCTTCTCTGATGCGATCTGTATGCATTCATACACACATACATACCTAGCCAGCCGGACCAACTTGAAAACTGAAGAAACCTATTTTGACAGTTTTGATGGATAGTCTCTAATAATAAGATGGAGTAAAACTTGTAATAAAATATTTATAGTGAAAAAGCATCGTTTAGATATTTCCAAACAATAAAAACACGAATGATCAAACTTTATATCAATGGCTGGCTTGATTAACTGGCTCCTGCTTTATGGCAGGCGCATCATACTTTTTCAGGAGACATAAAATCAAATAAAGTCGATCCCATTTTAAATGGAACACATAGACATATCGCATGATATATTACGCAAGAACAAAACCAAATGAGAATAGTATTTTGTTAATTTTAGTTAAATCTGTTTAAAAGGAATAACCGTTTATAACAGTGGTGTCGAACATTTTCAGCCCAGTGTTTCGAACAACCTTTGAAACTATAAGTGCGTGTGTTTTTGTCGTTCATCGCTCCTGGCCATACCGTTTTGCAAGCAGACTTGATAATTATCATCAGAATTCCACTACACCCTTTCTAAATATGTTTTTTGGATTTTTTGAAAAAAAGCTTTTTTGAACTTTGGGGAAGCCTTATTTGGAAAGGTTTAGTAATGATATCCACTTTCTCCAGAATCAAGATGTTTCTATATGTTTTTTTCGCTCTATTTAAGATATTTTCCAGTGATGTCCCAAAGACAATTTATTCTGACCACATTTCTTCTTCGATGAAATTATTTGAGACTTCAGATTTTAATGGTGCGGTTGTTCGATTATTGACTGTTATGGCAATATTTTTTAAAAATCGTGATTGATCTTTTTTTCTCCAGAAAATAATGATAATGTTATATAAATTCCGTTTATTCGTGGGCCCCTCAATGTCTCGGGCGCCACACTATGACGGAGTTTGCATATGGGTTGATCTGGCCCTGTCGAGCGTGATATTGATCGCGTTTTAGTCGAATGTGACTTAATTGGCTTGTCTCAGAAACCATTTGTCTTTATCCGATATGAGCTTGTCTTGAAAACCGCACTTGTCAAATGCACGTACACATTAAATTTGATTTATTTCCCTCTGTGGACAAGGGCAGAGAACTAGCGAAACGTTTTCTTTATTAATATGGTTCTTCAATTACAACCTTCTTTGAGAAATAATAGCCTTGCAACACTTGCGATCCGACTCGAAAATCGGATTCCATAACAAGATTAAGCTGGAAGCAGCCAGCGAGCATACACACTTACCATCGCTATTGCCACTAAGAAAACTGAATGAAAAGAAGTTCATAAATAATAACGATGCAGGGGAGGTGGCCGTAAAAAAATCCTGGATCTGCTTTAATATATTCTTATCAATTTTTCCTTAGTTCATGGCCGACCCTTTCACACAATGTTATTGGAATCAATACAGAAATTTTGTGCAGTTAATCACGACACATATATATATATATATAAAAAAAAAATCAATTTGACGAATAAAAATTCAAGTCACAAATTTAATCAGTTCTCCTTTACTCCATTGTACCCTTCTGCAAAACGTGTAAGATTAATTTAGAACTTTTAAATATATTGTGTGGCCAAATAGCTACAATGTAGGGGGATTTTCAACGTGTGATGATTGTCTCCCGGCCCCCAGCGAAATCTATCCGGGAAAAATAAGCTGGTGTATCCCGCAGGCCTGCGGAATGAAGTTTCAAGTTGGAGTGCAGCGTGAACGTGACCGACCTCACCCTTACAAACCAAGGGTTTACATGCCACGGCTCATTGATGGGGAAATGGGGATAAGGTCGTAGGTTTTCTGGTGGAATATCCTTCCCTTATCCCTTAGTTAAGGTTTAAAGCTCCCTCCCCTGCCCGCTCAATTCTGCTTTTCACCTTTATCATCATTGTTTTAATTTGAATTACTGCCGTTTAATTCATTGTAATAGTAAAATATATCCTCAAAATTCACCATCACAATTATATTTCAACCAAGAGTCTTACATCTGTGTGGTTGGCTTGAAATAGTAATCCTCAACATAGGCGCTAGTACCACTCTCGGGGCGATGGTTTGCTTCAAAGGTTCGTTGGTTTGCTGCAAAGGGACGTCCAAGGTGACCAAAAACCCGAGGGAGGTATTTGAGCTTTTAGAGGTGGTACCACAGATTCATTGATTCTTATTCACAAATTACCGTTATTTGTTATTTAGTATTATCTACTAAGAAATTTGTACCTATACATATAACATTTACCTAATAAAACCTTTGTTGACAATTCACTTTATAATGATAATCTACATTGTAATCATCCATATTGAGTACTTATATTTAAACTACTGGGGGCGTTGACATGATACTTAGTGGCACAGGGATGTTGGACTGAAAAAGGTCAAGAAACAGTTGCTGAAAGGTTTTAGCTTAATTATTTTTATGGCACATTGTAATAATAGAGGGATATCCGGTGAAGTTTGAATTCGTAACACTGTCAAATTGATTGGTGCCGGACTCTGCCCAGTACAAGGCCAAATCGTGGATAAAGACAATAAGAAAGTTCAATTGAGCCAAGTGGATTGAGCCAGCATGCTTAGAAAATCTGCATTAGAAATTATAGCTTTTATCCTGTCTCGGACACCGATCTCTGTCGCCAGTTGGAAATACGCTACAATCCCAGTAAAGTTGAAGCCCCAAAACTCAGCTTGATCTGACACAGAGCTACAATAATTGGCCTTCCAATAAGAATCGAACTCACGATCATAAAAATGGCACACGAGATCAGCTTGTTTGCTATTTCTTTAAAAGGAGCATCCAAATATATTTTACGTATAGAAAGCCATACAAGCGCTTGAATTTGTTAAATCTGACATTAGTATACACATCAAGAGTATATGACCAAATAACAGGAAAAGGGAGGATTGTTTGATTGCGTCCCGTGAGTCATGAATGAGTTTGAGTGGTATTTTTGTTTGCCTTGGAATTTAGAATTGGAAATATTTGCCAGGGTACAAACACCGACTACTGGGACTGGTCGGAACTATCCTACCGGCGAAACAAACCATGGATTAGTTCATCAATTCATAGTATTATATCATTTTTTCTTTCGATGAAGAATTCGAAAATTTAATCGAAGCAAGTCTTGGAAATCTCTTCTTTTTTTTTTTTGGTAATTAGATTTGGAATATTTTTGCTAATTTAATTATCAATTGAAGCTTCAAGCTGAATAGAAGAAATGATTTTAATTATCTGTTCTTTGGTGCCTGTAGAAATAAAAGAAGAAAAAAAAAGCAGTGTCTACACAAGAGAAGAAACACGCTTCAAAATGTTAGTGCTAATGTGAATTAATTTGGTTAAAAGATGATCGAATTGATTTGGGAAGAAAAGAAGATTGAACTGAAAGATAAAGACAAAGAAAGAAAAATGAATGAGGAAGAAAACCAAGGTAGAAAAGAGACAAAAGAAAGACAGAGAGAAAGAAAGAGAGAAAGAAAGGAAAGATGAGAGTGTTAACCAAAAAGAAACAGCAAAAAGGAACGAAGAAAGAAAAGGGGGAAAGAGAAATAAAAGAGAACAACGAAAGAAAACCATCTGGTGAGGAAGAATGAAACAAACAAACAAACAAACAAAAGAAAAAAGAGATGAGAGAAAAAATTAATAAGAAAGCAAGCTAATAAAGGAAGAAAGACTAAACAGAAAGAAATTGAAAGAAAGGAAAGATGGAGAAGAAAATGAGAACAGAGAGAAAAATTAAGAGGAAAGGAAGTAAGAAGATACGTAAAAAATGAAAGAAAGGAAAAAAGAAAGAAAAAAGAAAAAAGAAAGGGTAAGGAGGGTAGAAAGAGAGACAGAAATAAAGAGGAGAAAGTAAAAATAGAGGAGAAAAAAGGAAAAGAAAGAGAAAAGGGAAAAGAAAACGAATCAGGTCTAGTTCGTCGCTCAACAGAGACCGGCAAGCAACCAATGTATTTTGCCAGCATACCGTGTTGGGGTGATCAATTAAAAAATTCGAGAAGTGGATAATCAAGGCAGTGATCACTAAAAAAATCTGGATTAAAAAAACAAAAGGACACAGATTAAAGTATCAATTTTAGCATAAATTTTTATTGCAAGTCGACTCTCACCATTAATAACGTATTTAGGGAAATCCCCTCAACCATTTTTTTTGGACTCAGTAAGGAATAAATGTTAAAAGTTTCAGCCCTTTAGTTCCATTGTTGCTGCCTGTATGCGTGATATATATATAGCCTGTAAGTCAGCCAGACCAACTTGAAAACCGAAGAAACCTATGTTGACAGTTTGGGTGACATTTTAGGTTGACAGTTTAAAAAAAAAAAATAATCACCGAAATAAAATTATAAAAAGAAATACTCCCACCCTCCAGTGGGAAGACAATTCAAGAAACGGAAGAAATTTAAAAGCAATGGAGAAGAAAAAAGGAAGAGGATGTATGAGAGGAAAGGGAGGGAGTCAGAAGGAGGGAGAGAAGAGTGTGAAAAACCAGGGTAGTAAGAATCAAGGGACAGATACCCGCCCAAAGTGTCACACGTCGTAGGCGTCAGGTGCTCGGGGCACACTGGGGCTTCTCAGCATAAAATATGCGGTTTGATCTTGTGGAGCGTAAAGGTGCGAAGGAACAATCCGGAGACATATTGTTATACATATTGATGCTGAGTTGCCCCACCCAAGGCCGGGATTGCCACCAGCCACCCGAATTATCATCACCATCTCCAAGGACACACCCATCATCTTCGTCATCATCAGTATCTTTTTTTTCTTTTCTTTCTCACTTTCGTCAAATTTCTCTTTATCATTTATTTTTTTCTTTCTTCTCTTACTTTTCTTCTTCTCTTACTTTCTTTCATTCACACCTTTTCCTTGAGCCTCTCGGTCTATTTCCCGAAGTATACACGTCTTTCTTTCTTTCTTTCTTTCTTTCTTTCTTTCTTTCTTTCAGTCGAAGTATATATGTTTTTTTTCTTCTCTCTTTTGTTTGTTTACATGTATCTTTGATTCTTTCCTACTTCTTGTTTGTCCACTCTCAAAAGTATAAGCGTCTTTCTTTCTTTCTCCCCCTCATACGAAGTATAAACGTTTTCTTTTCTCCTTCTTCTCCCCCGTTTCTTTGTTTGTTTCTCTCTTTTTCTCAGTCTGTTTGCCCCCCCCCCCCAGTCTTTCTTTCTTTCTTTCTTTCTTTCTTTCTTTCTTTTTTTTCTTTATTTCTTGCATTTTTTCTCCCGGTTCACCTCCCGGAGTATATACATCTTTCTTATTTCTTGCTTCATTTCCTTCTTTTTTGTTGTCTTTGTCATCCAAATAACAAACCTGTTTTTTTTTGTTTTTGAACACAAACATAATGCAATAATGTTTCATCTCTGCCAGATGTTGCGAAAATTATCAATAATGAATTCGCAACATTTGTACATTTTATCCTTTACTCTTTCTGTAAAACCATTTTCCTTGTTTCTGTATTTTTTAAGAAGGTTTTTGTATTCTGTGACCCCAAGGAAATCAATCCCTTCAAGTTAAGGGACCCATTTGTGTTGCCAAGGGAATCTACAAGGAATTGTATTTGGGAATGTATGATGAATTTTAAAGAAAGTTATTTGCGCATTGTGACTTTGTACTACTAAAGGATATTGTATATATTATAAAAATAAATAATTGCACACACAGAGACCGACAGAGAGGGGGAGAGAGGAAGAGAGAGGAAGAGAGAGGGAGAAGGATACATACGCACACTTACACATATATATCAATCGATTGACAATGTCTCAGGAAATTACATTTATCAATCTATCAATTTATCAATCTAACTGTCAATGAATGACACTTTCTTTCCATTTTTATAACATTAAAAAAGACGTGGTGATCCTGCAATCTGTTCGTTGCAAGTGAATTTGGTTGTCGCTACCCAACTGACTTCATTTGAATAAAGCATACATATGCGTTATATTATATAGAAACTTATTTGAGACGATTTCCCGTCATTATACGGTCAATGTATCACTTGCCCTAGTCAACGTAAATGAAATAAATAATTGAAGAAAAGAGCGAGTGATACATTACCGTGAAATGACAGGAAATCGTCTCAAATAAGTTTCTCTATAATATAACACAATTTATAATCATTCTGTCGGACCATTTTTTTTAATACACACACACACACACACACACACACACACACACACACACACATATATATATATATATATATATATATATATATATTCAGCAAAGCAAATAGGGCGCTTAAATGTGGGCAGGGTGTACCTTTCCTTTTAAGCCAAGGAAGATCTTATTGCTGGAAAAAATAAGAATGAATGCCTAGCAGCGTTTTGTTCATTGCCGATGGAACGAAGCTTTGTTCATAACATTAACTTCTTAACTGACTATTAAAATTTTGATTTAGTCACAACATTTCGGTTGAATCTTCCACGGCTGGTAAAAAATGTAATATCTGTAAGGACAGAGAGCCTCTCGTATTGTTCTTTCTGTTTTTTTCGCTTATAACCACCGGAAAAAGAGACCGGTGCTGGAGTCTCTTTCTTTGCGGTCATTACATTTTACATCTGAATGTAGCTGTAGAAATGAATCACAATACCGACGTCACTACACTGAAGATGAGAAGAAGAGTAAAAAATGTGTGGAAAATAAGAAGGGAACAACATAGGAAGAGAACAACACACATAAAGTTAAGTATGGTGGAGAACATATAATATTGTGTGGATGCGCAGCTGCCTCTGGTGCTAGGGATAAAAGTTTTGGGGAACTTGAGGCTAGAAATGGACAATTTGATAGAAAGAAAATCAGCTTCTATTTTACTGGGAGGAATGCTTCCGAGAGATTAGTTAAACATCCATTGAAACTTTCAAAATGCGAAGTAATTTGTCAGATAAACTGATTGAGCTATCTTTGAAAAATTCCCCGAAAGATTTGGTAGCACTACATAAGTCTACATCAATAATAATAATAGATACAGTACTGCTCATAAATAAGTAAATTCTATCTTTTTTATATAAAAGTACACTCGTACCATTTTTTTAGCAAAATTAATTTCCTCTCAAGTCAAACATACCAGGATTTTATCATTTCTTGTGTAGCATTATACAATAAAAACGAATAGTATTGGGTATTATTTATTACCAAACACTACAATACTATATAGTACTTATTTATTGTTGATACTGTATATAAATGCATGTTTATTCAATCATGCTCTCATTGATTTATTTATATATCTATGTGTGGGTGTATCTGTCTATGGTTTCCAACCCTTTGATGTTGGAAGCCAATAATAAGTAAATGATGCCTCGTGTCCGAGGATCTGTACCTCTAGTATTACCATAGGCGTATGAGAACTCTTCATCAAGTGGGGCAGAAAGCTTGATTTGTCCGAAATTTGACATCGTTTGCCCGAATTACACTGATTTCCCTGAGATTTAGCGCATTTTGCTCGTGTTGAGAAGGGGTTCGGGGGCAATACCCAATCCCACCATATCTCGTACGCCTATGAGCATTTACTTATTTCGTTTACAAAGATAGGGTCAGGACCAACCATGTGAACTTGTGACGTGAGCTTGTATTCTTACATCACCATAAGACCTTACATCATTCACACACACGCACACATATATATTCGCATATATGACAGAGTGTGTCCTTCTCTTTTCCACATACAGATATTCTCTCTCTCTCTCTCTCTCTCTCTCTCTCTATATATATATATATATATATATATATATATACTCACACGCCATATGTATGTACACATACTCATAGATATGTGTGCGGTTTTCTGAGTAGTTGTTTTGTTAGGATTGAACAGTTGAATCGCATACAGTCACCAAACATAAATGCATGACATATATAAAACCTGTTTGCTTACGCTGATCCTTACCTGATTTAAGTACCGTCTTTTTTATGTCCATCTTCTTACAAGTACATCGTAAACCTGCCACTTAACACCTGTTCTCTGCCTCTTTTACCTGGACACCTGTGGCACCAAAAACCAGAACCTGGCGTCAACCCTCTTAGCCTCTTCTCTGAAACACTTAAACCGGACATAATCTGCGACAGGACATTTATTGTACTTTGGTTAAAATATGGTAAAGTGTGTATTCCCAATGCTGGCTAAAAAGTGTAGATAGATAGCAAACCTGAGTACAGCTATTCCTCACCTTACGAATTAATCTGTTACTGAATGATCGTCCGTAAAACGGAAGTTCGTAAAATAAGGTATAGTCATTCACAGAGGTCAATGCATCGTCTATTGACTGACGTACAATCTTTCGATAGTACTATTCTCTCGTGAAAAACCTATTATAGATATATAATTACCATCAATTTTGATTTTCCAATGTACGTAAAAATATGGTACAATTATTTATAGGAAACAATGCATCCTTGATTGACTGACACTAATATACAATCTCATAACGGCGCTATTTCACTCGTGAAAAACTGATAAGAATAAGGTTTTATATATTTTCTTTTAAGTTTGAAATTTTATCTTGACGCGCGTAAGGATGGGAGCTCGTAAGATAAGGCATACATGTATATGCTCAACAGGCCCATCAATTGGCAGAAATAGTTACATATTTCTTGTTGATCTTACTGGCCATTGTTCGATCCCAGATAAAAGCTCGGGTTTTGAATGTAGATTTTTGAGATAGTTAGGCAGCTTCCTCGCCACTTGAAAGATGCAACACATATTCTCGCTCTCTAATCAACCCGAATTCGGCCCTGGGCTGTACTACTTCAGTATTGAATATGTAAACTCATTAATAGCCGTTTTGCTTCACTTCAAGGGCTCCAATAAATTCTTTAATCTTATGCCAGACTTGTGTTAGTTCAAAGAGAGAACTGAAGACAGCTAACTCAAAATTTAAACGTTACGTATTCCTTTGTTTTTATACCATAAGGATATATAGATATATTACCTACCATAACTACTCGGACTTACAATAGTCTCTCTCACACACACACACGCACACACACACATACACACACACACACACACACACACACATATATATATATATATATATATATATGTATGTGTGTGTGTGTGTGTGTGTGTATTCAAAGCAGTAATTTGGCCTTCGCATTACTGGCGGCTGTTCAGCTCAAATAGGTTTTATAAAGTATAATGCAATTTATAATTCATGTATATTTGTATGAACAAACAAGATTTTAAGTTACATTTATTCAATGTACTTCACAACTGGAGGTTTCTTGCAAACAGCTAAAAGCAGTCTGCATCCATCGGATCGAAATTGATTGTGTAGCTATTGAATTATTCACAGTTCGAAAGAATATATATATATATATATATATATATATATATATATATATATATAGATATAATTTTGTTGTTACTGATTAGATTCA
Source organism: Thysanoteuthis rhombus (assembly GCA_963457665.1). Lineage (NCBI taxonomy): Eukaryota > Metazoa > Mollusca > Cephalopoda > Oegopsida > Thysanoteuthidae > Thysanoteuthis > Thysanoteuthis major. The sequence continues at coordinate 53,322,713 of OY735213.1, forward strand.
TGCAGCCCTTGCCACCGCCGGAGGACTGTTATATGTACAAGTAGGGTGTTGTTTTTATGGTGTCTTTCCCTCTCTCTTTTTAATGGCTGTTGGCGGTCTTTGCGGTGGTATCCTCGTATGGGTAAACAAATCTTTGTAACTTCTCTGTGACAATATCTTTTATTGATATAAATTCATTCAAACTGTCTTCCTGATATGGGTAAAGACAGGGAAACGTCATTTTTGGACAAAATAGTCATAAGCAATGACAAATGCTTTCATTGCAAGAATCAAAAACGTAGGAAATCGTGGCTTGATCCAGGATACACAATAAAAAAACGTTTTTATTTATTATCATTAAAGGCAAAGCAAATGTGGCCGAGAAAGCTGAAGTCGTATGCGCCATTTTTTTTTACACGTATATTGTCTTAATTGACAAAGGTTTTCGTTTATAAGAAAACACGATTTATACCGTTTCTGCTTGAGGTAATCCGGTCACGAAAGAGAGAGAGTCCCACTTAAAAGTTCATAAAACTTTCAGTCAAAGTCAATAATTGAATAGCCGTAGTGTCAAAATTTGATGCCAAGTAAAAAAAATCAACCGAAGAATAAATATGGTCAGAATAAATTCTATTCATGACATCACAGACTTTTCCCACTGGAAAACATGTAAAATAATTTTTTTTTAAAAAGTGCCTAGAAATATCTAGATTCTGGAAAATCTAGATGCTAATAATAAAGCCCCCAAAAGGCTTTTGAAAAATCTTTTTTTTTTTCAAATATCGAAAATGCCATTTTCAGAAGGGGCCTGGTGAAGTACTGATGCCTGTTTTGGACATCGGTGTGACAATTAGCGCTCGAATACATAAACACAGACACTTACAAAAAATAAGATAAACCCATTTGTCAACTTCAGTGACTGGAGTTGTTTGATTTCCAATATAGAGAGGCTATGAATGCGCGTGACTTGGATCATAAAGCTGGTGGAAAATTTTATGCTATTTTCAACGTCTCAACCTAAACAGAATCTATAGAAGAAAGATATGCAACAATGAAACGCTAAAGTGAGCAAAATTGCTCGTTTGAATAATGCATTAGAAAAGAAAAGACTTTTTTCTGGATAAGGAAGTTGAACCCTGAATTTTATTGCACGACAACGCCTCTCCTAGTGTTGGGAATACGATGAAATGATTGTAGATTTGGAGTGGGAAGTTCTTCTGCATAGGGTGTATTTGAAGATAACATGCAATTCCTCGAAGAATTTATCAAATTGAAACCGGAATCGTAAATTTCATGTCGTAGAACACAGAACTGATGTAAGGTCAAAGAAAGTCAGTGGAAATCTTTTAACGACTAAATAATGATGCTATGTATTTATATGAACAAAAAGTCTTGTCAAAATAAATGCTTGAAAGACTAGCACCACCCTGATATATATGCTAGATGAATTAATGAAGAGAGCAAGAAAGTCGCCCTACACATGCAAGACGAAGATTATGTGCTACAACCAGGTCCGAAATAAGAACAGTAAGATCAAAATCGAGGACCCTAAACTGGAGAAAGTAGACCACTATATCTACCTAGGACAACGAATCCCCATGAGACCCTCAAAAGAAGAAGAAATAAAGTGAAGAATCACCCTTGGATGGCAAGCTTTTGGCAGAGGCAGCTCAACCTTTAAAAATAAGATCTCATTATTCCTAAAAAGAAGGGTATAAAACCTATGCATCCCCCCAACAGTCACTTATGGAGCAGAAACATGGAACTTAACCAAGAGACAGATGCACAAATGGAGAACCATGCAACGTGCACATGAAAGAAGTGTGCTCAACCTTACATGGAGAAACCACAAAACAGCACAATATATCCAGGAGAATACAGGATTCAGGGACACCATAGAATCCATTAAAAAAACTCAAATGGCGATGGACTGGCCATGTCGCGAGAATGATAGACAACTGATGGACATCAGGACTCACGACATGGATCCCCATAGATCACATGCGTTACCGAGGCCGGCAGAGTATTACATGGAGCGACAAACCTGAAAAAATCAGAAAGTACTGGCCCTACGACGCCCACGAGAAGTGTGGTGAATCCTGGGGAAGGTCTATGTCCAACGGCGGACGTTAAGAAACTGATGATGATGATGATGATGATGATGATGATGATGATGATGATATAAGTATGAGGGTGAGTCAATAACTATCCACACAGTTGTTATATTTTCCTTCGGGTTAACCGTGCTGAGTTCTGTGCATGCATGTGAGATTTTGGTGTGTCTGTTGTCGCTAAAGTGAATACTTGTCATTAAACAATCAGTTCAGTTACCTTAGTACTACCATAGAGTAAAGATGGCCCCTCGGCTCTCAATTTGCACTAAGGTTGAACAACAAGCAGTGACCCGTTTCGAAAGTTTGAAACGTTCTATCATGGTGGAGTGTATACAAATGAATTGCTAAGTTCAAAAATGGGTGGACATCCATTAACACGACAAGTGAGCGGGAAACCCATCAACATATGAAATCCTGACCTCGCTCACTCAGATTACTATCTGTTTTGTCCTCTTAAAGACGACCAAGAGGTTATCGATTTGCCACAAACCAAGATGAAAGATACAATTCATACGTGGCTGAAAGCCCAACCTGAGGCATTTTTCCTGAGGGCATATCCGAACCCGCGGAATGCTGGACGAAGTGTACTACAAGGCACACTGTATCCAAAAATTATGTGTAACATCAGCACTAATGTTTTAATGAACTATTCACCCAAAAGTGCAGATAATTATTGACTCACACTCATATATATTCTGATATCGAGACCATCTTACAAAATAAACACATCGTGTCGATATGCTGTAAGTCACATTCACTAGACACCTGGTGTCTCAAAGTCACATTCACATGACAGTTAGAACCAAAACTCCAGACAGTAGTAATACTATGCTAACAAGCATACTAACCATTGCTCTTCAGCAAGGCACCGTGATATTTACTAAGATTAGCTTCGTCTGGCAAAAAGTTATTGGTTCAACTCCTTAAGTTACAATCAAACTCACTACTTTATTAACAGGTCTATTTAGTCATGAACTAGAAACTGACCTGTCACCGACATGTTTTAGCATGTCATGTTGGAGGTGAGAAACTAAAACATTGGAAGGAAAGGGTATCAATAAATAAGTTACCTCACTCGACTTCTGTTGGGTAGTGATCACTATCAAGTCTGAATTTTCCAATGGACACAACATGGGGCCAATTTATCTTAGTCTTACATTGCAAACTGAACCACCATTGAAAATCTCAGGGGGTTGTTTTCTGTAATTTGTAAATCTAGCTCATTTGATGCAGCCAATACGCGTAATGAATTCTTAGCCAACCAGCCAGCCAGCCAGCCAGCCGGACCAAGTTAAGAACTGAGAGAAACCTGTGTCGACTGTTCTGGTGACAGTTTTGGTTGATGGTTTTTAAAATTTAGTTGAGCTCCCCAAACATGAGGTGTAGCACTGCTCTGTGGAGTCCAAGGGGCTCACTAATTGCCCCAGCGCTGTTATGTTCTTGGAAAAATAGTTACGAGGACTAAAGAGAATTCTATTAGGAATCTCTACCCACACGTTGGCGATTGTGATATCCCCACATTAAACCGACCTTGTATCAAATTCATTCCTCGTAGGGTTTAAGGTAAATAGGAGTATTCAAACCATCGTCGCACGGAGAAGATAGTACACAATATACAAGTGGTGGCTGAGAGTTTGAAAGAGCTCAGGAATTTAGCCGGAATTTTTTGCTAGTATATGGAATACTGAATAATAATTATAAATGAGAAATAATCGATGATGGCCGTTGGTGAATAAAACTCACAGGATTGTGTAACTGATGACATTGAAATTCACGCATCATCATAAAATTTTGCATTGAAGAGTTTTGCATGCGCCGACTCTGCATCTTACTTCTCCATTCCAGTGATGTCAATTTAGCTGTTTCGGGATCAAAATCCAGTCCTTTCAGTTATGACGGCCTGAGCGTCTGTAAATGTCAGCAGTAACTTGACCTGTGGCGATATGACTATTGCAATTACACTTGACTGGGGCCGATATTTTGATTGAAATATCAATGCAGAAAATACTCAATATATGATTTGAAGCTCGAAGTTAGATTTGGAATTTGTAGCTAAACGAGAAGAAAAAAGAAACTAAATCTATTTCACAAAGAGCTAAATTGGCAACATAACTCGAAACGTATATTTTACTTAACTGAACATCAGCTATAGGAATGATTGCCACTGAAACATGGGTCTTACGAAAACATAAAAATGAAATATGAATTCCCCACAGTGATTCACCTATTTCCCCTCAAATTTCATGCCAGAAAGTTGGCAAATTTTGCAGTAAAATGATTTTCTTTTTGCATCATTTTTTCTCTTTCAGACCATGTGAAAAGGCTAGATTTCATTTCATCAGTTTCTAATAATTTACATAATTGCAACTTCATAACTTTTTATTTAATCGGCGGATTTTGGTCAAATAAAATACTCTGTTCTCAGCAAAATAATTTCATCTTTTAGAATAACTTCGAGTAGCTCTATTCGTAGAGCTGAAATTCACCTGACCACCCCACTGTAACGAGTTAAGAATAATACCATCTTTTTATACAAGTATATAAAGATGGAATTACATAAAACGATTGTACACCACCAATATCTTTTATCATCTGTAGGGTTCCAACTTTCATCCCCCCTGACCCTGGTGTTGAATATCAATTGAATTAACTAATTCATTCATTATTTTTTATTGTAAAAAAATATTTGTAATTTATTCAATTATTCTTTTATTGTAAATATCGACTATTATATAAAGTGATAAGTTTTGTTTTACTATCACGCGGCCAATTGTAAAACAGATACTCTGAAGTTGAATCTTCGTGTAAAAAATTTTGAAATGAAATTTAAATGAGAGTTATGAAGGTCTTATCCAGAAAGTTCAAATGCGATATTATAAACACAAAATACATATACACCCCAAAGCAGCACCAGGTAGCAATAATATTAATAATACATTTGTTTGCCTTGCCACTTCTCCCTGAAGGGCTATATTAGTAGTTACAATTTTGGAAAATGTATAATGTACGTCCAATAGAAACTATTCGCCATTAACGGACTTAACTTTGATGTTGTATTTTGTTTTCATCTCTTTTTTCTTTTTTTTTTTTTGTTTTGTTTTTAATTTTTCGGAATGCACATCGGAATTGCATCAATTATGGATTTAGATTTTTCATTTCACTTTTTTGAATCCGTCCCAAGCGTGGTGTTTTAAGATTTAAAACTTTTTGATTTGGGTTAACACTTCTTGAAATTCTTTTCTGGATATTTTGAATAACCGTATTTAGTGATACATTAAAAAGATTTCAAGGTTTTTCAATATTGAAAAATTTCGCAAAGGAATAAAAATGAAATCATTCAAAACATATCGGAATATTAAAGAGGGAAAATCCACCTTAATTGTTTCCCTTTCAGGTTTTCTTTTTCACAACTTTGATATCATAAATGTTGATTTGGGACCAGACGCAACATAATCAGCTTTTTGCTTCCAGAGTCAAGGAACTCTCTTGTTATATAATTCAAACGAATCCCCAAATAGTGTGTGTATATATATATATATATATATATATATATATATATATGTAATTGTGTCATCCACAGACAGCTATTTCGATGTATTACATCTCTTCAGGGTAGCAATAGACTTTCCATTATCCCATCCAGTTCCACGAGGCAGGATTAGAATCCTTCGCTTAAGACCCGGAGGCCGATATCCTACCTCTGAGCTACGGTCAGAAAGGCTGAATTTAAGTGATATATCTATTTACACATACATCCCCCATCCACCAGTAAGAAGTATATATATATATATATACATATATATATATATATATATATATATATATATATATATATACATATATATATATATATATTAGAGAGTAGATATACAATCCGATAGAATGATTACAAATGCATTGTATCATTTGAAACTGTTAATCTTTAGATTGTTTTAGTTTTTCAGCTTCCTTGAATACATACCATTTTAACCCTCCGACCCTCAAGGATGCACTTTTGTTTTGCCAATTCAACTTCATCAGAAATAATGTAGAAAGAAGAAACCTTAAATAATAGCATTCAGCTCACGTGCGGCATTCATACCGATATGGACCAAGCAGATATTATTCAATTTCATCATTTTGGGGTTTCTTTTTTGTTTTTTTTTGCTGTGAAAGTTTCAGTTCAAACTTCTTTTTCACTCTTAATCACGCACTGAAGAAAGTGAGAATAGCCGTAACTATAATTCAAAAACGAACCAAACAAATGATAAATTGAAAAAATATATATGTATCTTTTACCGATATATTACAGTTTTATCTTGATTTTACTTGTTCACTTCTATATATACATAAGCACACACACACACGCACACACACATATATATATATATGTATATATGTATATGTGTGTGTGTGTGATCCAAAGAGGGAAAACTTATACATTGTATCATAGTATCAAAATATACGAAAAACTGGAGGAAAAAACAAAAACAAAAACAAAAACAAAAAAAAAACATACTGAAGAAAATAACGTAAATTGCATTGACAGATATTGAGAAATAAGTGATTGAAGTGAAATAAAAAAAACTTATCAAGGGTTTTTTTCTAATGCATGGTGTTTAAAGGTGAAAAGCTTCTTTGAATATATATATATATATATATACATATATATATATATATATATATATATATATATATATATATATATATATATATATATATATATATATATATATATATGAACACGCTAATTTTGTAAAAATCATTTGTGGGAGTACTCAATGACTATCTATGGTAAAAACAGAGTTTTGAGATAGAATTCGTCAGAGCTAATATTATGAAAAAAAAAGCAAAAAACTTGTAAGTTCGACATTTCAATACTATTGCAACCCGTCGGATGAAACTTTTCGGACCTACCTCAATTCAACGGGACGTACCTTTGTTCCCCTGACGAAGTGTAATAGCAGTGAAATGCTGTACTGAGATACACACACATAAATATAGTGAGGTAACTCATCCATCGTAAGCTTATGCAATGCCCTTCCATAGGAATTGAGCACTCTGGCAGATGAGGAATTTCTGTGTGTAAATAGATATATTGCTTAAATTCAGCCTTACTGACTCTCCAGTTCCGTAGTCCAGAGGTAGGATATCGGCCTTCGGGTCTGAAGTGAAGGTTTCAACACTGGATGGGATAATTGAAAGTCTCTAGCCACATTGAAGAGATGTAATACATTGGAACAGCTGTCCGTGGATGACACAATAATGTATATGTATATATACACACACACAGTATATGTGGTGCAAATCAGGCTAGCAGCATAACATTATATAATAATATATCAGTAATATAAAGCCACTTCTGAAATGTAATGGATTTATTTCTCGATACATACAACAATTTACTCATGAAGTTAAGTTATTTTAAAGTAGAGATGGAAATTAATAGTAGAATGTGGATTCGCTACACAAAAAATGTAGACAATCATTCGCCTGATGAGGCCCGAAGAGGGCAGAAACATGAGCTAGTTTGTGTAGGGAATCCACAATCTACTATATATATATATATATATATATATATATATATATGTGTGTGTGTGTGTGTGTGTGTATGTATATGTATATATAGAGAGAAGGAGAGAGATTGATATCAGTAATATATCATTTCAGCTATTAAAATAATTCTGAGAAGGCTAGAAAATGTATCGTTTGATCGGAATGTTATTATTTCCACAACAATTATTCAAGGACCAGCAACAGTGGTTCATCTCAGCTATTTAATCAGTACTCAGACCGATCGAAAATTGCAGTCCAAACCACAAAGATATGGATATTAGTTGGAATAATTCACGATATAGCAACAATATTTCATTTCAGTTATTCTCTATGAACAGCAGGTACTTTGACTCTCAAGCTTTTTCTTGCACCTTCCAATTGTAAAGATTACCAACGATCCGTCGGATCATCCCATATCCACCGATCAAATACACACACACACACACACACACACACACACACACACATATATATATATATATATATATATATATATATATATATATAGAGAGAGAGAGAGAGAGAGAGGCACAGCCATGGGATTAGCTTTTGTTTTTCTATTTGAGCTGTTTCGATAATGGTTAGATGGTTGGCTGCTCAAGTGTTCACAGACTTCCAGTCAACTTTTTTAGCGGGCAAGTGTCGAGATCCTTTGCAAGATATATAGTAATGGAAGAGAATCCAGGGAGTTGTAGATTCCCCAAGCGAAAGGTTGAATTCAATATCCCCGAAACAGGGCCATCGTGAAACAGCTGATAAACCAAAAATTAAAAATAAGATTTTCTCTATATATATACGTAAAATTATTTAATTATTATATATATTTCTTTATATATAATATTCATAAATTGGCTTTACTAACGGTATTCATTTAGAGGGTTTTTTGAGGTCCACTGGTGGTCAGCGATACCCATGCAGGACAGGCATGTTTTCCCACTGTAGCTCCCGCAAGAAGACTTAGTAACCTGAAGGAGCTCCAGTTTTATGCTGTAAGCCCTTCCCTATGACCATGGTGTTGCAGTTTATTTCGGGGAAAAGAGGCAGTTGGTAGTTATGTCAGAAGTTGATTAAAAAAATAGCCTAGTGCAAAATCTCAACTGAATTTAGTAAATCTTGTCAAGAGACTGTAAGTATCTATTGTAATAGCTCTATTTTGTTAAAAACATTGTATAAATTTTTCTCCTTGAGATCATCAGTTGTATATATATATTATACAATATTATATAGATAGAAATTTGATGAATCACTCAACCTAGGCAACAGGGAACCTGCCACCGATAGAGAAGCCGCTCCAATGTAACAATGCTCTCACAATTGAGTCAAAGTCAAACAGCCGCCGGCAAAACAAAGGCCCAAATAACTGCTTTAAACCCAAATTCTCATCTTGTTTATTCTCAGTCCATTGGCTCCTTTCAATGCAACGGTTATATATATATATATATATATATATATATATATATATATATATATATATATATGCTCAATGGTAAAAGCATAGCTACATTGAGGCGACGACTCTATTGGTGGCAGATTCGATCCCTGCAGCAGTCCCATTTTCTTTTATTGTTCATTCTATTTACATTGGCGAGGTTGAGAGTTAACCGTGTAATGACAGGAGATTATTTCAAATAAGTTGCTATATAATATAACACTATTTATAATTAATTCTATCAAATCACATACATCCATTTATATATATATATATATATATATATATATATAAGAGATTGTTCAGAATATATATATATATATATATATATATATACATATATATATATATATATATATATATATATATATATATATATATATATATATATTCTGAGAAATATCTTCTATTGTATTTTTTAGATTTTCATCGCATTTCCATTTGTTATTATCCAAAAACAAATTTGAAATCGTAGCAGTTGCTACTCTAATTGTTTTTCACAGTAAATTGCAGCAATTCCTGTCATGCTGGTTGAAATCCGAACCTTCCAATCCCACGTGGCATGTGTTGCACGTTCAGCAGTTTAGTCATAATTGTTATTTGCACATTCATGCTTTTTTTTTTTCATTTGTTCGTTTGTTTGTTTGTTTTTTTCAATTTTGTTTTTTCTTTTTCCAAACTTTTTGCCATTCGTTTTTCTCCAGTGTCCGTACGGATTGGGATTGTGTTCGGGCGAACGTATGTAAGGAATTCATGCTAAATGCGTACGTTGCTTGAAATAGATGCGAATGATCAGAGATATTCACAGAGAGAGAGAATGAGAGAGAGAGAGAGAGAGAGAGAGTGAATGAGAGAGAATGAGAGAGAGTTAGAGAGTGAATGAGTGTATCAGAGATATCCAGAGAGAGAGAGAGAAAGAATGAGAGCGAGTTGGAAAGAGAATGAGTGTATCAGAGATATCCACAGAGAGAGAGAGAAAGAATGAGAGCGAGTTGGAAAGAGAATGAGTGTATCAGAGATATCCAGAGAGAGAGAGAGAATGAGAGCGAGTTGGAAAGAGAATGAGTGTATCAGAGATATCCACAGAGAAAGAGAGAGAATGAGAGAGAGTTAGAGAGTGAATGAGTGTATCAGAGATATCCAGAGAGAGAGAGAGAGAGAGAGAGAGAGAGAGAGAGAGAGAATTAGAGAGAGAGAGAATTCGAGAGTGAATGAGTGTATCTGTACGCGTACAAGCACACACACACACACACACACACACACACACACATATATACATATATATGTATATATATGTATACATGTACATATATATATATATATATATATATACATATATAGTCATAAGTATTTGAACAAACAGACACTTTGCATCAAATTGCTTGGTTTTGAGAGTTATAATAGGCGAGAACAAACCAAATTTTATTGCAATCAATGGAACAAGCCATACATTTAATCATGTTTTGTGGTTCTGGATATTATTTTTTTCAGTAGACTGGGATTGTAAAAGGAATTTAAATAGAAAAAGGTTTTTTCCCTATCAGCAAAAAAAAAAAAAAAGGTTGATAGTTGATCAAATAGATTGAAAAAGTGAATTCTTATTGTTGTTTGGAAGAGTTGCCAAACTAGTCTGATCCCAACTCTCTCAAAATCCTCATTGGCCCCTGCAATCTCAGGCCATAAAAAACGGATTTTCTGCTAGCTAAGATATTTATGAGGGATACTTTTTTTTATGTAAAGGATGGTTTGTTTACACGAAAAAATACTGCTAATAAGTATTTGTACAAGCACAAAATCTGTTTTTATTGCCTGAGATTGCAGGGGCTAAAAGGAAAAAAGATGTTTTATTGAGGAAGAAAGAGGAACATTATGTAAGAAGAAGCAAATTTTATTGCAATCAGCATAACCAGGCAGGCGTTTAGTCGTGTTTTATGGTACTGCATGGTATATTTCAGGAAAATAAAGCCATGTTACATCTTGAAATTGTTTATCGTCACGAGGGCATGTTTTGATGCGTTTCGGTGGTTGCCAATCATCTTTCTCGAAGAACTTGCAGCGGTTGCAGAGAAAATTGTTTACACGCTTGAAATTTGAAGAATGAAATTAGGATATTTCAGTGGTGAATTGACATCTGATTTTTTTTTCTCTCAAATGTTTTTACACCCCACCATTCGTCAAGATTATCAACATAAATATATATATGATGCTCTTCCCAAACGAATTTGCCTCGTACTCTTGATGTACTTCTCAATTGGGCAAAAATTTACTCAATTGAGTTGTACATATTTTCATTTGATTGCGTTATATTTTCCATCGCAAAGAAAAATATCTCTTCATTAAAATATATGTATGTATATATATATATATATATATATATATATATATATATATATATATATCCTGCATCCCGACTCACGACCAGTTTCAATTCTGACTGATCCTATCTCGGAATGGTCGTAGGTTGGGCAAATATTATACAATTACTTTCATTATAATCTATTACTTATCTTCTATTCTATGATTGGTTTCGGTTGGCGAATTGCGTATAATGTATTTTTTCCAATTCGAAACTTTTACATATATATATACATATATATATATATATATATATATATATATATATACACACACATATATATATATATATATATATATATATATATATATATATATATATATATATATATATATATATATATACTTTTATTTAATGTGTAAATATTATACACACATACCACAAATAGAAACATTGATTGTACGTTCGTGGCATGTATGTTTTTTCAATGTACAAGTGTAATTTTATGCACCTTAGCACATATACAGCTCTTATACACTCGCACATCTTTATATATATATATATATATATATATATATATATATATGTGTGTGTGTGTGTGTGTGTGTGTGTGTGTGTATATTCCTTAAGAATCAGTATCCTTGGCATCGAAGCTATGCAACTAAAAAAGCAGTCGTGTTGAGCAGGCCACGTATCAAGAACGGAAGACCATAGACATAAAAAAAACTGTATCTTCGGATGTCCTCCGGGCGACGAAACAAAGGGGTCCATGAGAGAGATTCAAGGAGATCCTCACCCCCAACGCAATCAACGACCAAAATTCATTGTAAGAGGCTATGGACAGGCAAATGTGTAGTTACCCTAAAAAAAAACCCATCAAGGCCACCTTTTGCCAAATCCAAACGAACCAGGGCACAAGAAGAAAGGTGCCGCAAACTCAGAGTCGTCAAAAGACTCAAAACCTAATGACAAGCTGTAGCGTGAAATGGAGAAAAATATCCACTTGATTAGTAGGCGATCGACTACGTTCGTGACAGCCGCAATGACCTTACATTAATAATCAAATCGTCCATCTTTATGGAGAAATTTAAAAAAAAAACGAAAAAAAGTCGAAAATGATGATAGGAGCCAAATGATACGTCATAAACGCTACGGTCTCCGTAATATGAACACAAAGAAAGGAAGAAAGGGTGGAATAAAGAAAGAAAGAAAGAAAGAAAGAAAGAAGGATTTATTAAACAAGTTTTCTTTCTTATTTCTGCCGTCCACACTCCCCTCTTAATTCATAATAGCGATTAAATTCGTTTCTCATCCATCCATCCACACACACTCTCTCTCTCTCTCTCTCTCTATATATATATATATATATATATGTATCTTCCTACCCTGTTATTAAACCCCCTTTCTTTTTGCCCACCCTTTCTCCATTTGTTAAAGCTTTACATTTTTAATTCCATACATCGTTCGAAAAAGGATTAAGTTTGTTTGTTTTTTCAATTCAAAATGCTCTTTTAAAAATCACAAGCCCCCAAATAGAATTTCTTATTAAAATAAACTGATTCATATGTTGTTGACTTAAAGTAAAATGCCAGGGTTTTTTTTTTTGTGTGTGTGTGTGTGAGTGTGTGTGTGTGGAGGGTGCTTTTACTTATGATTTTGTGTTTATTGTCTCAAAATATTTATATTCCATATTGCAAAATAATTAAACCTAACAAGGGGCCGAAAAAGAAATGTAGCCCCCATCCCTGGCTGCTTGTGTGAAACGAAGTGATTTACAAAATGAACGTTTTGGTAGTTTGATGAGAGACTGGGGGGAGAGAGAGAGAGAGTGAGAGAGAGAGAGGGTGGAGGGAGGTAGGGTGGAGAGGGAGATATGAACTACTCGCACGCGAAAGGAATAGAAAAGACTTATTTTCAAGTCAATCGTCTTTCCAATATTGGCATTCTGCAATATAATTTTACGAGCTGAGATCCGCCCGATTTGGTGGATTATCGGATAGTTCAATCAAATATTCTTCTGAATCTAGAATAAGGTTGGCAGATATATATTCCCGTACATGGCATATATCATAAACATACATTCGCATAATATACATGATATATTGTTACATTATTCATACTCATTGTCTTAACAGTTCATCATGACATCACGCCCATACGTATTCTTCCAGATGCAATTGGTTGATATATACTTACACTTATACCTACTCTCGGGTGCCAAATAAACATCAAGTCTTCATAAGCAGGAAGATTTACTCAGGGCGTGAGATTAATGTATCAACCACAGTAGTCCCACCATTTTCGTAGATTCTCAGGGCATCATTACATAAAAAAATATTTACTGGGCAAAGGAACATAAGAAATCTTATAAATGAGGTGGTCCCGATAAGGTTCGGAGGAGGTTAAAAAAAAAAAAAGTACACGGCGGATAAGTTCAGCGCCAGAGAATACACTTCTATTCCCTATTCTTCCACTATTGTCCAAGTCACCAGCATTATTGTGTCTCCACCTTTTTTTTTATTTCTCTCTCCCAATCTTTTTGTCATTGTGGTATGCCTCGGACCTGGGCTCCCAGCTGCATTGGCTGCTGTACTCCCCTGAGGGCCTAGCAGATTGGTTATCTACTCACGTTGGACTGTCTTAGATCTATGCTCAAAATCGTGCAGGCAGCCATATTATTGATTGAACCCTATAGAGGTGGCAGAACCCTATGGCTACCCCAGGCATCTACCAACTTCATGGTTTTCAGATCTGTCTGTATGCTCCCGAGAAACAGCGATTGATTCCCTTCAGCTGGCCCCGGCCTCTGCCAAGAGAAGAGAGCTCTTATGACCCTGGGCCTTGATCCTATTCGTTCCATCTCAGCGGATCATAGGATGCTAACCTTTGGTTTAAAGGATGCAGTTAGCTGTGAACACGTCTCACCACCCTAAAACTACATCACAGAATGGAATGTTGTTTGCGTACATGACCCTGCTAGCTAAAGTTCTCAATCGTAGAATATCCTAGCCATCCAGTCATGTGTGTGTTTGTGTGTGTGTGTGTGTGTGCGTGTGTGTGTGTGTGAGCGTGTGTGTATTTCATAATACAGAGGCATTAATATTTACACAAATGAGTTCAGTGCGACACTCGGGGACATGTGTTGACACACGACTCCTTATATATCTATATCTATCAATTCATCTCCCTCCCTCTCTCTTCCTCTATCCCCCTCTCTCTCTCTATATATATATGTATCTTTATATATATATATATATATATATATATATATATATATAGAGAGAGAGAGAGAGAGAGAGAGAGAGACAGACAGAGAGAGAGAGAGAGAGAGAGAGAGAGAGTGAGAGAGAGATATTAGCACATATGGGAGTTCGTGCAGACGTTTGCAAATTTATTTGTCAGTAAATATACGGAAAACTTTTATACTTACAAGATGTGTATATGATAAAGAGACGTATCACAGACACACATATATTCATATATATGAAATATAGTGACACATGCATATGTATGTAGTCATAATGTCTCCACCCATCAGCAAAACTAACAGGACATCAAAAGAGAACAACAATAAAATTTGAAAAAATAAAAAAGATATGGAGAATAATAATGACGGGGCCGTCAGCCTCACCCATCAACAATAGGAAAGGGGTTTATTCGGGCACACCTGTATGGGTGACGAACTCTTTATAATTCACACCTGTAGGACAAATGGTGATTACGATACCTTTG
The DNA here is from genome assembly GCA_963457665.1 of Thysanoteuthis rhombus. Classification (NCBI taxonomy): domain Eukaryota; kingdom Metazoa; phylum Mollusca; class Cephalopoda; order Oegopsida; family Thysanoteuthidae; genus Thysanoteuthis; species Thysanoteuthis major. Next base: position 53,337,798 of record OY735213.1, read on the forward strand.
TTTAAGATGGGAATAAAAGAGAGAGTGGGGGAGTAAAGAGAAAGAAAGTAAGGAGTAGAGAATAAAGGAAGAAAATATAATATGGAAAAAGAAAGAAAATTTGGAGAGACAAAGAGAAAAGAAATTGTTAAATAAAATAAAAAACAAACAAGAAAAGAACAAAAAGAAAACAAACAAACAACCAAATTTCAAGGTAAACAAGAAATAAAAGAAAGAGAAAGTAGCGGGGTGAATGAAAAAAAAGTGATGAAAAAAAAAAGAAAAAAACACAAACAAACAAGAAGACATAGTACTTGATAAAAACGGTCAGGAGTTCAATTTCTTTTGGCGGTGATCATTAATAAAATTAGAAAAAGGCACGATCAATGAATAAGTAACTTCTTTTGCTTTATGGACAGTGATCTCTAAAATAATTTTTTGAGAAAAAAAAATAGCGAGCGAACTCAAAGAAGAAGTTACATAGTAACTTCAACAACCTCCTCTAAAATCTTATTTAGCGAAAGGATTTTCAAAAAACAAAAAAATGTTTTTGTTGACGTAATAAGGAGTGAATATTTGAATTTTCAGCCCCCTAGATACATTGGTGCGCCCTTAAGAACAACTTGAAGCTGATAGAACCCCCATGCTGAGAAATGAAAGAAAAAGAACAATAACCAGAATGAAATAAATAGGAAGAAAATGTGAGGGTAAAAAGAAAAAAGAAAGGCAACGATTGAGAAGAAAAACTAGAGTGAAAAAAGTGAAGAAGATCAGAGTTGAACCGAAAGAATTAATGAAAGAAAAAAAGGGAACAAGAATCGAAAAAAAAGAAAGAAAACCAAGACATTGAAATAATGAATGAAATACTGTAGAAGAGATAGATTTTTGAAGAAAAAAAATCGAATGAAAAAGAGGATCGACAAGCGAAGAAAACCGTATAACATGGTAAAAGAACGGGAGAACAAAAGAAAGAAAACAGACGGAATGAAAGAATAAGATTAAAGAAGGAAAAAAACGAAAGAAAACAGAAAGAGAGTTGCAAGAGAATAATGAATGAAAGAGAAAATAAACTAGAAGAATTCCTTGGAAAAAAAGGAAAAGCGAAGTATTGAAAGAAAGAAAGAAAGAAAATAAAAAAAGAAGAAAGAAAAAGAGAATGAAAGACAATAAAAAAGATCGAAGAAAAAATGAATGAATGAAAGAAAGAAAAAATGCAAGGAAAATGTGGAATCTAAGAAATACATACTTACATACATACATTGTCATTCAGCCATCCAGCTAGACCAACTTGAAAACTGAAGAAATCTATTTTGACAGTTTTCTTCACAGTTTTTTATATTGGACAGTTGACAGTTCTTTTATTGGAAAACAAAAGAGTTTATTTGAAGCAAATAAGAAGATTTGAAAAAAAAATCGAAAGAAAAAAAGAAAATAACAGAAGAAGAAAAAAAAGGAGAAAAGAACGAAAGTAACTAATAATGAAAAAAATGCAAAAACGAAAAAGAATGAGAAGAAAAAATCAATAAAAGAAAAAGAAAGTAAGCAAAATCTAACAGGAAGATTTACACAAATGAATGAATGATTGAATGAAGGAATGATTGATTGAATGAAAGAATGAATGAAAGAATGAATGAAAGAATGAATGGATGAAAGACAGCAGGGAGGGGGTATAAGCAAAATATGGGAAAAATGAACCAATGTCGTAAGAAAAAAAATGAAGGAAGAAAAAGAGAAAGAACGAAAGAAAGAAAGAGAGAGAGAGGGAGAGAGGGAAAGACAAAGAAAGGAAGACAGCAAAAAAAAAAGAAAGAAAGAGAGGGAAAAAGGAGGAGAGCAATCATGAGTGTGAAGGAAAAGTCAGGACAAAAAAAAGAAAATAAAGTTAACAGAACGCTTACCACAATATGATCATTAGCAAACTAACCTTACTAACCGCTTTCCACAAATGTGGTTTTATGCGTAGTAAGGTAAACATAATAAAAACGACTCACCCTCACAGTCAATAACTGTACAACTATTGCGTCGAAATTTGAGGTCGTGTTGGAAAAAAAAAATCCATCAAAGAAAAAATATGGTCAGAAGAAATTCTACTTATGACATCACTGACGTATTTCACTGGAAAACATCTAAAATTGAGTAGAAAAAAATAGCAAAAAAACAAAAAATCTAAAACATGTAGATTATTTAGGATCTAAATTGAATTAATATAACCGTAAAAACAAGCCCCCCCCCAAAAAAAAACGGTCAATGATATCAAAAAAAAAAAAAAAAAAATTCAGAAGAAGTTTGGTAGAGTACTGATGCCAACTTGCAAGTCTGTCGACAAAACGGTATTGCCGGAGTGTTAGGACACATAAACACAAACACAAAAGCAAACACAGACAGACTCGAAGACACACGAATATTTTTAAAAGTATGGAGCCCTTCGCAGCATTTTTTTTTTCAATTTAAGATCCTGGCATAGCGAATTGATTTATAAGTGAGTCCCACCAGAACATGTGATAATATAGATTGTCCGATCCAGAAAAGTGTTGGCAATTGTTGTACCTTGCTCGTATGTAAATGTGCATTGATTCCTATGTTCAAAATATACCTAAGGAAGATAGATAAATTCAAAGTTCGATCCTCACTGATGGTTCCACTATTCTAGTCTTGAACCAGAACTGAATAACATGGGCCTGCTGATATATATATATATATATATATATATATATATATATATATATATATATATATATATATATATATATATATATATATATTGTATCATCCACAGACAGCTGTTTTGTTGTATCACAACTTTTCAGTGTGGCTGTAGACTATCCATTACCCCATCCTGTACCACGAGGTAGGATTGAAACCTTCGTTTCAAACCATATATATATATATATATATATATATATATATATATATATATATATATATATGAGATAGTCTATAACAGTCCCAAACAATATATATATATATATATATATATATATATATATATATATATATATATATATATATATATATATATATATATATATATATTCTAAGGGCTCTGATATTAAATACATTAATATGCTAATACAAATATTCACAAGGGTTAGGGAGGGCTAGTTCAGGTTTTCTCCTTTGTGGGAGTCCCACGTGTCAGTGTTATCTCCTGTTGTTGAATATCACGATTGCATTTTCCTAAATGCTTTCATTGTATCGAGCCTGACAAAGCAAATATGATATTCACGAAAGAGATACCCGGATTACTATTTCCAATAGACAATGCTCCTACTAAAACAAAGTTTGTTTTTTTTTTAAAATCCCGTACACAGATCATACTCTCTAAAGTAACATAGATGCACTCGTTGACCCCCCCCCCTGCTCCCACCAAGTGTAAACTAAAATAGATGTTTGGATAGTCGGAAAGAAATAGATTATGTAAACGTGCATAAATGTTGATAATCTGCCCGGGAATATAAATCGCAGATAGATAAAACACGCACCGAGTGTATGTGGGGAGGTTGCGTAGAAGCTATCAACACGGAAGAAGAAATTGCAAGCCATGTCAGAATTTCTGCTGGAGCTCCTTCTGTTTACTTAGCAGTAATGCCTTAAGAAAAGGCATGAATGTGCGTCCCTGTACCCCGATTGTTAGATATCTTAGGAGAATGTCTTGCTACTGACAGGACACGATCATTGAAGAAGAGAATGGTTGAATGAGCATTTGGGCAATAGCATGCCCATAATTAGCTTGTGCCCTTTTAGTCAACCTTAGGTTACGCGTGGTTCATACATAACCAGCCAGCTAGACCAACTTGAAAACTGAAGAAACCTATATTAAAATCAAGGTAAAAAAAGAAAGGAAGGAAGTAAGCGAAAGAAAGAAAATTATACTCCGTGAACCAGACAGACAGATAATCGTTGATTTATTTATTTATTTGTTTATTTATTTATCTATTTATTTATTTATTTATCTATTTATTTTGTCCTTCATTCCCCCCCCCCAGATCCGCTCAACCTCACGTAGAGCTTCGTCTTCTCCTTCACCTTTCCTTGCATAGACTATTCTGTTCAAAACCATCTCACCCTTTTCACCCCCCCCACCTGGTCATCTCCCCAATACCCCCCCCTTTCATTTTTTGGCTCTTTTTTCGTCACTCAACCTACACTATATCAGATCTACCACCTTCCTCACGTGTCAACCCTTTCTCTTCGTGCTCTTTCTCTCGAAACCCCTAACCCCTCCCGTCCACCGTCTATATTTTCGCGTTCACCCGGATCATGGCAACTGGGTATTGATGGGGTATTCCTCAGGTGTGCAGAGACCCCACCTGCTCGATCCCATCTGCAAAGGGCTCGGATCGATTTCGTTTTTAATTCGTCTTAATTAGTAGCGAAACGCATCTGCCTCGTAAAGATAGATGGACACAGTCTGAACGGACCGGATCCCCCACCACACGTGCTTACCCTCTTGTCACTTCCGTTCCTATTGTTACAACAACTGTTGTTGATATCGACGTCGCACCTATTGTTCTAATGGTTTTTGTTCTTGTATTCAGTTTGATGCAAAAGTTTCCGGCCTTCCTTCAACAAAATATCTCATTCGTGTAAATTCATGAAATCCTTATTCAGTAATTGAACAATTTCCCCTTGCCTCTCCCCCTATCTTGCAGCTCAAGCACTAATCATGCTTACAGGTACGACGATTACTCTTTCTCTGGATTTTTGAGATGAGGTATTATCATTATTTCTATTATCATTCGTTACTTACCCACACCTACCAAGATGATACCTGATGTAGGCCGTAGAGTACAACGGCCGAAACGTTGTATGAAAACAACCAAGATGAGGATAGTCCGAATAATAATAGAAATTATTACTCTTTCGTTCAGCACTGGAAGAGTTCCAAGTACCGTTATATGTTACATGGGTAGCCATGTTGATATTAATGTTTTGTTTTTAAAACGGTTACACAGTAAAAGAAAAAAAACAAACAAAAAGAACAACCAAAAAAAAAAAAAACAACTGATGATCTCAACAAGAGAAATTCACATATATTACAAGATAAATTCTGTGTAAGACGAAAAACACTGAATGAACTAACATAAATCACATTGAAAGATATTCGGAAATGAGTGATTGAAATAACAGAAATTTTTGGAATTCTTTTTCATATATTGAGTGTTTGAGGCGATGAAACATTCTACTATCTCTTTTTCTCTCTTTTCTCTCTCTCTATGTATGTAAGTATGTATGTATGTATCTATCTATATATATGTATATATATATATATATATATATATATATATATATATATATATATATATATATATATATATGTATTGTGTCATCCAAAGACAGCTGTTTCGTTGTATTACAACTCTTCGGTGTGACTATAGACTATCCAGTTTCCCATCCAGTACCACGAGGTAGGATTAAAAACACACACCAACTTCGCCCATGCACACACTCATACATGGACACTCACACGCACATATGCCAACACACCCATACCACCAAAACACACTCACACACTTTGCAAAATACTATGCAGAAGGTACAGTTTGTCATTGTCAATGATTTATTTCAAAGGTATCGAGATTAGAACCTAGACACGTCAATAACAATTTAATTACGTTCTACCGTTTAGAACGGTCCCAAATTTATGTTTTTACAATTTGATAATTTACTTTAGGATATGAATCTAAACTGCTTTATATCGTAGAGAAACTTTCGTTTTCCGTTCTACAAGAATCCTCAAATGATACTTCATAAATACATATCTTAATAAGAAATGGAAGTAATTGATCTGCCAGAACGATTATAAATTACGTTATATCATTAAAAAAAAAACTTTTATGAAATAATTTCCCGTCATTACATAGTTAAGATATCACTCACCCTAGACAACATGAATAGAACAAACAATTAAAGAAAATGCGACTGCTGCTCGAGGATCAGTGATATATTAACCGTGTAATAACAGGAGTTCATTTCAAATAAATTTCTATATAATATTACACAATTTATAATCGTTCTGTCGGATCGTATACATCTATTTCTGAATACATAACTGTGGCGTTGAAAGATTCAAATAGATCGAGAATAAACGAGATAAGAAACCGGTTATTCGGACCTTTGAGTTACCAGTGGTTGTGTAAATCAATGGTAAGAGCATCGCTACGTTGAAGTGGTTACTTAATCGGTAGCAAGTTCGATTCTTGCAGCAGCCTATTTTCTCTGATTGTTTGTTCTATTTAAACTGTCTAGGGTGAGTGATACACTAACCGTGTAATGACGGTAGACCACTTCAAATAAGTTCCTATTTAATAAAACGCAATTTATAATCGTGTCTGTCAGATCGCATATCCATTTCTTATCAAGAGATTCTTACGGATTCTTGTGAAACGATTTCCATTTTAAATTTTTGATTTTAATTTCGGAAAACTTTTATGAAATTATTCCAAGTTAGTATAAAGTAGAAAACTCATTATAAAAGCATTTAAAAGTTGCGAGAAAACAAAACTAAAACAAACTAATGGTAAAAAAAAAAGAGATATCTAAACTGAGAGAGAAGATCACACACTTTATCATTTTTAGAGGAAATGGAGATTCTGAAGAGCTGCACTCAAGCAAAGTACCAATTGTCAGATTCGATTAAATCTGATTTGTTCGTTCATCATTAAATGTTTACCATTCAACCGTTTCGGGTATTTAAAAACAAAACAGTTGCATAAAAATACCTCCAGCAGTGTTAATCAAACACCATCTCCCTTTAAGGTATGATTTTAACTTATAGCTCTATCTATTCATTTTTAGGACCGTGTCATACTATAAGTAGTTTGTTATTTCCAAGAAATGGATATATAATCCGACAGAAAATTATGAATGCCATATATTATCTATGACTATTTGAAATAACCTCCCGTTGTCACACGGAAAATGAGTCACTTGACCTAGACCGCGTAGATATAAATAAACAATTTAAGAAAAATGAGGCTGCTGCAGGAATCGAACCTGTGGTAGTCCCATTTTTCTTTAATCGTCATTTCGGAACCAAGCCTTATAATAAAAAATTCTCTTCGTTCAAATACTCATGAGTAATAAGTGTATTCGTATATCCGAGTGTTTGCGTTGTAGATGCCTTCTTATCAAGTGTCACTTTTCAGGGGGGCAGGATGTTTTTCAGCTGAACTATGACAACCACTCCTGGCTAATGACAACAACGATAAAAAAAAAAAAATAACAATGAACTATTTAGATGATCAGTCACCATCAGAAGGCGTCACTGTGATAACTGGAGTCAATGGGATATAGTTGTAATTACAAGCAAAAAATGCGACTGTTCCATGGGTCAAATTGAGAAAAAATATCGAGAGAAAGAAATTAAGTGGTCTCTGATACAGCTGTACTAAGTACGCATCGTGAGGATGAAGTTTGATCGTTCATGGAAACGGATCATGAATAACCGCAATATATATATATATATATATATATATATATATATATATGTCATCCACGGATAGCTGTTTCGTTGTATTACAACTCTGGTGTGGCTATAGACTATCTGTTCTCCCATCCAGTACCACGAGGCACGAGGTCGGTATCCTACCGCTGAGCTACGGAACTGGACGGTCAGTATGGCTGAATTTAAGCGATATATTCGATTTTAGCTTAAATATCCAATCCACCAGAGTGCTCTATTCCTATGGAAGAGCATTGCATAATGCTTACAATGAACGAGTTACTGCACTTAAAGAGTGCTCAACCCTAAATAGAGGAGCATTAATTACTGTGTCATCCACAGACAGTTGTTTTGTTGTATTACAACTCTTCAGTGTGGTGATAGACAATCCGTTAAATATATGTTGTGTGGATAAACCCTCCGACAAAGCTAGGCTCTCATTCACACGGATACAAACACCTCCCCTTTCGCTCCTATAAAACAACCCACAACACAGAAATATCCCCCATTTCTTTCCGCAATCTCAAAAATTTTTAAAGCATACAATTTTATCTGCACTATTACAAGTTTCTCAACAAAAAAGATGGGATGCATCAAACATGCTCACGTAACGTTAATAAGAATTTGAGATGTAACACCTGTCTTCCAACACACACACACACACACATATATATATATATATATATATATATATATATATATATGTGTGTGTGTGTGTGTGTGTGTGTGTGTGTGTGTGTGTAAAGAGAATAACAGGGCATCAATCCTTCATTCAAACATGCGTTGTTGAAAATAACAAATTCTGCTTATTACATTTTTTGCTTAATTTTTCTAGTTTGCGTACAAACCTTTTGTCATCGAAATTTTATCTTTAAAATGTCCCGAAGTTTGTGGGGTGTTATGTTAATATAATCGTTTTGTTTTCAAAGTCCTCCAAATAGTTGCGTGGTAAACGACTGATGATTCCAACAAGAGAAAATTTACACTTAATACTATAATAACCAAGTATATGTAAAACAAAGAAACACCAAAGAAAATTATATGAATTTTATTGGCAGATATAGGGAAATTATGGACTGAAATGATACGATGTAAAATTTTTAAAAATTGTGTTATTTCTCCATGTGAGGTTGAGCATAATTCTTTCGTGTGCACCTTGTATGCTTCTTTGTTTGAAAGCCAATCTCTTTGTTGGGTTCTAGGTTTCAGCTCCATAGGTGACTATCTGGAGGATGCATTGGTTTTATACTCCTCTTTTTAGGACTAATAGGATTTTTCTTGTTCTTGAAGGTTGAGCTTGTTCTGCCATTTCACCCTCTCTCTCTCTCTCTCTCTCTCTCTCTCTATATATATATATATATATATATATATATATATATATATATATATATATATATATGTGTGTGTGTGTGTGTGAGCGTACATATATGCGTGTGTGGTTTAAAAAAGTTTTGAAATTGAAATTGCGTCGGTTACTCCCGCTCATTAATTAGATAGCCATAAATAACCCCTTATATACAAACATACGCACGTTTATACTTAGCTGTTGTGACATGTAGGTAATAACAAAGCACAAGGCCAGTGAAGATCTCATTTTTTATGATGGTAACGGTTGGCAAGTCTAGCTCAACAACTACTCCTTCGCAGCGATACGCCGCCGAATTAGTTACCGCGTTCATCTTATTCTGGCACAAGACTGTAAGTGTAAGCTTTGTGGGTATCGAACTCACTGCAGAAGTAATAGTCTAAAAATGTATTTGAGGCGTCTGACTATGACTCAAGAAAGATAAAATCACGTTATAATCGAGTTACGATCGATTCAACTTTTGGAGTTAAATCCTGTTATTTCAAAGTGCTCTATACATTTGGCTAGAGTAGAACTTTGAATATGGTAGAATAATTGATTTGCTACACAAAAACGTTACTACTTCTGGCCTTTGGGGCTTCTTCAGGCGAAACTTTCAAAATATTATTTCACAATAGATTTATATATATATATATATATATATATATATATATATATATATATATATATATATATATATGTATATGTATGTGTGTGTGTGTGTGTGTGTGTGTGTGTGTATTACGCCGAATCGGTGAAATTCCCCAATTGACAAAATTCTAATGCTTTTTACAAAAATAAATACTTATGTTTTATTTTAATCAAAAGTAGTTTTGATCAGACCAAGGATATAAAACAGTTTTCTTTTACAATCAAAAGTTTGTGATATCAAAATTTTTTTGTAAAAATAGATAAATACACTTTTAATTTGATTAAGCGTTCAATGAATCAAAACAAGGATATATAAAACAACTATTTTTCACCATCAAAAGTTTATGTAATAAATATGAAATCAAACTTCTCCACAAAAAAAATGTGTTTAAAAAAATCGACTTATTTGGTCCGACGGAAAAAAATCATAAATTGCGCTATATGATACAAGAGTTTATTTGAGATGATCTCCTATCGCTACACGGTTAATATATCACAAGCCCTAGAAAACTTTGATGGAATAAACAATTTAAGAAAATGGGGCTGCTGAAGGGATCGAACCTGCAAAATATGCAGATTTCGCCACTTTGCTGTAACGGCAGAGCACATATTTGTTTTTGTCACATTGTTTTTTGTCGTGTCTGCTTTCAACAATTTGAGAGATATTTCTCCATATTCGTTATCTACATTAATCTAGGCGTAAATACACATCAGCTGATGTGTATTTACGCCTTCCTATACACTCATGTACATTCACGTATGTAAATATACGAAACGTATACGTAATACAAACGTAAATATGTGTGTTATAGATGTGCGTTTGTATTAACGTATTAATTCACATCAATTCACATCAATACATCTAAGTATTATGATTAAAAGGATTTTTAATCCAATAGAATTGTGTATTTACAACAGATGTATTATATTTACATATTTCTGTTTATATAGGGGTACATACACACACACACATATATATACGAGTGTGTGGGGGTGTATGTTTAGAGATCAATAATGAATATGCAACAAACGTGTGTAGAAGTATTAAGTAGGCCTGTATAAAAAAAAAATGTGCTCGATACCATCGGTAGAGCAGTTATAAAAATGTCCATTCAAAAATCTTTCGTATGTTAAACATAATGTATAATCCGTGATGAACCACTGACAAAAGCATTACTCAATCCATCTCTCTCTCCCTCCCCCTTTCTCTCTGTCCCTCTCTGTCCCTCTCTCTTTATAAATATATATATATATATATATATATATATATATATATATATATATATATATATATATATATATATATATATATACATATATATATATGATAATATATATTTATATATACGTGTGTGTGTGCGCGCGAGCATATGGATATGCTTACGTCTGCCTGTACATGTCAGAGATATCTTCCCTCTTAATTGTTCGAAAACAGCATAATGACGGTTCATTATCTAATTTCCTTTGTCATGAAAGGTTCCGTCTAAATGTTTAGGTCAATTGGGCATTGTCGTCTGATGACCATCCTATGCTTTACTCAAATGACGATCTTGTTCGGATTGTTCGAAATCCGGTGTCTGCATATCAAACGATCATGTCACTTGCACTCAGCCGTCATTAAATGGAATATTTTGTTTATGGCAAATGACATAATTATAGGATAATGGCTTCCATGAAATGTTCTTTCAGTTTTATTGAGTAAAAAATCAACCTAGTCTGCGTATGTACCAGAAGAATCATCTTAAAGATTATCTGATATGAATAGATCTTTACTTAGAATTATCTCAATAAAAACCAATAGATGCTTTAACTGATAAGATCTAAAAGAAAATGTATCTCCGATAATGATATTTTCTTTTCGGAATAACATTATAACAGTTTTAGATAGCGCATAGTGGTACACTCCGGTGAATTTCCAGATTGTGGCCCCCAAAATATGACCAGGAGTGCCTGGAGATACCAACAGACCCACAGACACTTAGTGAGAGAAGAATTAGTTGCTCACTTAGCCGGTTGGTTGGCCATTTGTAGGACTATGGCGATTCGATTGTTCTTTTACATATCATCCTACTTGGGAGAATATATTAGGTTCTTGTCCAAAATTTGTATGACGTTGTGTATCAATCATTTCGACCGAGTACTCTCAGCCTTTGTCGGGTGTTCCTGGTTTTAGAATATTGAATTATTTCCTACTTTTTTAGTGTTAGATTCCGAGTTGCTTTCCATACTTTGGATGATCTGTTTTATATTTCCAAAAGGTTCTCTTCGATATAAGGTTCCCAGATTCTCTTGCTATCGATGCTCAATGGACTGAGCGATTCGATTGAACCGAATATCCATGTAGCTTCAATCAGGCGTCGTTTCAGTTTGCTCGGAAACACAAATCAACAATATATACTCAAACGCTTTCAATGACCTTATTCTATCCATCAACACGTCTTTTCATGACTAAAATCGGTATATTTAAACCCAGCAATACCGTGCAAAATCTCCCAAGGAGTACATAATAGGTATTATTCTACAAGTAACTCGGTTCGATCTTCTTATTCTTTTTTGTTTGTTTTTTAGTTTCGTTTTGTCATTACATTTCGGCCGATTAATTTCTTCGGTCTTCCTCATGCGTACAATTTATCCAATAACCTGACGGTTTTCATTACAAATAGTTTTCTGAAGGTGTCTACCGTGGCGTAAAGGTAAGAAACCTCGTCTTGCAGACCACTTCGTTGGTGTAATGAGTTTGATCCTTACTGAGTGCCCCATTACAGTGGCCTAATGCTAGACTTGGTGAATACCGGTGGCCTGCCTCGTGTCAAAAATGATTGTCCATTTCCCCACCAGTGCCAATGATCAGTGTTCGAACATAGAAAAAAGGAAACGTAGGTTTTAAATTCTGATTTTCAAGGCACGTAGCTCGCTCCCCAACTTGAAAGAGTGGCGTAGCGTAACCTTTCATACCTTTTTTCCTGAACCCATAACATGTGGCCTTGTGTCGTACCAAGCTAGGTGTTGGGCTGTACTAAGATGAATCTTAATAGATATCTGTATATAGTCCTATGTAGAGGTGCTTACGTAATATGATTACTTATCTTGTAAACTATTCTTACATTGTTAAGAGTGATAAATTATCGAGAAATAGAAGAAAATTATTTGGGTAGGGGATATAATATTTAGATATGTGTGCGTGTATGTGAGAGAGAGAGAAAGAGAGAGATAGGATTGGATTAGGACCATAACAGGCCCCACGCCATCCATAATTCTGGGGTCCACGATATTAAAATTACGTATCTGAACAGTGAGTTTGAAATTTGAAGCACAAAAGAGTGAGGAGAAACAAAGCAAATATTTTCAACATTTTAGAAGTGCATAGAAGTGGACAAAGTAAAAAATGAAAGAAATATACAATAAATTGGAAAATTAGAAAGATTTTAGTATAAACTAAAAAATGGGTACTTTACCTATAAAGTAATAATTTCATTCAATTTCGAAATGTATCTCGTAATTATTTCATTTATCTTTTTTCTCAGGGGAATATGAGAAAGATTTTTTATTCATTATGATCTCTTTCTCCGGGGAGATACAGTTCTATATTGCTATTTATGGGCTCCTCAATGTTTTGGGGTCCTCTGTAGAGAGAGAGAGAGAGAGAGAGAGTTTATGGTCATTTAGTACCATGCCATAATTATGGTGTACCCACTAAGGATCGATCTCACTATACTAGCAAATGGTCTATTAAGACTACCTTGCGAGACATTGACGCTAATGTTATACGCTACGCTTACCTTAGTTTGGCAGAGAATGAGGAACCCCGTAGGATCGAACTAATTACCCTAGCTAATGATTTAGTAAGACGAGTTTACTTTGTTAAAATATTCCTGTCAGAAAAGACGATGTCATTTCTGAATGGATCGGCACTTGGGAGCCTAAAGTTTTTCTATTGTTATTTTTTTTTTTAATAATTCAAGTATCCTACTTTCAATTTTTTTTCAAAATCTCAACTCAACTCGAGCTGTTTTCAAGGGTGAGCAGAAATAAAGTCATACAAGTTTCTATGATGTTATCTCAATGGTTTGTTACAACAGATTCTCTCATTCTATATCAGCCCGACGATTGTTTTTTATTAGCTTTACTAATCTATTTCACATGGACCAACCTATTGTTACTTTGAGGGTATAACAGAACTTGGACAGGACCAACAATTACACAATTATACAATTAAATATACTGATTTGCATCTATGGATTTCATTTAGATAGGTGCCTGATGGCGACATAGTCATTTACTAAGTATAGCTAAGTTTGACACAAGGCTTTCAGATTGGATCACCCATCGCAGATCGAACACATCTTGCTAGTGTCACAAATCTGCTCATGATCGTTCTACGTCAGGCGTCGAAATAGATTTGCTGAGTTTTGTGCAAGGCCAAAATATTGGATAATTCTGTCGAGTTTGCACTCATTACGTTTAGCAATCAAATTGTAACAGGTATTTCCCCCAACCCACTTTACACAACTTCATTCACGCCTCCTTTTCGAAAAAAAAACACATTCAGAGTTTGTTTAGCAGTGAGCTGTTATAGAGGCAGCACACACACTCTTCCCCTCTCTCTCCCTCTCTCTCTAACACCTCATTTTCCTGTACCTCACAGACACCATCCCACCCAATGAAGACTCAGCCATATACACCATAATCATCAGATTTTGGTCTGGAAACGCTAAAAAAAATATCCATCCAAATCTTTTGTAAAAGCTTTCTCGCTTTACGCAATTTTAGCTTCCGAAAGTTTTTTTCAAAGCTCAAGTGGACACAAGTATTCACTTAACTCAAATTTTTATGAAACTTTATATTAGTGGGGGACCTCGTCATAATCGAGTACACTAACCTAGCAAATAATTTACTGAGTTTAGTTTACTAATCTAAACAGTGCTCTATGTTAAGCGACCAAATTGTGATTTAGCTTGGCCTAAGACCATTAGATGGGTGGATCTGGTAAATAATGATTGCATTACGCTTACAAATTGGTTCGTGAGAAGAGCTTGTTAACCATCGCTGTAGACTGCTCGCCCGGTGTGTACGTTAAATTTTGCACATGTGGAATGTAATATTATTATTCGGCACATCTCTCGGATTTTTTTTTTATTAGAAATCCTTGCTAGGCACTTTCCCACTTTTTCGCTGAAAATACACACCCATCTCAGCTTTCAGGTTATCTTTGGTACCGTCCTGGAAAATATCACTTTTATAGTTTTCGAAATATCCGTCACCTGCACCCCTCTCTCTCTTTCCCGTTGTTCATTCGTTATTTCTTTCTTTCTCTTGCCGATCCCATCGCCACATATATTAAGACACGCACGCACACATATATTCTCTCTCATCTTCTTCCCGCTCTCTCTCTCTCTGTCTTCATGTGCATACATTATCTGACGCTGACAATAGCTGACAACTCATTTGGAGTATGTGTGTGGGAGTTATGTGTGAGACCTGCTTATCTCAGGAAGTCTGGGCGAGAAAAGGCCTGAGCTAATGTCTGCTAACGAATTAGTTTGTCATCGAAATTAAAATAAACATATTCAAGAATAAAATGCACATATACATTGGCGCTGTGAAAACAGCAGCCGTGCCGCCAACAGAGACCTTCATGAGAGTCGTTTGGATCGGTTTATAGGTAACCATTGACCTGCGGGTCAGATTCGGCCACATTTTTTTTCTGGTCCGTGGCCGATCTAGGCATTTATTCAATCTCATATGCAATTTTCAGAAAGTTGATTTTATAATTCATCATTTAAACTTAGTTATATTTCGGCTTCACAATTCAATGATATGATAATTGATTAAAATGTGTGGCGAATCCTGGGAAAGGTCTACGTCGTTAAAAGACCGATGATGATGATGATGATGATGATGATGATGATGATGATGAGTTTGACCTAGCTGAAAAGCGAAATGTGTTAGCATAATGAACTTAATTCTGATACTACTATTTTCCGTACAGTTCACTCATTAATGTAATAATTGTGATGCATATGTTTGTCTGAAATAGAAATTAAGTACTCTTTCGGCAATAAGAGCCGAGTTTTTGAATTGAACGTGTGGCACGAGTAAAGACGAAAAAAGTCTTATATGACCCCTTGGATGGAAAAAGAAAATGGCCCATGCCTGGTATGTAGTCTTAGTTTTTAAAACCTATCAAGATCATCACCATTATGGACAACATTACAGCTATAATTTCCACTATCATCATCATCATCATCATCATCATCATCATCATCAGTGATACAATCAGAGCTATTAGAGCAATCAATAACTCAATCACAATCATCATCATTATCAACACCATAATCACCATCATCACCCGTAATGTCCACCACCATTATCATAATGCTCGTCATAGCACAACCAGGTAACTCCAAAGAGAATTAAACAAGCTTGTTTGCGCAAGGGTCAAACTCCCCCACTTCATCAAAATCTGAAAGGTGAACAAAACAGAAATATTTTCTCCATACAATAACATTCCAAAACTATGTGCGCATTTCAACTCTTTTATGACCGGTTTTCTATAAATGGGATTTGCAAACTTTAGCAAGTTGACCTGAGTTAGGCTTTTCTTGTGGGAGTGAATCTGTCATGAGTTTGAGCGTACATCACGGATATTCGTGCATATGTACACACAAAAACACACACACATACATATATATGTATGTGTGTGTGTGTACATATATACATGTATATATATATATATATATATATATATATATATATATATATATATATATGCCTGAAATGAGATACAAAAAGGCCAGATAATACAGACGAAATTTGTACAAACATGGTCCTCTAACTTTGTCATTTCACTCTAATATCGTCGAATATATATATATGTATATATATATATATATATATATATATATATATATATATATATATATATAAGAAATGACAGGGGAGTTGAAGAATATCTATATACCCATCTAATACTCATCTAGTAACAACAAGCAAGAGAGAGAAAGAGAGAGTGGGGAGGCAAAGCACGATTTTTAAAGCAAAAACGGAAGGTAAGATAGTTATGAGAGATTGAATTAGTCGTTTCCATCCTCCCTCACTCTCCTTCTGTTGCATGTTGACACGTGATGGTTGGGAATAATACATAAGACCTGCTCATGTCAGGAAGTCTGGCCGAGAAATGGCCCGAGTGATTGTCTGCTAAAGGATTAGTTTGTCATCAAAATTAGAACGAACATATTCGGGAAACAGGTCTGGTTAGTCACTCAATAGAAACCGTCACGTGATCAACGTCTTCTTGATTTCTCTCGGGGGAAATCAATAACAAAATTGAAAAAAGGGGTGATCAATGAATTTGTAGGGATCAGTAAAGATTGTCCGGATGCTGTTGGGTGCAGATTAAAGGATATATTCAGCATAGAATTGCAATACAATTTGAATTCCTCACTAATATTCAACTGGGTGTCAAAAAACAAACATACTGCCTTTTTTTTTATGAATTTTTTAATGTTCGTCCTTATAGCTCCAATGGTGCACCTGTATGAATCATACATACATACATTGGGAATCATGCAGCGGGGCCAGCTTTAAAAACAGAAAAAAAATTTCCATAGTTCTAGTGACAGTTTTACTTGACGTTCTCCTAATAAACACACACACACACACACACACACACACACACACACACACATATATATATATATATATATATATATATATATATATATATATATATATCAACTCGTGATTCCCATTCTTGCTTATTCATGGTCTATATCTGCTCTTTTCGTTTCTTTCAACGCAACAGTTATGTATTGAGAAATCGATATATATGATCTGACAATGATCATAATGCAATTCATAATCATCCTGTCGGATCAAATATATCCATTTCTTAATACATGATTGTAGCATTGAAAGAAACGGTAAGAGTAGATGTTGATTGTGAATATGCAAAAAATAGGAGTGGTTGAGAAAGTTATTCTTGCCTTTACCGGTGGCTGTTAAGCTCAATGGTAAGAGCAACGCTACGTTGAAACAACTAACACACACATTATATATATATATATATATATATATATATATATATATATATATATATATATATGAATGATAATTTAAGTCATCAATATACAGCTGTTTCATTGTATTACAACTCTCCAGTGAGGCTAAAGACGACCCATTATCCATCCAGTACCACGTGGTAGGATCGAAACCTTCTCTTTAGGCCCACAGGCTGGCATTTTACCTCTGCCCTACGTAAAACTGGACGCTAAGTAAGGCTGAATCTAAGCGGTATATCTACTAACACACAATTCCCCATCCACCAGAGTGCTCTATTCCAGAGTTGAAAGAGCATTCCTACATAGCTTATAATGAACAAATTATCTTACTTGAAGAGTGCTCAACCCTTGATAAGGGAGCGTTAATTACAACAGTAATTAATTATTTTGATTACTGGGGCTGGGACATGAAAAATGAAAACTGGTTGTTCGAACTGTGAATGACAATCACACTGGAGAAACATTAGTGAGAGAATAGACGTTGACAATGAGGCAAGATACAAAAAATGGAAGCAGAACATCTATTGGATCAGTGAGTAAATCAAATAAAAACAAGTCTGATTGGTCACTCCATAGAAACTGGACTTTCATCTCTCTTATCTTAGTTCCTGTTTACACAAAAAGGATTTCTAAATAATCTTTAAAAAATATTACTTTCATAGTTAAGGATAGGGGTTTTCCAAGCTTTTGAAAAACTTGATGAGGAAATAAGTGAATGGGAAGAGAATCGAAAAAAGATACGAACTTGGTGCTCCACACAGTGGCCTTGTGTCATACTACGCTAAGTCTTGTGGCTGAAATAGTTACATATTTCACACTAGTGACCTCTGATGGCATTGGGATTTAAGAACTAAGTATGAGACAGCAGTTGCTCCGCTGGTGGGGAGGGGGGCTGCAAGCCCTAACGATCCACAAAGATGTCACTGGGTGTCCTGTTGGGCAGGAGGGCTTTTCTAAACCCTGGGATCGGTTGGAAAATCCATGCAAATAAGACGGTTCCTAGGTTATGAAAAGGTTGGGAACCACTTGTATACGGTGAGGTTCTATCTAGGATTTATGTTTGAGGATCAAAGGGGGGTCGATCAGGGATGAGTGAAGTGGCCTCCCCCTGCATTGCCGATACAAACACGTGTCTAATGATAAATGTCTCTATTGAAAACGAAAACAAACAAAAACAAAAAAATTTGGTATTGAGAAACAGGTTCACGTCATAGAGAAGCCTTCCTCTCCCATTTCCATTCCTGCCTGTGACAGTGGACGGTGTTCGAGTCCAGGTAAGAAGACAGTTGGAAAGCTGATTTTCTAAGTAGACTTGCCTGATCACCAGAAAGATCTGTTCAACACAATAATCCGATCTGCTATTCTTTACCAGTTGGCCTTGTGCCATATATTGGAGAATATTGGGAATCATTAAGAAGAAGAAGAAGAAGAAGAAGAAGAAGAAGAAGAAGAAGAAGAAGAAGAAGAAGAAGAAGAAGAAGAAGAAGAAAAGGCTGCTTATATACACA
>OY735213.1:53364284-53489284 GCA_963457665.1 Thysanoteuthis rhombus
ATGTTTTTTTTCCAATTGTAAGAATATAAAAAAGGACGAAATAGAAAACAGATTTTATCCATTGTTGATATTTAAATCTCTCTAGGTAGATATTACTTTATAATAGAACATTGAGTGGAGAGGGTACATTTCAGGTCCGATGCATCGGAGGAGGTACCCATGTATATTTTACATACGGTATAATTTTTATCAGTCGTTCAATTTTAGAAATATTATCAAAAATTGAAATGAAATAAATAAATAGAAATAGGAAAAAAATAATCATCCTTTTTTTAAATTTTCATATCAACCATCAAATTACAATATATTTGAGTTACAGACCTTTACTCAAAGATTTGTGTTTTTAAAAATGTAGTTAGTTAATGATTTACTAATTACAGTATGCGTTTATAGAGTATTAATTGAATATTCTTGTGAGACAATTTCAACTTACATTTATTAATTTTGTTTTTTGGAAAACTTTCATTAAATTATTCCAAGATGGTATATGATCTACAACACATGGAAAATGAATTAAGGAAAAAGTAGTTTAATTGGGCAAAAGATTGAATTTTTTTATATTCTAGGGTAGAGGAGATAATTCTGAAGAATCGTTCTCTGACAATAATTATTGGTTAGAATCATTACATCATATAGCCAGTTGCTGAAGAGTGCATTAAGCACGAAAGGTTGACATTTACCGAGGATATATCGTTATAAATCCTATTATATATGTATATGCATACACACGCACACACACACACACACGCACACACACACACACACACACACACACACACACACACATATATATATATATATATATGTATGTATGTATATATAGATATAAGAGAACAATAATAAAACATACGACAAGCTTGTGTATTAACTAATGAAGTAGATCTTGGATCAAAAGTCATTAACATCAGTTGAGCGGTTTTACACTGAATAAAGATTTTTTTTCAATAATTCTGCTTCGCTTGAAAAGATTTCCAAATGAACACGCACACACACACAAACACACATACACACACACACACACACACACATATTTATATATATATATGTGTGTGTGTGTGTGTGTAATCCGACGGAATAATTATAAATCTGTCACTTTTATCTGAAACTCTTTATTAACTGACATTTTGTTATTACACGATGTGTGAGATGGCCTAGACAGTGTAATTACAATAAATGATTAAAGAAATGGGCTGCTGTAAGGCAGCCCCTGTTGGACGCTGGTTTGATTCTTACGCCAGTTCATTTATATATATTATTGCCAAAATACTCATAGAATGAGAGAAAAGATACATTCACGCTTTTCAGACTTGAAAAGAAAAGGATCCCTTGCACTTTTATCTCTTAGATTTGAAAAAAGTTCACGAACGCATTTGACACCTTAAAAAAGAAAAAAGTATCCTTCTACGGGCGGACAGGTGATTTCCCTTCGTCTTTGTCTCCTTCTAGGTGGAAAATCTCTTCACTTTTGACCCATGAAAGGAGAAGGGTTTCCTTTAAATTTTGATCCCTTAAAAGTGGAAAAGTTGCCCTTCAAATTTTTTATTCATTTAGGAATAATATATAGGCATATATAATACAAATCACAAAAATCAGTTGATATAGACCTGATCATGTAACATGTATTGAAAGAGCTGACATATATACCAATTCGCATTATCAATTATAGTCTGTGCATCTTTTTCTGATATTTTTTTATTATGTAATGCTGCCAGGAACTGTTTCAGGTTCAGGAAAGAGTTACAGGTCTTCATCAAAAATTAGATAAAATTTGAAATAAACAAAAACGAACACGTTTACCCCTAACATTGAAATGAATGGTAGAAAAAAAAATTCATTGATAGACTTTCCAAGTTGATCCTGAATGCAGACGCCGTACAAATGTCGCTTTTGGTAAATAAGGACGTGCTGATTTTGATTATGCGATTGTTTTTCCTCTGTGAGCCGTACTTCAAGACTTGGAAGAGTGTACACATTTATACACTTTATTATCTTGAGTGCAGAATTTGGAGTGAATGCTACAGGACACAGAATTAACCCTCTGGACCTCATTTGGAAAGGGGGTGTTCAGTTTCTAACTTGATAAAATTCTAAAATGGTGTCCAGTCAGTGACTTCTGATGATTTGATGACCACAACCCTGGCTGTTCTTGTGTTTAGCGATCACGGTCTGGCGGACAAACGGACTGACCGAAATTTGCTGATTTGTATAAGGAAACGGAATTTTTGGTCTAACGTGATATCTGCTCGACTTGAGCTCAGAGATCAATTGAACAAAAGTTTTTCAACTCATAGGAAGGGAATTCAATAACTAACTTACCCACCCCAAAATCTGCTCCGAGATGAGTAGCCTCAAAAAATTAGGTGACCCCTCTACCAGCAGTTTTCGAGTTTTGCTCAACATTTGCTGGATTATAGTAATAAGCTGAAGTACCTGTCTAATCATCATCATCATCATCATCATCATCATCATCATCGTCGTCATTCATCAGTCTTCTGTCGTCCGTCGTTGAACAACAGGATTCGCCCGACCTCTCTATCATGGGCGTTGTGGAGCTAGTACTTTCTGAACGTGTTTAGTTTGTCTCGCCATTTTATATTCTGTTTCCTATGTGATCTCTGTGGATCAACGCTGTGAGTCGTGATGTCCAGCTGTTGTCTGTCATTCTTGCAATATGACCAGCCCGTTGCCATTTGAGTTTTATGATGGATTTTATGATATCTCGATGTCATGTTTTATTCCCAATGAATCGTGCCTTCTTGTGATCTCTCCATGTGAGGTTGAGCATGATTCTCTCCAGTGCACATTTCGTGGTTCTCAGTTTGAGGGTCAGTTACTTGCTCAAGTTCCATGTTTCAGCTCCACTGGTGCCTAATGGGAGGATGCATTGGCTTTACTTTAGGACTAGTGAGAATTCTTTGTTCTTGAATGTTGAACAAGCTATGCCGAAAGCTTGCCATTCTAGAGTGAGTCTTCTTTCTTTGATGATTTCCAGGAAATTCGTTGTTCTTGGTCGATGTAGTCGTCTACTTTCTCCAGCCGTGCACTTCCGATTTTGATCATTCTGAGTTCGTCTCCATAACATTTGTTGTACACAGAACACGCCGCATAAAAATATTCAGGGATTAAAAATATGACTTAAGCTTTCAGACTTTAAAGAAAAAGTTTCCCTTCTCTTGCCTTGACTTTCAACTCCTCAATAAGTCTAAATCCTGACTCCTTAAAGTGGTGGGGAAATTTCCCTAACCTTTTTTCATACCCAAAACAGGAGGAGAATTTTCTCCATTTTGTACTCTCATTGGGGAAAAAATTTCTTTTCATTTTCGACCCTACAAAACATATTAAAGTTTCCGTTCAGTTTTCAACCCCCTAGCGTGAACTTGAATCTACGGCCAGAGTAGATCGCTGTGAGATAACTTTTAATATATATATATATATATATATATATATATATATATATATATATATATATATATATATATATATATATATATATATATATATATATATATATATATATATATATATAAATATAAAGTGTCGGATAGTTTCTTGAAGTTTGCTATGTATAAAATAAACTGAGAGGCGATAAACACCCGTAGTGGCGCCACTAATATTAACATACGCTGTTTTATCGAGGGCTGGGGTAGGAGATGCAATCATATTTTTACAAAGAGCATTAGTGCCTGTCTCAGTTAGGTTTAAACTTGAGGTGCCGAATCCATTTTCTGCACTGTTAACCATTCACCCACCAGTAAGTCTTCTAAAATTTCATGAAATATAGTTGGATAGTGAATCATAAGATAAGGAGAAACTCTACTTGACAAGAAACTTTGGTGCCAATTTAGCAGATATTCTTTATTGTAAATTGAACTGCACACAAAAATCTTCTCGGAAGGAATTTAAAAAAAAAACGGGTGTTGTAAATAGTAGTCAAAAAAGTAAATATCTGGGCATTAAAGCCAGTTCCAGTCGAAGTTTGATCTGTTCAATGTCGCTAATCGATCGATCACCAATACTTCTCAGGATATTTGGTGACATAATAAGATTGCTGGACACAAAATAAGGGACCAACTCAGCAGAAACTCCAATTGCAAACTGGGACCTCCCACTCGAAAAAATTCAGATGTATTTTCTAAAACTAAGTCACCAATAACCTACACCGGGATCCCATTATTAACCACAGCTCTGGCGGTTTTTTTTTGTGTTACGATGACAGACAGACAGACGGACGGACATTTGGTGAATTATACATATTCATAAACTGATGTACAAATTTGTAATCCCATATCCGATGTGTGGTGAGTTTGTTTCATGAAGCGCTCTATACATTCGGCATTGATATAAATTAAAGTAGAGCTTTATATATGATGGAATAATGGATTTGCGACACCAACACATTTATGTTTCTGCCCTAGAAGGGTAGAAATATAAGCGTGTTTGTGTTGCAAATCCATTATTTTGTTATATGTATATATATATATATATATATATATATATATATATATATTTGCCTAGACCAAGTGATACATTTTCCGTACAATAACGGAAGATCATTTAAAGCAAGAGTTTCAATATAATACAACACAATTCATAATCATTCTGTCAGATATATCCATTTCCTAATAACATAATCGTCCCGAGCAGACATAGATCGAGAATGAACGAAATGAGTGAAAACGGTCATTTGGGCCTCTGCATTACTACCCTCCGTTTAGCTCAGTGGGAAAAGCAACGCCACACATATATATATATATATATATAAAGTTAATAAATTTTTTCAATTTATATGAATACCAAAAAAATACAGATTTTTCCGTTGTTGGTGTTATTTGTTAAAATAAATAGATCTATTATTATATAAAATAAACTCTACATGGATGTATACCCGCCAAATGTCAACATTCCGTGCCTAACACACTCTAAAGCAACTGGCTATATGTTTAGTTTTTGTAATTATGAAAGCAAAAATCCCGTTCTCATTTGTATAGCATATTTTTAAATAATGATAACGTATTTTGAATAATGTAAAAATGTATTTTATCATACATATATATTTGTGTGTGTATTAGTTTGATCTAAAACTGAGTGCAGTTTTTCATCATCAACGTTAAAGAATAAATCTCAGCTCAGAATGAAAGATATTTGTTGAAATAGGAACTTTCAGAATCTACACGTTTTTGTCAACTAGAAATAAGGCGATGTATTCCAGAAAAATAGAACTCTGAGGTTGTGGAACCAGTGAATTCCTCTTTAAACTGCCTCCTGGTTGTTGAAGACTTTCTTTAGCAGGGAATGGTGGAAATGGTTGGAAAGGTGTTGGCTGGAGAGAGGCCTGTTGAGTAAGCTGGGACAGGCAGAGTATCCCAGCTTAGTCCGTTCAATCTTTGTTGGGTTATTCGCACAACATGCAAACTTTCATGCCATCCATTCAGGATCAATAGCGCGACATATCGAGCTTTCTTAATCTTTCAATTTGTTGCAAATATCGAACAACTATCGGATGGTCAACACTTAGTTCCTCTGCATCATTTGCATCGGTCCATGTAAATAATGGCCCTCAACTAGATATCGTCTATCACAAAAACGTCACCCACATCTTCAAAGCTCTCGTCACCGTTTCGAAATTGAAGGAACCAATGTTGAGGTGTACACTCGTTGACGGTTCCTGGCTAAATAATTAGTTGATATTAGGAGCAGTTTCTGCCACCTCACGTCCCATTTTGAACTCATAAAACAAAGCAGCTTGAATTTTCTTTTCCATCTCTGATTTGACAGCTGCACATAAATCAGAATAAATCGCGAAACAAAAACATTCAGCTTAAATGAATTCGGCAAAGTTCACGGTTTAAAATAGTATATTCCATGAACATAGTTGGATAACTCTCTATTCCAAAAATAAGCATCGAAGTTAAAAAAAATAAAAATAGGAATTATTTTTTGTTCTAACATAATATGATATATAATAATCATATATATGTATATATGTATATGTGTATGTGTGTGTGTGTGTGTGTGTGTGTGTGCATATATATGTACGTGTATATGTATTTATATGATATGCATGTTTTTTATGTGCTCTGATGCACACGAATGTGCCAGTTAATCATATAATCTGATCTTGAAGTGCACATGTGTCTCGGTGTAATATCAGATGCGAATCTAAAAGGTTCATCGAGTTACAAAAATACAGAACAAAACGTACCTATGCAAACATAGACACGCACACACACACACACGCACACACACACACACACACACACACACACACACATATATATATATATATATATATATATATATATATATATATATATATATATGTATATACATTCGTTCTCATCGTATTGACTTACCATTCCTATGACCCTGTGCGTGTATGTGTTTCTGTACGCACATTTTAATGAGTAGCTAAATAAATGGAGACATTCTGGATGAAAAGAAATATCCGACTTTATATATATATTTATATATATATATATATATATATATATATATATATATATATATATATATATATATATATATATATATGTAAGTCAGATGTTTCTTTTTATCCGGAATGTCTCCTTTTATATATATATATATATATATATATATATATATATACACACACATACATATATATATATATATATACATAGTTATATATATATACATATATATATATATATATATATATAGTTATATATACAGTTATACATATATATAGTTAGATTTACACATAAATATTTATGAATATACATACACACACATATATAGTTAGATATTTACATGGAGATAGATAGATAGATAGATAGATAGATAAACAAACAAATAAATAAATGAATGAATGAATAAGTTTAGATCCATGTATACATACATACATGTTCTAGTAACCGGCCATTATGTATCCAGTCTGGAATATTGGAACACTTGAATTGGAGGCAGTAATTTTTCTTCCAGATGTGCAATCGAATATAGAGCCCAAACCCCTGGTCGACTGTGAGCACCCCGCACTTGAACTTGAAACTCCAGTGCACAGTTCTTTAAGATATCTACGTACAGACCCACTGACTTGGGACCTGAAAAGAAATTGGGAACCCTTTTGGTTTGCCTGAGTATGTTTGAGTGTGTTTGATTGTGTGTGTGTGTGTGTGTGTGTAAAGGAAACTGTTATTCTTCTTAATTGTTCGAAAGCTCTTTTTTCTCCATCTCATAAATGCTTTACGGTTTTCCTTATTGAAGTAACAAAATACACAATGTTTTAATACCTTCCCAAAACATACCAACTTATCAGCAATCTGATCTTATCCAATGGATTATGTAAAAGTGCTTACATGTTACTCTCCACTTAATTTAGAATTATGTTGTATGATTTCGGAACGAACATTCACCAATTTGCACTGGTTTCTCCGTAAGACTATAAATTACTTGTCACATTAGATACGACTTTTTTCAAGTGTCTGTCAATCACTCCAACCATTGCTTTTGAAAATCACAGTGGCATAAAACCTGAAAGTTTAATCAATAGAGAGATTGAAATGTGGTCATTATTAATCATCGCTACCCACTATAGTGATTACCGTCGCTGGATTTAGGTTATTCTGGTAGGTGTTCTGATGTTTATATGTATCAATTAATGTATCTATCTGGACTTCAGCTGGTCTCAGTGGGAAAAGCAACGCCACATATATATAAAGTTAATAAATTTTTTTCAATTTATAAGAATACCAAAAAATACAGATTTTTCCGTTGTTGGTGTTATCTGTTAAAGTAAATAGATCTATTATTATATAAAATAAAATTTACATGGATGTATACCCGCCAAATGTCAACATTTCGTGCCTAAGGCACTCTAAAGCAACTGGCTATACGGTGAAAACTTGACATTTTGCACACACACGCACATACGCAAACAAAATGAGTACGGAGATTATTTTTTGTTGCTTTTTGTTTTTGTGTGTTTTGGAAATTACCCCTCAAATAGATTTTTATTGAGGGTCAATTTAGAATGGGAGTTTATGGCTTAATTGGTCCCAATGTTTGGGTCCATGAATTTTTTTTCCCCTATTCATAAATTTATGATTCAGACCATGCTGAAAGTATTTTCATCGCGGAAACTTAATTTTACCCCCACCACTGCTCAATTTACGAGGTAAGAAGCAGTATACATCGGTGATGGTGATTCATAATTTCCCTTGGAATGCTCGGTTTTTTTTTTTTTCGAAAGGTTATTTAGTTTTACAAATGATACTTGCACATGTTGTATATCTTCTTCAAGAAACAAAACAAAAAAACGAGAAGGCAAATAACAGATGTTACAATTTGATCCTAATCTAAGGAAAGATTGAATCGTATCGGATTTGCAGAGAGGATGTACTTTGGGAGAGTTGATGCTTGAGCAGTATTCTGATCTAGAAGCATTACCCATGGGTACCTACGGAAGAGATACTTCCACCCTAATCATACAGCTTTGGGTGTATTCAATTAGCTTTTGAGTGCACAGGGAAATTTGTCCGAATGAAGTGTTTTTCCACACTTTTTCGTTCATGCAAGGAATCAACCCAGGGCCTTCTGTGTGTGAGGCAGACGTACCAACCATTGGGCTATACGAGCGGACAACTATAAACTGCGATCTCTTACATTGTAATTGAGCAGATTCTCGACGGGTATTTGGCCAATGCGTATCTGACCGATGGATATTTGAACGAATGGGTTCTCTACCGACGGATGTTTGGCCGATGGATATTTGACCATCAAATATTTCAATGAATGGACTTTTCACCGATGGGTATTTGATCGACGAATATTCCAACGAATAGACATTTCAACGACGGACAATTGGTCAATGGACATTTGACCGACGGATATTTGGACGAACGGACATTTCATAGACGGACGTTCGGCTGGTGGGTATTTGACCGACGAATATTCGAACGAATAGACATTTCACCGACGGACGTTTGGTCAATGGGCATTTGACCGACGGACATTTGAACGAACGGGCATTTCTCCAACGGACGTTTGGCCGAATGAGCATTAAACTAAATGGATAAATGGCATTTTTATTTCGTTTTTCCTTTTAAAATAATTTCTTCTGCTCTGTGCAATGTATCTGCTTGATAGAACAAACGATTGACCCTTTGAAAAATTGAAATATTCATGTAATAGACAAGCCTAGAAGCTGCTGGATGAATCTCTACCCCTTCTTCTATTCAGAGGATGATCACTGTAAGTTTTGTATGGTAGGTATAATATATACACCTTTATTTAAAAGATCTATATATTTTTGCATCTCATCAGAACGTTATAAGCCATTGCATATCTGTAAGATAAATTTTGTTGATATGTAGCTCAGTCGGTAAGACATCAGCCTACCAATTAGTTAATTGTGATTCCAAATCACGTTAGCGAAATGGTAATTTTATTAATGTATTCATTTATCCAAAATAAACTCTTCCCTATTTAGATAGATTTTGGCAGATATAGGAGACTTGTCAATTTAGTTCAGTCGGTAAGACACACGACTACCAATCAGATCATCGTTCTTTCAAATCACTGTATGGAATGTTAA
The DNA here is from genome assembly GCA_963457665.1 of Thysanoteuthis rhombus. NCBI lineage: Eukaryota > Metazoa > Mollusca > Cephalopoda > Oegopsida > Thysanoteuthidae > Thysanoteuthis > Thysanoteuthis major. The sequence continues at coordinate 53,373,838 of OY735213.1, forward strand.
TTTTTACCCTTCGAAATTTGGTGAGGACTGTTCTTGCTGCTCTTGTTCTTGTTACAAAAGAAAAAACCAAGTCAACTCAAGGTTTGGGCAGGAGTTTAACAAAAAACGCTGCATTCTGATGGGGCAGATATTCATTGTAATGTTATTGCTTTGATCCAGTCGGCCATTCATTCATTCACTCATGTGTCAAAATGTCTGTAGGATGAATGTCCTCCAGTCAAACATGTGTCGGCAAAGTGACTGAGAGCCTATTTACGAACAGACAAACACGGAATCCCTCCGACAAATTTGATTATCAAGTGAGTTGTTATATAATCATACAGGATCTTATATATACCTTCGCGCATAATTTCTTTCAACGGCGTTCAGGATTTGAATTTAAATGTTTATTTTGCATTACCGTTATTGGAATTACATGGCTAATTTACAATACTATTAAATGTTGTGTTTATTACTTAAAGGTGTGATACACACACATACACACACACACACACACATACACACACACACACACACACATATATATATATATATATATATATATATATATATATATATATATATATATATACTGAAGGGGATGAGAATTGGAAGGTGAAGTGAAAAACTCAAGAGATAGGTGTTATGTTTCAATTTTTTCTATTCTGCGGGCGTATTTCGATGCATTTCGATAGGATGGAGTGGGGGGGGGGGCAAAAAAATTTGAGATGTTATAGCTATCTCTTGAGTTCTTCTCTTCACCTTCCAATTGTCATTTTCATCTACGTTCAGTCAGATCACTTCACATCCACATTACACACACACATACACATACACACACACACACACACACACACATATATATATATATATATATATATATATATATATATATATATATATATATATATACATGTATGTATATATATATATATATATATATATATATATATATATATATATATATATGTATATATATATATATATATGATTTTACGTCACTTCTTTTCCAACTAAAGAAAACTTTATATATAAGTGGCGATCTTTTTGCGTCAGCCCAAGAAACTTGGATGATTAAAAATGTTTATTTTCACATTTTCATGTTACTTTCTGAAAAAGATGATTTTATGTTATTTTGTCTATTTTTGGATGTAAAAACTATGACATAATGATGTCTTTTCGATGATGGGAGTTACGATGAAAGTAAGCATCGAAGTAGAAAATTGCTAATAAATCGTTTTGTATTCAGATACATGGTCTGTCTTATAGTTTGTTTTTTTCCCCCAGTATATAGAGAGTATTGTTTGGCGAATGGTTACGCGGGGAGAAGAGGTTTTTATTAGCATAATAAAACCTTGGTTTTACGAGGGGTGTAAATAAGATATTTGAAATTACCAAAAATCATTGATTTTTCTTTAAAATTCATTTTCGTATATTCTTTTGTAACATTTTGTTTTTGTAGTTATCCTCGTTTTGAATAATTTAAATTGAATGAAGTTTTGATTAAATTATAATTATATTTTTACATCTTTCCTATTGATTTATCATATTCCATGTAACGCCAGATCTTTTCTGTAGCGTTGTAACGACACGTGTATCAAACATTTCGATCTTTGACCATGAATACAGATTTGCTATACTTAACGAAAACCTATTGCTCAATCAGGAAGACATGTTCAATTGCGAAAACATACAATTGAATCGGCGATAGTTTGGTCGGATCGTAGTACAACCTAAGCTTAGCTTTAAAGATTCAAAAGACTCATTTGATACCAATCATTCTCCTCGAAACCTGTACTCTACCTATCACTACTACAGCAATCGACTGTTGTAACTGTAACTATTTAATACAGAAATGCGCCCCGTCGAGCGTGAAGATATTCGGGTGTGTTTATAAGCGGTATGAAAAGATTTTAATATGACTTATGGAAGAGAGGAACATATGTCCCTATCTTTTGATATCTATCAGCTTATCTATCATCTGACACCGCTACAAACTAAAAACACATCCTGGCTAATCAGTCACGCCATTTCGACTGGTTTATTAGGGTTTGTGGGGTGGGGAAGATGGGTCGTTGACTCGAGAAAACTTGCACATATGGCTAATATAAGTATGTTAAAATATGAGAATTGGTGCACACACATTCGCTCATACACACACCTATATATATATATGTATGTATGTAAGTATATGTATACACACATACATATACATACATATATATATATATATATATATATATATATATATATATATATATATATATGTATATATATATATATATATATATATGTTTGCCCAATAAAATAACGCTTTACAAAGGATGTTCTATGGATGTTAAAAGTATCTTATACATTGTAAAAAAAGAATGATTTATTACACGCTTATATTGTTTCTAAGTTGTCAGAATTTAGACCGAAGATAAACGCTTATACAATAAATATAAAGATCAAAATTAATTCAAGTCTCACATCGTAGAATAAACGTTTCATTCTTGGGTCCATGAACATTGACTGCTGAGTTATGAATACGATAATAAACAGGTCTGGTTAGTCACTCAATAGAAACCGTCACATTCAGCGTTAGGAGTGGTCAATTTCAAAAGATTGGAGAAAAAAAGGGTGATCAATGAATGACTTACTTGTCTCGTCTTTTGTTGGGCAGTGATAACAAAGAAAGAGTCTTATTTAAAAAAACAAAAACAACAGGCAGACACAAAAAGGGACCAATTTAACAGAAAGCTACATTGTAAATTGAATTCCCTGAATACTAACTTTAAGGGGTATTTAAAAAAAGTTAGACATAATAAGGAGTGATTGTTTGAATTTTCAGCCCTCTGGCTACATTGGTGCAAGCTGTACGCGTGATACATACTTAATAAGCCAGACAGAGAGACCAACTCAGAAACTGAGAGAAACCTATTTTGACAGTTTTGGTGGTACTTTTGATGACGGTTTTCAAGAACTCTGCTCTGACTTGGCCTCGTACCTTTCTATGCTCACTGTCAGTTCACTAGATATTTAAACCATTAACTGGGACAGGTGGCAAAGAGTGATAGGTATCCTTTGCAAGATAAAAGCTGCCCTCCATCGCAAGATGATCTATTGTAAGTTATCCGTTGCAAGATAAAGCCCTGATACATTGATAGAACTTGGTTGAGATCAGTCAGAACAAAACGGAAATTTTACTTACTTAACCATGGATCTGCAATGACGGACATTTCCATGATCAGCTGGTAATGGGTTAATCTACTTACTAGCATCATTGCTTGCCTAAATCTAGCCCTGTACCTTCCCAAGTTAAATATCAGGAACATAGAGACTGAGCTAAACAAGAACCGGAAATCCAATGAGGCTTCCACCATAAAATGTTTAAATGCCATTATTGCCAGATCACGTGATCCTGAGTGGAAAATTTCCTCAAGTAAGAAGCGTCTCATCGAACGACACCTTCCTATATAGTTTTAAGCAGATCCGACTTGAAACCATTGAGAAACAATGGGGACAGACCGACTGACGGAGGGACAGAGCCTCTTATAGAGCGGCGATGATGCCTCTAAATTAAACTAAGTCTATTGGCTTTAGTTTGAAACTGACCCATTAGTGAAGACAGTGTACGTTATTGGTCAATATGCATCTTTTTCTCATGGGATGTCATGTATCGATGGCAATAATATTAACGAGAACAGGCCAAATCTGACAAAAGCCAGAACAGCCCTCTGTCCCAGGTATCATATTTTGCCGGCAGTTTACTCGAACGCACAAGTTCAAAGGAGACAAACACTTGACTTTTACATATAAATGTGTGAATGTAATTCTGATAAACACATTGCAGATCCTGAAGATCCAAACAAAAAGGCGTTGGGGGATCATCTTTAGACGGCCAACAGTTAAAGTTAACAATGGAAAGAGGGAGTTAATCTCTTTGCACTGAAAAAATTAAAAATAGATAAAGATGTATCCAGTATGAATAGTCCATGGTCCTTAGTCCCCGTAACTCAGTGAAGGGTTTCGCTACCCTGTACTGTGTCTTTGGGATATCCATGTTTTAACGGGTATGTTTAGGGCAGAATTTATTAAACATTTTCAGAATCGTTCATCCTTGAGTCTTTCTCACTAAAATTCGTTCTCCCATAACCGGGTACGTAACAAGCGGAAGAGTGTATATGTTTGGGATGGGTATCAGTAAATAATCTTTTGACAAATACGTGTGAAAAACTCTTCATTAGGACAAATTCCCCTGTGCACTCAGCAACTAATTGAGTACACTCTAAGCTATGCGATTAAGGTAGAGGTATCCCTTCGGTGGGCTTGCTTCCTGTCAAGAGAAACGTCATAAAACTTGTAAGTATTAAGTCCTGATGTCGAGCATCACTGAGCCGGCGCATACATTAGAGAACTGGGGTTTGACACCGGCTGTTATACTCCATTGGGGATCATCTTTTTAGTGACTTGACGCTTTTTGCCATTTTTACCTATCATAGAAATTATATAATGTATAGTTCTTTATATCATTTGATATGTCACATGAATGTTTCACAAGTGATAATTTATTTCAACTTTTTGAACATCATAAAGATATGTATAGAAGATTAGAAGTGGATAAATTTTGAGAACTGACAGATCACTAAAACTTTCTGGTTTACATAAGTGGACTAATAAGTTACTGGAAAGTAAGTAAGTTACTTCCTGATCTAGATGTACCTATATTTCTGTGACAAGCACATCATATTGAGGTTCAATTTCATCCCCCAACGCAATAATGAATGAACATCCTGAACTGAATTCCCCTCTAGTTCCTTTTGCCCCCAAATAATTCCGTTCACCCTTGGATGAGTCATTCACCCCTTAAGGAAAAACTGGTTTAGAGCGAAATAGCCTCACAGAGCCTATCCCTCTTCAATCTATCATTTAGCCACGTTAATGGCTATAAACATAATTATGAGGAAATGAAAAAAAGAAAAATAGCAAAAATAAAGTGAATAGAGATATCCGTACTTCGCTTAAGTGAATCACCATGTCTACCGAAGCTTATTATAAAAAAAATTATCGAAAATTGTCGTAAAAAATAGATGTTTCACCGAGAAACAACCGAGAGAATAGATGTTTTATCTAGAAATATCTTTAAAATAGTTTTTTTTAGCTGAAAGTATCAAAAAAATGCCAGCACAAGATTTAGGCATTGCTGGTCCAAAATGACCATGACACCCCCGCCCCACCCCCACAAAAAACAGTTTTTGAAAGAATTAAAAAAAAGTTTTCTATTGAAGATCAGTGGTGTACTCATATAAATTTTCAAGGTTGCTGCCCCCAAAGATAGAACCGGGAGTGCCTGGAGACACCCACACACATAGACACGGACATTGAGAACCTGTAGACCACTTGGCTGGTTGGTTGGGTCATTTGTGAGTCCACCGTGCGCTGATATATCCTAAATATTGGGTGGTCAAAAAGTTTGAAAACTAAAGCGATTCAGACAATGGCTAAGTGAAAGCGAAGAGGCTGTTAAGTGGACTTCATCAAGTGTTTAGTGTGATTGTTTTCGGTGTAGTCCACTCCGTCGGTATTCATTTCCCCGTATCTCAGATTACTGACAGTTGATTTGATCACCGCTGATAGGTCAGATCGGAAAACAAGGGCAATTCATCGGCCTTTCTTTCTGAGTTCAATATTTGAAAAAAAAAAAAAAGTGAAAAAAAAAAAAAACAACAACGCCGGTTGACTTTTAATTTTATTTCGAAACTAATGCTATGGATGTATGCTTACGATTTATGAAAAAAACAAAAACAAATTTATTGTAGAATTTGTAATTGTACTATTAATTTATGGTAAGATTTAGGAAGTATTTGCAATGACTTTTTATTTCTAAAATTAGTACGATGAGGATTTGTTCATGATTTATAAAAAAAACACCTATTATAAATTTTGCTGATGCACTACCTATTAACTATAATATTTAGTTTACAATGTAAGATAAGTTGAGAGATACAGAGTAAAATCATTCGCATATTTGAGCTTATATCTCCCTTTTTCACTTGAGAGTTTTATTTTTTCTCCTTTCAGAAGTTTTTGTGTGTTTTTTCATACATACAGTATAAGATTTATAAAGAAAAATATTTTTATGCTTGATATTCAATTAAAAAACGAACATCCACGTCTGTACACATTCGATCGTACAGAAAAAATGATTTTTCTCCATAAATCGTATACACGATGTATATTGCAAAAACTAAATCTTATTGCAAATATACAGTACATATACAAATTTTTACAATAGAAGTTTTTATGTAAGAATCATGAATACAGAACTTGAGATTAAAAAAAAAGTCAACTGGTGTTTTTGTGAATATCAACTATGAAAGAAGTTCGTCGAATTGTCTTTCTTTGTTTCGTTTTTTTTTCTAGGAATTCAATCGACAATGAGCAAATGAACTTTCAGTAATTTGAGATTCGGGAAATTGATACAGACCCAATCCATTCTGAGTTGCGACCAGCCCTTCCTATAGTATACAGCTGACATCTATTGTGGACAATTAGAGCATTTAGATTTTGATTTAATGGAAAAGAGTTGTAGTATTCCATCATGGCGATGTACGATGCATGACCACATACACCAAAAATCGCATCTGAAAAAATGGACTGAGAAGAAATTCCACATCATTCTTAGTCTCGAGAACAGTGATTCTCAACCATTTTCACCTCACAGCACAGAATGACGCTAAAATGGTCGAGACACACCAGCAGCATTTAAAGATAGATTTGATCATTAAAAGGGAAATGAATGATAATAATGTGTTCAGAAATCAAATAGACGATCAATTTCTTAGGTTTTCAAAAAAGATTTGAGAGTTTAGTGTATATGTGTTATCACCACACATGGAAAGAAGATGACTTTGGAAAAGATGCCATTCATCAGATAATATTATGAGATCGGCAGTTCTATACTACGGATGTCTGGAAAGAATTAAAAACTGCCATTTGGGCCTTTAATGTACAACACATTTTACTTATTGCATCACTGAAAAAAGGGAGTTTAACGCGTTCCATAAAAGTACCAATAATGCCGAAGCGTATTCAAATGTTATTTTTGTATCCCTACTGGAAACACTGCCCCTCGGCCCTTGTTCGAGTGAGGATCAACCGTCCACAGATCTCCCACGGCACACCTACAGTTACCATGTGGCACACCAATGTGCTACAGTACATTGATTGGAAATCACAGTTCTAGATCTTTTTCTATCTGTTTATCACCAACTCCAGAGTTTACAGAACCATTTTGATGAATTAGTTCTTCAGGCCAATGAACAGGTGGAAAATATCCTCTCAACATATTATCCACCAAACCAAAAGACTTACAAAAATGCCATCATGAGGCTTGTAAATCGTTGTCAGTGTTGCCTATTTAACGCTTCTCGCGCTAAATTTAGCGTGTTTCTTGTTTTGACTGCGCGAAACTAACATTTAACGCTATTATTTGCCCATTTTTAGTTCTATTTTTCACAAGTTACAGTCAGTTTTTACTTATTTTCCGTCATTTAAAGTAAATCTAGCAATTTCTTGCAACTAAAGACTGCCGTAAAATGACTGTCAGTTTTTTTTTTTCTTATGCCTTTTCAGGTCGATTTTGCGCGAATTTTTCTTTAGAGTTAGTAAAATTTTTCTTTAGAATTAGAAAAATTGATCTTTTGAAGGAGGTTACTGATGATGATGGAATGTGCTAATAATTAGATTGTAATTAAATACGAACTGATGTGTGAGTTCTGTCTCTGCCGATACTGTGACATTTTGATTCACGCATAAATTTTGGATATACTTGCAATTGTCGACCCCTTAACTTTTCCGATTAAATACTATCAATATTTACACGAGGATCTGCGGTACAATTATAGCAGTCATAGAATCATTTACAAATTGCTCTGTTTATGTAACAATAATTTTGAAACGGTTCGAAACGGAAAGGAAGTTGATATATCAAAATAATGGGCTTCGTATCATTTTGGGGGATACTTTGTGTCAATCGTGTGAGTCTGATTGCACCCATCAGCTGCTGCGGATAAGGCACACTTTTGTTGCTTGTCTCTCAAGGAACCACGACTGCAACCAGTTCTTCTGTCTTAAACATCTTTTTGATTACCATTCTGGTACCATATCAGAACAAATGGTGCTCATTTGTAACCATGACGGCTATTGGCGTTGGTGCCACCAAATTCTATTGTCTCTAAACGTTTCCCGACCTGACCTCGAAACAACCCCCTAAAATAGTGATGACAGATTCGATCTTTCAAGCTTCAAGAATCTCTGGTCGACCCATTCTCATGAACCATAACGATTCACCTATATACACATACATGTGTCTGTTAATTTGCTGTCGTGTCCAAGAGGGGACTATTTTTTCGGTTGGGACTGCTTGTGTGCACCTAACATTAATGTCCTTGTGAATGGTCTGAATAAAAAATCTGCTGTTTTGTACCGTCATCTAATTACTGGAGAATCGAATGGTCTCGTCGCCGGCACGTCACGATGGTTAATGGAGTGGTTGAGTGATCCCGTGACTGATCCAAACTTACCCCTAAAGACAGCAACATCAAAATACTATAATCCCCATTGCCAAATTTAACTAAGGTCTATAATTATACTTTATTGCCTGAACTATCAAAGACTATTTATTGAGATATTTAATTCCAAAGGTATATATATATATATATATATATATATATATATATATATATATATATATATATATATATATATATATATATCCCTAGATCTGTGGCTACCAAACTGTGGGCAGCAGCACAATAGAGCTGTTTTTTTTTTCATTTGTATGTAAGGGACACAGATAAGAAAGTTATTTGATACAGTTTTTTTGCATGTGTATGTATGAGTGAATATCAATCTGTGTGCATGTGTGTATGTGTGTGTATATTTTTCAGTGAGCAGTTTTTTTGTAAGTCTGAGTTGGTGAGTGTGCAAGTGAAGATAGTAGTTTTTCTTTCAATTTCAATTTATTTTGGGTTATATTAACAGCTTTTCAGATGGTGTTAGTTGGTGTTATAAAAAATGGAAGAAGGAATCACTAATAAATCCTAAAACAATTGATTAAAAAATGGTGCAGTTCCGTATATTTCCAAAGGCATAAGGCATTTTCCTAAAGGTTTGCCCGGTAGTGTACGATATTTTGATGTCTTTATTATTATTTTTTTTTCTGTTGCAGGATAGATCATCTCTTGCTTCCGTGGTGTAATGTATTATTTTTCAGATCTTACAGTGGAGGTAGGTGTCGTTCGGATAGTTTATTTCATTGTTGAGCCCTTTTGGCGAACTGGTGTTAAGGTATATCACTCATCTCTTCGCGATTTTCCAGTATCTCGCTCTTTCTGTTGGGTCTGCAGTTCTCAATTTTTCTATGATAATGAATTTAGCATCTCTGTGGAAATTGTAATAAATCTTAAAAATCTTTTTACTTGGAGCACTAATGAACGTGTCTGTGAATAGTGGGTAGTCACAACATGAATTGTTTTTCCCATTGCATGATTGACAAAATTTGACAGTTTTTATCATAGGTGTTTTTCAATGATGATAATTATTATTAACTATGGTGTTGCTGCCAATCATGACTTTGAGGCTTTGGAGATTGGAGATTAAACCTAGATCTTGGAACAAATGTCCAAGTTCTGATTTTAAGGATATCCCAGAATTGCTCAATTATCTGAGTCAATAACGGTGGGGAAGTCATTGTTTAATGCCGTTATATAAGAGGTATACGATTTGATCCATCCTTGCTTACTAGTTTTATGATATTGATCGCTCCGTTAATTTGATTTTTCACAAAACTTTGTCGGTGGTCCAGCATTGGTAAATGTTGCATGAGTTTGTCATTATTTTCATCTATATTTGCTTTGTCCGGGCAAATCCTTTTGAGTCTGAGAGTTCTCGAGTGGGGGAGATTCTCTTTCACAGATTTTGGATGTGCGGATCTGAAATGGAGATAATTGTGGGTGTCAGTGGTTTTAGCCAATATTGTAGTTTATAATTTTCTTTTTTCATCAATGTTAATTAGGGAGCCCCTAAATGTTATAGATTGCCTCGAAGTTTTGAGTGTAGAGGTGTGCAAAGAATGAATTCAATTTAGTTGTTGCCCCAGTATGTATCAGGAATATGTCATCAATGTATCTGGCATAGAAGACGGCCATTAATAATCCTTGAATAGATATATTTTTTTCAAATTCACTCATGAAAATATTAGCGTATGATTTTGCTACGACTGTTGCTAAGGTAGAAATCTTGATTTGGATAAATGTCTTTCATTAAAGTTGAAGCTATCTATTTATATACATTACATCAGGAATGTTATTATTTCTGTCTTTGGTTCCTTTATCATTCTGCTGATTAGGTTTTCTTCTAAGGCGGCAATTCTTTCCTTGTGTCTAATATTGGGATATAGGGATTTAACAACCATAGTGAATAGAATAGCGTCTCGAGGTGTAATATTTTTGATTGTGTTAAGGAGGTCAATTGTGTCTTCTAATGTAAGTTTTTACACGTAGCCAAGGGTTGTATGTAGTTATTTATAAACTTCGGATCATTTATTGGTTAGTTAATGCTATTGGTTTTTCCTATCTTTTTCAGGTAGTGGGTAGAACCGTGAAGGTTTAATGTTCAAATGTTAAAGTGTCTCTGAGATTTCTTCACCTATCAGATTATTGGGGAACATATTTTCTAGGGCAGTAGTTTCAAAACTTTGAAAATCTAAGAACGCCTCCTATAAAAGAAATATTTTAGTGGGCCCTTATTTTCAGCATTCAGTTATAGACTAATCATTATAACCTACACTAAAACTACAATTTTCGAAATTGCTCTTATTCGAATTCTACAATATTGTTCTGTGTGTAATAATATTTTTTGATAGCTGTGCAATGGATGATATCGTTTCTCTACCACCAACGTTGAAATGACTGGTTTAGAAGAAACGTTGTCGCATTTTTTGACGGACACCGAGTGGTCCACGGACTCCAGCTTCGAAACCACTATTCTAGGGAGTTAATGATCTTTTTTTGTTTGTTTGTTCTCTTCGACGGTATCACTCGGCAGTTCTTCGTAAAATATGAGTGGCTAAGCTGACTATTCGCCTCACTAAAGTAATTATCAATATTCAAAATCGCTATCACATCCCTCTTTACTGGGGGATAATTAAATCATTGTTGTATGATAGGATATCCCAAATTGGGCTCTTCATTTAATTCTTCAAAAACTACCGTACAGTCGTTACCCAGATTAGCCTTGTTGAAGTGTGTCGAGCGAGAGTAAAACTTGAGGCCATTATTCAGTAGTTTAAAAGTGTCTATTAAGAATTAGTGTTTGCATTGATCAATTATGTTTTTCATTGGAGCCTGTAATAAATACTGTATCATGGTGTCTATTTTTTCTATCTGCCTTATGATGCCTTTTGGTTGGGGGCCTGACTCGATTTTTTTTGGAGGGTAGCAGTTTTTGGTGGCAGTAGTGTCCTTCCTGCCGTCGAGTGCATTCTAGTATTGGTATCAGTATTAGTATTAATTTGGGAAAGATTGTATTTTTGTTGTTGCTTTTGTTATTGTTGTTGGAGGTGGTGATGGTTGTAGTAGTAGTAGTAGTAGTAGTAGTAGTATTTGTAGTGTCAGTGGTTCTCTTGTTCGTTGTTACTTTCTAGATATCTGCTTATGAGTGCGTTTTTTTATATGCAATAACTTCTAGTATTTCTAATGTTCTTAACTTGTAACTGGGGTGTTGGTGTCTGATTCGTTGGTGGGCTGTAAATTAATTTTCTCTGGGGTGATTTGTGGTTTAACTTGAGTTGTTTTTAATGTATGCTTCGTGGTCGAGTTATTGCGTAGATTCTGATGTTGATTTTGTCTTGATGTCGTTAAGATCCTTCATTTTCACATCGATATGTTTGTTTAATGATATAATATATATATTTTGTTTAATAATATGTTTGTTTGATAATAATAATAATAATAATGATAATAATAATAATAATAATAATGATGATAATAATAATAATAATAATTAAAATATATATATATATATATATATATATATATATATATATATATATATATTATATAGATCATTTTATAGATAGATAGATAGATAGATAGATGGATATCAATATTTCATGGTAAATCCGAGTCTCACGCTGATACGATCATCAGACCATGTTTCTGGTTTGACACTCACACCAGCGCGTGTAACTTGGGGTCACAATGAAGCATCAATTTGTGTTTGTGTGTGCTTTTGTGTGTGTGTGTGTGTGTGTGTGTGTGTGTGTGTGTGCGCGTCTCTCTCTCTCTCACTCTCTCTCTCTCTCTCTCTAAATATATATATATATATATATATATATATATATATATATATATGATAAGTAATGGACAGTTTAAAGAGCGACATTTTGTGTGAACTGAATTATCTACGGTAGTGAACAAAACAGCAATGAACGGGGAGAAATGTGCCTTATGTAGAAATGTGCACCCACATCCAAGGAATTACTTAAGATTGTTATTTCAACCTTTGCCTGCCGTCAGGGTTCCAGTGGCTCAATCGGTCAGTAAAGACCTAGGCTACATAGGTTCCCCCATGGAAAATGGGTGTAGGTTGATACTTCATCCAGGGATTTTTTTAGATCTTTTCTTTATCTTCTCACCATTGCCGTTGTGGGTATATGTACAAGGTTATGAATCGCAACTGGAAGATTGTGTTGCACCAATATTACTAGTGGGTATTTCGCCTCAAAAAAATTCATTCAACGCTTTTGCTTCCACTGAGACTCGAAATAATGAATTCCTGTAGTCATCACGTACATATACGTATGAACACACACGCACTGCACAGTGTTTTCCCCCGGGGTCCAAAATGTTATTTTGACGTATCAAGTTTCAATTAATCTGAATACAATATATATATTTATTAAGTCCTAAACCCTTTTCTATCCTTTTATGTGGTTGTTTATGTGTTTGTGTGTTCTAAGACTCCTAGTCGTACAGTTTTGTCTACAGACTTGAAATTGGCATCAGTACTCTACTAACCTTCTCCAAGAATTTTCATTTTTTTTATTTTCAGAAAAAGCTTTTTGTGATCATTGTTTTGACGAATTCATTGCCAACATTAAGATTCTCAAAAATCTGCATGTTTCTAGATGTTTTTCCACTCCATTTTAGATGTTTTTAATTGCAAATTGCCAGTGATGTCAGATCAATTATCCATTCTGACCATATTTAGTCTTGTATGGATTGACATTGATGGCTAACCAATCTTTATTTCTTGAATAGTGCCGTTTTTGAGATAGTCTCTATCCTTCCTCGGATTTCCAGTTTCCCAATCCCTTGACAAAGCTTTTCAACATTGCTCCCAGTGCTACAACAATGATTGGCAAGACTGTCAACTTCAACTTCCACAATTTCTTCATTCTTCTGATGAGGACCAGATACTTATGCAGTTCCTTTACGCGTCTTATATTTTTTCCGTGGGGGATGCATTTTACATTAGTATACAGCAGATTCTAGAGCTCTTCTCAATATACGGGCAACGCCTGAAAGCAATATCTTCTGGACTTCGCAGATAGAATGATCGCCACAGACTTTGGCGATATGTTTTTCATTGCCTTTCTTGATCATCACTAGGTCCCCGACAATAACAGGGATAGTTTGTGTTTTCAAGTAACACATCTTCTGTCTCTCGATTTCAAAGTCTTCGTACTTGCCTAATTTCCCAAGTTTCTTTATTGTTGTATTCCTATCAGAAGGTACACTCACGTCAATTAACAGACACAGTCTTTTCTGGTGGTCCTTGACTACTGTGTCGGGTCAATTTGCTTTGCTGGTCTTGTTGATATTTATCACAGAGTCCCATAATATCGAAGCATTCTGTCTTTCAGTTACTGGGTCTGGTTGAAGTTTACACCAGTTATTTTCTGTTGGTATTCCGTAATGCTTGCAGATTTTCAAACGTAGGTATCGGCCTTCTCTGTGACGTCTGGACTTTTATTCAGTAGATGTTGAAACAGAGCAGTCAGACACGAGGTGGTCTGTTGTAACAACATCGAGAGCACAGAAGCAGCTTTTGGGGTGGGCACCATTTTTTTTTTAATAATATTTGTTTGAAAGTTTCGTGTGGACAAATCACACTTTTCCTGCTTTATTATTATTATTATTATTATTATTATTATTATTATTATTATTATTATTTGCAATCTCACACCAGTTGCCTGGCGGTAACTGCTGGAGTTTGAGTAACAGCAAGCCTCTCCAAGTCTCCAGACCTTCTCTCCTAGTACTCATAGGTCGCAGTAATACTGCAGTTTACAGTCTCACACCGGTTGCCCAGTGGTCATTGTTGAAGGCTGAGTGACAATAAGTCTCCTCAGGTCTTCCGTCAACGTCTCTTCCCTCTTTCGCCTATCATGTCAGTGCTGCAGTTTGCATTTCCGCTTTCATTTCCCTTCCTCAGTTGGGTCACTGTTAACAATTAACGTTGCAGTCTTTATATTTCTAGCACTTTCCTCAGCATTTGTGCAGTTCCTAGTAGTGCTGTGGTCTGTACAGTCTCAATCTTTCCCTTGATCCCGATCTCCTCCAGTCTCACCCTCAGTGTCTTTGGTACAGTTCCCACTGCGCCCTCTATGACTGGCACTACCCTGGCTTTCATGTTCCACATCTTCAGTTCTCTCGCTAGGTCCTGGTATTTTTCCCGTTTTTCACTCTCCTTCCTCTTTACTCTATGGTCTGCAGGTACGGCCACGTCTACTATTTGGCAGCTCTTTTTGTGTACAATTACCAAGTCCGGTCTTCTTGCCTGGATGAGGTGGTCAGTTTGGATATCAAAGTCCCAGAGTAGTTTGTGTTTGCCATTCTCCAAAACTGCCTCTGGTTTGTGCTGATACCATTTTTCCACATGGTTGAATCCCATTTGTTTGCTTAGTTCCCAGTGTATCATCGTTGCTACTCTATCGTGTCTATGCTTATACTCCTACTGGGCGAGTTGACTACATTCACTAATGTGGTTTACTGTCTCATCTTTTTCACCGCATAGGCGGCACTTGCTGTTTGTCTGTGTTCTATCGATTTTTGTTTTTATATGATTTGTCCTGATGCTTTTGTTTTTAGCTGCCATTATGAGCGATTCCGTTTCTCTCTTCAGGTTTCCTTTTCGTAACCACGTCCATGATTTCTCGTCTGCCACATCTTGTATCTGCCTTTTAAACTCTCCGTACAATTTTTTCTTTTCCCATCTTTCTTTTCTTGTTTGCTATGCTGTTCCATTGTTTTTTACTTTATTGTTTGTTGCACTATCCCTCGCGCTCTTTATGATTTCTTCACTATTTGTTTGCACATACTTTTCTAGGTCTGCTTTAGCTCTCTGGACACAGTCTTCTATGCCGATGAGCCCCCTACCACCTTCTTCTCTCTTAATGTATAATCTATCTGTGTCATCTCCAGGGTGTAAGGCTTAATGCATTGTCATAAGTTTCCTTGTTCACATGTCCATTGATTGGAGTTCTTCCTTCGTCCATCCTAGGAATGGTCCTGTGTATCTAACTACTGACACTGCCCAGGTGATGTATCTCATCCACTGTAGTGGGGATGCTTTTTTGTGTTATGTTGTATTTGTTCTAAAGGTTTACTCGTGGTCTGTCTGTACGTGGTGCATTTCTCAGCAGTACTTCATCTCTCTGGAGTCGAGAGATTATTATTATTATTATTATTATTATTATTATTATTATTATTATTAGGTTGTGGCGTCAAAATGTGCAGACATTAGCATAATTTTTGCTATGTATGCATGAATTGTGCCTATGAAAATATTACTTTACAATTTTTTTTACAATCCTTATAAATAAAGAAATTTGACATTTGATAAAATACTTTGAGAAAAAAAAGGCCATATAATGTTGCATTTCATTTAAGAGACCTACTTAAATGGACTCAGTAGCAATTATTGTTGCTGTGAAATTATTACCTTTTTCCACCAAAACTCAGTATAAAATGCCAAATTTATTGTCAGGTTTACATCTACAATTGAGTCCAAAAACATGAATAAAAATATCATCTTTTAATAATCATCGGAAAAGCAATTTCATCTATCATCTACACACAACGCAAAATATCAAATTCTTTTGTTGCCTCATCCCCATTATTATCATTATTATTAATACTAGCCAAGAAACCTCCGTAGTGGTCGGGTTTCCAGCTAGTTCCCACAGGAAGCCTAAATTTGGCCTTCGGTTCTAATGAGAGAGATCAAACATGATTTCTCAGGTTTACTTCGATGATGACCCATGGCTACAATGTGCCATTTTGGGTCCTTATAGATTATATACAGATAAATCGGACGAGACTTTTAGTATTATTTAGGTGGATAAATAAATGGATTGCCATACGGACGGATGATTCAGGTCAAATACACGATGAAGGAGGTCATTCTTTTCTGTTTGCTTCCCTGTCCATAAATTGGGCTCTTATTCTTATTTTCGATTACATATCCTTCTTCTTCTTCTTCTTCTTCTTCATCATCATCGTCCGTCTTTTATCGTCTGTCGTTGGACATAGACCTTCCACAGGATTTGCAACACCTTTTCATCGTGGGCGTCGCGCAGCCGATTCTGTCTGAATTTGTCTTGTTCGTCTCTCCATCTTGTATTCTGCCGGCCTCGATTGTGCATGTAATCTCCGGGGATCCATGCCGTGAGTCGTGATGCCCATTGGTTTTCTACCATTCTTGCAAAATGACCTGCCTATTGTAATTTGAGTCTTTTTCTTTCAGTGGATTCCATTATGTTTTGGACTCCTGTTTTTCCCCTGATATATTATACTGTCTTGTGACCTCTCAATGTGAGGTTAAGCAATATTCTTTCGTGTGTACGTTGCATGCTTCTCTGTCTTCGGGTCAGTCTCTTGGTTAGGTGCATATCCTTACGCTATAATTATTATTAATAATATAAAATATAAATTTTGTTTATCGTTCCAATTTCGGTGTATATATATATATATATATATATATATATATTGCAAAAGGATTCATATCTATTATATTTCTTCCATGAGCAATATGTGGCACAAGGTCAATTAGTTCAGATTTGAGTTGGATTGGGGGGGGAAGAATTCTTCACTGTTTGTCTACCAGGTTATGTTAAACTAAACCTGCTTATAAAATCAGCATTTCCCTTCCGCGATTTTGAATTGCGACCATGTGATTGGTTGGTGACTTTCTTACTAGTAGAGGAAAAACTGCAAGTCTTATACACCGACGAATTTATTAATTATATATATATATTATAAAAGTTAAACATCATTAATCATCTTCAGTCGGAGTTGTCAAAGGAGTGTGACCCTGCTGCAGCCAGGCTGGTTGTTATCAACTTTATTACATGCACCCAACATATTGAGATAGATAGATAGATAAATAATGGATCATTTAATTCTCATGAATTTTGTTGAGCAGTGGTCCCTAAGAAAGCATTAATTAAAAGAACAGGTTAGATCACTGATGGTCATACACAAAATTTAGCATAAATTTGCGTTACAAACTGAACCTTCTACTAAAAAGCCTAAAAAACCATATAAAGTTTTCACTTGGCGGAATAAGGAATAACTGTTTGAATTTTTAGCCATCTCGCTCCATTAGCACGGTCTGTTCGCCTGATTGGTTCATAGCCAGTCAGCCAGTCAGTCAGCCAGATCAACTAAAAAACTGAAGAAACCTATGTTAGCAGATTTGGTGACTGTTTTGGTTGACGGTTACTTATACTTTGATGACTCAATAATGATACGATGAATGAATCCTTATGAATGAGTTATATTGTCTTCAAAATGCTCAGAGAGGTGTGGAATGACAATATTTTCCCCTTGTAATTAACATACATACATATATATGTATATATATATATATATATATATATATATATATGTATAGTGTCATCCACAGACAGTTGTTTCGATGTATTACATCTCTTCAGTGTGGCTATAAACTTTTATCCCATCCAGTACCGCAAGGCAGAATTGAAACCCTCACATCGAACTACGGAACTGGGTGGTCAGTAAGGCTGAATTTAAGCAATATATTCATTTACGCAGAAATTCCTCATCCACCAGAGTGCTCTATTCCTATTGAAGAGCATTAAAAAGAGAGAGAGAGAGAGAGAGAGTTGAGGTATAGACAGATAATGGTGTTTAGTGTACCGCATTTTTGTAGCAATCTGGACTTGCCAATCTTGTTAGATTCTTGACTCTGGTTCTCACCGGGTGACAGTTTAGGTGTCAGTTTTAGTCGGTGTCTTTTTCAAAAGATTGATGCAAACTGACAGAGAGAGAGAGACTGGAAGAGAGAAAGATGAATATTAACTGTGGTAGATAAATTGAGAAACCCACCAATGTGGCAGTATTTATTTTCACACGGCCGTATTTGATACGTGTTTGCTTATAGAAGCTACAAAACAGTTCAAAACAGGGACACTGTATACGAACTATTGTTCATTGTAAACGAACACTTGTTTGTTTATGCATATGAGTTCTCTGACCCAGTCTGTCGGTATGGGCGTGTATAAGAGTGTGTCCAGTCTGTATATATGTGCACGTCTGTGAGATGACTTCGTGTCAATTCTCTCTCTCCCTCTCTCTCTCTCTCTCTCTCTCTCTCTCTCTCTCTCTGTAATCAGGAAAGGGAAAACAGTTCTAGCACCTTAACACCATTCAAAAACCGTGAACTCTCAAAACAAGTGTTGCCAATTTAGCGCGGAAGGCGTAAAATTCAGCATCGCTTGTTTCTACATTGTGAAAATCATTAAACTAGCTTAATAATGCTTAAATATTTCGGCCATTTTGGGGGGATTTTCTGAGCAATTTTTACTATCTTTATGACGTGTTTGGCCATTTTTTGGCACTTTTGAGGATATTCTTTCTTATTTAGCTCCTTTTGGGCAAAATAATTTTTGAATTGGCCACACTGCAGAACGCTCCAAAAGAAACCAACACAGATAGCCAAATGAGAAAAAAAGGAAAAAAAAAAAGAACGATAAAGACAATACATAGACAAAAAAAAAAAAAATGGAAGACAAGCCTGGCTGTTTCAAGGTCAAAATCCACTCCAACTTCTATTCCGACTGAAGCTGATTACTGCAACTTTTGTATTGTACGTATAATAGATAAATGTCATAAAATATATATATATTTTAGTATAAATGTATTTATTCATTAAAACGAAATAAGCCCCTGAATATCTGTAAGATGAATTGTGTTCGTATGTAAGAATTCTCAGTTTGGTTCAGTCGGTAAGAGAGCTGGCTACCAACCACTTCGTAATAATTTTAAATCACAGTTCAGCAATGTTAATTTATCCATTATAATGGCGTGTACGCGTAATAGATATATACATAGCCAGCCAGACAGACTAGCTTAAAAACTTAGCAAAACCTATGTCGGTATTTTTGGTGACAGTCTTGGTTGACGGTTGAAAAATAACTATGTGTTGACTGAATATCATTCCAGTGACACAAGTGGATTTGTGTACGTTTTAAAAAAACTGAACGATAATTTGACAACGAGGCTTGCGAGAACTCAATCAATTCGCAATCTTCTACTCCAATCACGATTACTTTGGCCGCCATTTTGACGATTTTGGAGAGAGCTTTGGATGACTGTTTTTTGAAAATGCTGCAATCAATACATTGTAATGAGTATAGGTATTTACAAACTTAGCTGAGTATGACACAAGGCTATAATAGTGGGTTCCCTTGTCGGATTGATATCACTACAGTCGGAATGGCTTACAAGGCATGTTAGTCATTTGCCCCCCGTGGAAGCACTTCAATTCCGACTGATGCTGATTCCTGCAATATGTATAATTTTGAAAATATTTGAAAATGTATATATTTTTGTATAAATGTATTTATTTATTAGAATGGAATTAGCCTGTATGTATTTGTATGATGAAATTTTCGTTAATATCTGCGAATTCTCATTTTAACCAAGTCAGTGAGACAACCGGCAAGCAAGCAGATTATTGTGACAGGGTTGGGGAAGGCAGGATATATATATATATATATATATATATATATATATATATATATATATATATATATATATATATACCGTTTTACACCTGTTATTTTGTGAGGGTTATTCTTATTGTAGTTCTTGTTCTTGTTACAACAGAAAAATAAATTCAACATTATTTTTAGAGTTTGACAATATAAAATTCCATTATGAACTCAGATTCACGATGAGAAAGTTTCATCTAATTAATACGTCCAGCGCCAAATGACGTTAATTAACGTCCTACATAGAAAAAAGTGCCTTGTCCTCATGAAGCTCTCCACATATCAAAATAACTGATACCTGCTTTCCAGAGATGTCATTTTGTTTCTGGGGAATCCCAATAGTTTAATTCTCAGCCTACAAACGGCAACGGATCAAATAATCTTTGGCATCAAAGATTTCAAGTAGAAGAAAACAAAATTCTAAATCACTGAAGATTTAATATAGGTTGATGCAATTTCATCTTGCACTCAATAAATATGGAGTTTGTGACAAATCATAATTAAGACACTTGTAATCGGGGGGGGATTTTTCATTTCACCTTCAAACTGAGAACCATGCAAGTGCACATGAGAGAATTTTGCACAACATCATATAGAGAGACCATAAGTCAGCGCCGTATTTTAGAGAAAAAGAGGAGTTCGAGACCTCAAAAAATACATTAGGAAACTCAAATGGCAATGGGCTGGTCATGTTGCGAGAAGGACAAAAAGCTGATGGACATCACGACTCGCAACGTGAATCCTGAGAGATCAAATGCAGAAGTGAGGTCGACAGAATATGAGATGTCGAGATGAACTGGACAGGTTCAGAATGTATTGGTTCTGCGACATCCACGATAGAGAGGTCTAGTAAATCCTGGGGAAGGTCTTTATTATTATTATTATTATTATTATTATTATTATTATTATTATTATTATTATTATTATTATCGCCCATCATAGATCAACGATGTACAATAAAAGACGGATAATAATAATAATAATAATAATAAAAATAATAATAATAATAATGATGATGATGATGATGATAATGATGATGATGTTGCAATTTCAAATTTCAAGCTTCAAACTAATTTCAAATTTCGTTCAAAATTACTTATTTACTACTTTTGCAATAATTGCTTTAGGAAAGGCATTGAAAAAACTTTTTATCTAAGCGAGCAAGAATATTAAACCAAATAACCCCCTTTTTGTTAAAAAGGAAAAATTCGACTGAAATCATAAATATTGAATCATTTCAATGACCGTTCAAGGCTGCAGTAGTCAGAGCATTTCAAACAGAACGTGTGTTATTTTGAAAGAGAAATTTGAGCGAAGCATAAAGATATAATCTACTTTCCCACATTTCATATTTTCGAAAACATGCCAGATTCGAAGAATCCAAGAAAAACCCGTTCAACATGTGAGTCATAGGGAAAAAAATAACCAAACCAGGACTTACAAAATTGCTAACTCATTGTATGCGTACAGGAAACTCGAATCAGAGTGAGAACGAGGAGACTGGTAGATGGAATCACGAGAGCTGAAGGAGCATTGACTTACGACGATGACGTAGCGGAACCCCAAAAATTGAGTAATATTTAAAGTGGGGGGGGGATCACTGATGGATCAGTTTTCTTTTGTTATCGGGTTATAAACTGATCCGTCGAAACAATAATTATTAGATGAGTTAAAGTTTTCATATTTTGCGCACATGATCCCAAAACATGCCCCCCAAAAATTGTATGAGAAAGAATAAGCGCACTTGAAGCTGGTTTTAGGTTGCTTCCAAAGTGTTCGTACGTCAAGCGAACGATCAATGAAATAGGAAATCGGTTTTCTATGCGTATTAAGTAATGAACCGACTCGTCTAGGGGCAATTCATCTTGGCGTGAGATGTCCCTTAGCATAAACCGGGGGATAGGTTTTTTATTGGTATTTCGTGATAAACTGATCCTCCTATGAATAATCTTCCTAAATGTTCATATTCTGAGTTTTCTAGCTCTACAGCTTCGGGGTGTATGCGTCATACGTACGTACGTACGTACGTACGTACGTACATACATAGCGAACCAGACCCACCTAAAGAGTGAAGAAACCAATGATGAACAGTTTTAGCGGCAGTTTTGATTGATGGTTTCTAATAAAATTAAAAAATACCGGTCAACAATTAAAAATTCATCTTACTTCATTTAATGAAAAAATTGAGATCTATGAAAAGAATTATCACGTGACCATTGTCTTTAACAGTGTATCATTTTAGGGGTGATTGATTAGAAAAACTGATAAATTCTTGATATACTTCTTTCGCATTTTGTTGGGCAGTGATAATAAAAAAATCCCTCCAAATTTAAAAAAAAAAGAAGACAAGTGTGAGTGCTGCCAGATATAAATTAAGATACCAATTCAGCACAAACTTTCATTGCAAATTGACCATCCACACTAAAGTTCTACTTGAGGGGTTTGGGGAATTTGGGGAAATATATTTTTCTGGACTTAATATCATATTTATAAATGCGTCATATTATTTGAAACTCTATTTGAAATGACTTACCAGTTTTACCCGCTGGATTTGGCCTACACAGCGTAAATAGAATAAACAATTTTTTAAAAATGCAGGAATCGAACCTGCAACTAATCGGTGGCCGCCCTAACGTGGCATTACTTCAATCATTGAGTTAAACAGATTGTAAACTGTACGTCAAAAATTGTTTATTCTGCAACAATTAAGATGGAGGTAAATAGCAGCAAAAATAAATGGAATAATCAATAATACTAATTTTGTTTCTCGAAAAATGTTATTGAGTTAGGATATGAGCACATCAAAAACTGCTTTATGTCGAAGAACGAACCCAATAACCCGAATTCTAATGCAATCAGCAAGAAAGCTGTATCAAAGGCTACGACGGGGGCCATCTGTCTGAAAGTATTTCATATACTAGCTGAGCGACGCTTGGGCTATGCATTTATTCAACTGCACGTCTACTCGATTACGGATTGTCTTGGGGTAAAACTTTAGTACATAGTAAAATAGATTTTAATTGCTATCATAGGCTTTCCACCCTGAGCTATTTGTTGAAATTTGCCTCAAGAATCGATTTAGCCACAGTACTTCTAAAAGTCGGCAAAATTTAAACCAGAAGCAATAACAGGAGCTCTATCTCCCAGTCGTCTGAGATGATAATTTGGAATTGAAACATACCCTGATTAGAGTTCTTATTAGAAACAGCCAACCAAGACAGTCAACCTAGGTTTCTTTTAGTTTTCAAGTTGGTCCGGCTGATTGGCTATGTATGTATCATGCGTACAGGACGCACATATGGAGCTAGAAGGTTGAATTATTTTAACACTTACGTTTGATTATGTCTAATTTTGCTAATTTTTTAAAACTATCCTCCTAAATAGGTTGGAGCAATAAGTTGGCTGGCTATGTATGAATGTATCACGCGTACAGGCTGCACCAATGGGGCTAGAGGGCTGAAAATTCAAACATTCATTCCCTATTATTTCTGGAAAAAAGTTTAGTTCCTTTTATGCACGAACATTTTTTTTGGGGGGGGATCAAGTTTGTAATGTAAGTTTATGCTAAATTGATCTAAATTGATATAACTCATTCATTGATCACCCCCTTTCTAAATTTTTTTTCTGATGATAACCCAAACGCGTTGGTTGTCTGAAGTTTTTTTTTTCTGAGTGATTAACCCGATCTGCCTATCATAGTGATGGGGAAGTTTCTAAAATCTTCTTATTCATGCAAATCAACGGCATGATTGCTCAGTCATCAATGACCTCATACCATCTTTAAGGTTAATCATGTACTGTATCATAGAAAAACGATTCCGGTTTTAATTCGAGCCATAGTCTGAAGATAATTCTCTTCAACTTCATGCTAGATTTTGTCAAGCTTAAGCAGTGGCTATGGTGCTTTGTATCGTGTGTGTTGTGAGCTGCAGATGGACAAAAATGCAAGAATATTCCAGTGTCTGTAAAGAGCAATTGACAATAAAAGCTTTTTTGGTAGTTCCGATGAGATGGTCCGATTGTAAATTGTAGTCTCCCATCAACGCTCATTCAGCGTTACAAACAGAAATGAGAGAATTAATAAAAGAGAAACAAAATCTGGATTGGTCACTGTTATCTGCTGATAAAAGCGCCATTTTTCTGTTCTTCATTAATTTTCTAATTCCTACAACCGGGACCACCTTTCCTAAACTGTGCCAGACTGGCCTTGACTGTCTATTGATTTTTACAGACACTTAAAATATGTTTTCATACATCCGTAGTCCACAGCACACCCAGGATACAAAGCAGCATTCGGCACTGGTTAAACTATTGAAGAATGTCTCGGATCTAAATACAATATTCTTCGTCTTGTATTATTATGATAAATCCTTTTTTCATCGTCAATTTGACTGTCTTTTCATAAAAATACCCCTTTTCTGTGTTCAAATATTTAACCGATCCTTTTTTCCGTAAAAAAATTTTGAGTTCATTTTCCTTTCTTCTGAATTTTCTCTAAGGTTTGCAAACGACGTACGACAGTTGTCTGATCGCACAAAAAATACAGAAGGGCACAAACTTCAATTATACTCTTCAGATTTCCCTAAAATTTCAAAAAAATATAGGACTGGGAAATTTGAGATAATCATTGGATGTATACAGCATACTTATCAGAGGTGCCATTGATGGTTGGGAATAGGTATATCCACTAAGCACTGATGCACTTGAGAAAGGCATTAATCCATCTCCTTATCCATATCCATATCCCTCGTTATGAGTGAAATATCAGGGCAGATTGGACTCTCTAGCCTTGGTAAGGTAACCAGTCTAGGTGAAAGATAAACTCTGATTCCAAACCAGGGAGTTAAGACCTCCTTAAGGCGGTTTGACATCCATTTTGAAGTCCTTCTGGCAGATCCTGCAGCCAAGCTCATGCCAGACGTACAATTCTCTTCTTTCCTCTAGACTACAACAGCACAGCCAAAAGCATCCCAGAATCTCCATACTCTTATCCCAGGCATGAGCACCCGGTGAACAGGGGTCCCATTATCTGTAGAGACGGCACGGGAGTCCATGCAGCCAAAACCAGATATACTTATTCACTTAATGTTATGTTTTCTTCTTTTGAAAGATTCATCTTGGTCTTTTGAAGCCCAGCCCCGTGCAATCAGATCATCAGTATCTGAGCTCTCGAAAGAGAAAGTTGTTTTTTTTTTTTTTGGTTTCCAAATTTTCTCATTGAACACAGGAATATTTTTATCTAATTTTAATTTTTATTGTTGGTTCACCGCGTAAGTCTAATAAAATTACTAGTAGCACTGTTTGAGTGGTGATACCACTACTTTTTAAATTGAATCGTGGAGCATAGTAAAATAGTGTTCAGGAAATAGCTGACCTATGGTAGAGTAAAAAAAAAGCACTCATCTCAAAATACCAAGCTTAAAAAAAAAACGACTATTAGTCACCCTGAGCAAGGCCTTTCAGACATTTTTCACATCAAAGGTTTCGTAAGAGTTATTCATGTCACGGAATTAAGTCCAACGAAAACAAAACATGCTAAAATAATTCATTGATGTTAAAATTGTAAAGCTGGAAAAACTAAAACAAAGCATGTTTAAAATGAAAACTAGAAAGACTAACACAGGGTAAGGCATTTGTTCACACTGGATTTAGACATTTCAAAATTGTTCTCTTCGGTAAAACATTCAGCAGGGAGTCTAATCTACGAGAGCAGATATTATTGAGGAAAAGCTATTTGTGTGGGACTTGCTGTTCAAATGATCACGTCACATCTCTGATCGTAATTACAATGAAACGGGTAGCACATATACGAAGAGAACACCTAGAGAAAGAAAATATTTTTCCCACGATTTCTTTTCGACGGAATTCAAGTCTACCATCGATATCTGAATATCACGGCAAAACGATTTCCCCAACCACACATGATAGGCAGAGACGATGATTGATATTCGTTCGTGGCTAGGAGCAAATGGTGAAGATCTTATCTCTATAACGATGACCACCGTGGATACTTTATTTTCGTGACATTCCCACGGCCATTAAAATCCAACACTCATCAGACGTGTGTTGTTATATTAACAATTACAGCACGGTGATTATTACTCGATTTACCCCGGAAGTAGATGATTATTACTGAGCATCAATTATGTTGCCTTGTCATCGGATAATGATTTATGAGCTAGTGTAGGATTGAGTTCAATCCTCATTAGGTGGACCTATGCTCGATTGAGCCAAGCTCATTATCATCATCATCAGCCTTTTAACGTGCGTCGTTGGACATAGACCTCCCCTATCTTATATTTTGCTGGCCAGAGTTCTGCATATGATATCTAGGTATTCACGGTCTGTCATTATGTCCATCCGTTATCTGATATTCTTGCAACATGACCTGCCCATTGCCATTTGAGTTTTCTAATCTATGATACCTCTGACTCCTGGGGCTTTTTTTTCTTCTTTAATATACTGCACTGTTTTGTGATCTCCCATTGAATAAATAGGATGGTAATAGCTGATGAGGTCGTTTGTATAATAACTATAGACTAGGATTTATTTTACTCAAGCTTTTCTTGTTAAGTACAAGACAACACCTGTCTGGATCCAATTGTTATGAACATTGTTTAAGCGTTTGGAATCAAGTGCTTTCGACCACACATCTACAAAAAATAATAGATGCTTTCAATTCTTAAATTTTATAGTACATCTTAACATTATAGCATTTGCCTTCTTTGCAATACATTCTTAAAACTCAATGGACCTATGCATGCATTATTTTGTTTTTAAGCAAAAAAAGTTTATCATATTTATGTTTTACAACAGTTCATCTCCATCTTAATTATATTTGCTTTTTATCGCAACTAATCTCGGGCTGGAAACTCTTCAGCAATGAGTAAATAAATTAACAGCGTGAATCGGATTGAGGAATAAGTTCAAGGTGAGAATTGAACTCACGATCCTCTATACCGGAGAATGGCTTGCTGATTGCACGACGGTTCTCATCACTAAAGTACTGGACCTTAGTGGCGAACATCCATTCAAATCAAACACTTAAACTCATCCCCTTTCTACGATCTCCTCTACGCCATGTTTGTTGTTCAATCCATTTTTTTTATTTTCTTTATTTTATTAGACGAAGTATGATGAATCCTTATTATTCATTTTTGCTACATTAGCCATCCTCCGGTATAGAGGGTCGTGAGTTCGATTCTCAGCTAGATCTTATTCTTCATTCCGATCTGCACCGTTAGTTTATTTACTCACCGCTGAAGAATACCCAAACTGGGTTTGATTGCGATAAAAAGCAACAACAATTAAGATGATAGCAGATAGTAGCAAAAGAGAATAATGATTATTTATAATACTTCATCTACTAAAATAGATTAAAGTGAAGGTTTCCCATAAAATAAAAAGATTCCATGTGTATGGTCTTTAATCAAACTAGTATTAATGAAGAACGCCATCATCATCATCATCATCATCATCATCATCATCAGTATTTTATCGTCCGTCGTTGGACATAGACCTTCCCCAGGATCCACCAGAATTCTCTATCATGGGCGTCGCAGAGCCAGTATTTTCTGAAGTTGTCTAGTTCATCTCTCCATCTTGTACTCTGTCGACCTCGGTTTTGTATGTGATCTCTGGGGATCCATGTTGTGAGTCGCGATGTTTTCCATTCAACCTTTACGGACAATGGGATGACATCGGAGTGTCTCCCCCAGGGCTCATGTCTGGGCAAGGCGTAGGAAGATCCTGGGAGGCCCAGTCGTCAGATCCCCCCCCCTCAGTCTTGCTGATGTGGTCAGAGCGGTACGTGTGTCATCAGGGCGTCGAATCCTTTTAATGGGGGATCCAATACCTGTTGTTTCCTCTCTCCTAGTCTAGTTGATAGAGGAAATAAGAGGTTAATTCATGCCTTCTCCGACCGGAGTTTGAACCCAGGATGCCGTTACCGCTATGCCAAACACAACCCCACTGCACAGACAGACAGACACACACACACACACACACACACACACACATGTACATCATTAAATACGTTTTTTGGTAACCTACGTAAGCAAGCCCTGTTTCAAAAAATCAAATGATGTTTTGTATAAAATAACTTCCATATACAATGCATTGTGATAATATCCAACATAAAATAACTAACTACATGTATGGGATAAACTATACATTAAAACATTGTGGAAAAGGAGGTGATGTTTGATCAACACTGCTGGAGTGCCATGTTAATATAACCGTTTTGTTCTTAAAATCTCCGAAACCGTTACATAAACAACTAATGAACTCAACAACAGACAATTTACACATTGTACCATAATGACAAAGTATAGGGGAAACAGGGGAAATAACACTGAGGAAAATTGCATTGACAGATATTGGGAAATAAGTATCTGAAGTGACACAAGAAGATTTTTGAAAAAGGTTTTTAATGTTTAGCTTTTAAAACTGTAAAACTTTCTAGACTATACAAATATATACTAGACTTTTGAATTTATCTTATACAAATCTCATAGCTATGTCTCACGTTTCAACTGATTCATTTCTAACTCTTCTAAGTCAAGAGAAGTCAGAAAGTGAGTCTTGCACCATCCAATAGATTTAGAAATAAAAATGTTCCAAAGATACATGGATCTAAATGTTGGCAAACAAAAAATTAGAGATCGTTATGAAATAAAGATAATAGATGCATAAAATTATTTGTTTATTCAAGGCTGGAGTTTCAAATCGATGGTATTCAAAAGCAATGAAAAGATTGATGATATCATTGTGTTTTAACAAACAATGGTTTTTCTGATGTATTTATAGTTGGCCGTCAGTAAAGCAAAATTTAGCAATGAGTCAAAGATGAATGTTGAGATGATAAATGATTTATTTTCATATACTCGTCAAAAATGACGCCGTTACTTATATATACATGACCACCAAGGAGCCCAAAGCTGTTTCATTGGGTCATTTGTTTTCAATAACCCAAGTATCCTAATTTCAAATATTTTCAAGTCTCAACTGAATTCAAACTGATTTAATGTGTGATCAAACATAAGTTCTTGGAGTATCTATTACTTAATCTTTATTGCTCTGCCAAAATAAATTATCTCATTTGAAAACCCTATTATTGTTTGTTTTGTTTTTTGTTTTTTTTTTGTTTTCTTTTTTTGTGTTTCATTCGACCAATCCATCATAACCTTAAAGGTTATATCAGGAACGTGAATACTGCAGATAAACAAACCAAAAAAAGCAGACTAAGTAACTTGCATATGTGCCTATTCCATGTTCAAGACTATTC
The DNA here is from genome assembly GCA_963457665.1 of Thysanoteuthis rhombus. NCBI lineage: Eukaryota > Metazoa > Mollusca > Cephalopoda > Oegopsida > Thysanoteuthidae > Thysanoteuthis > Thysanoteuthis major. The sequence continues at coordinate 53,403,171 of OY735213.1, forward strand.
ATGACCTCGGGTAATAGTTAACGGCGCAGAAAATGGAATCAGTGATGGTTGTTTGGATTTAGTTCACAATAAAAAATCCAGGAACGCGCATGAACACACTTTCGATGTGCCCTGTCCCATTGTTTGTCATCTTGACAAAAAATTCTCAACACTGGCTAACCGCGATGGTTAGTGAGCAAAAAGGTGGATGAGTAAGGACTTAAATCAACCACTCTACCATAATTACTTTACTCGCCCATGCATTAGCAATAAACATTGTTTCATCCATTGTCAGCCTCGATTAGGTCCAATAATTCAGTTGCGGGAGGAAGAATACTTAGCAGTATATTGCTTAGTTGGTAATTTTACCAGTATTTGTACCGGTATGTCTGCACCGTCAGCCAAAGCTATCACCAGAACTATGCACACAGGTTTCTTTAGTTTTTAAGCCGGTCTGGCTAAGTATGTATGTATGTATGTATCACGCATATAGGTTACATCAATTATTTACTCCTTATTATGTCTTTTTTTGAAAAGACTTCCTTCTAAATATGTTTTTAGTCGGTGAATCAGTTTACAATGTAAGTTTGAGCTAAATTGGTCCCTAGTTTGTATCTAGCAGTGTTCATGCGTGTTTCTTGAAAATTCAACCTTTTTTCAGTTATCATGGCCCAATAAAAAGCTAGAAAAGTAACTTATTCATTCATCACCCTTTTTACAATTTTCTTGGTTAATCATCCCTGTCATGGCATGTGGCCAAAAGAAATTGGTCACCTGGCAGTTTCTATTGAGTGACTAACTAGACCTATCTATTTTGTTGTTCCTTTCTTCCTTTCTTTCTTTCTGTCTTTGTTTTGTTTTTTCAAGTTTCTTTCTCTATTCACACTTTCTGTCTTTCTCCCTCTTTCTCCCTCTTCTATCCCTTCCTCCTTTCTTTCGTCCTTTCTTTTTCCCCCTTTCATTTAGCGCCCTTTGATTCTTTCTATTCCTCTCTTCAATTACCTGAAGACAACCAAAAGTCTAAAGAATGCAAAAGAGAATGGTTTCGTCTGAAATCTCTTCACAGTTATCCATGGACTTCTAGGTGCCGTTCTTAATTTCAGAAAAAAAAATAATCCCACCACTAATTAATTTTTGAGAGTCCATCTCTCTTTTCTCCTCCCTAATAATTTGGGATGGGGTAGGGGAAACAACAATAGATTTGTTAAAATTTTCCCATTAAAAAAAACAATTAAACCATGCAAGGGGGAGAACTTGGTTAAACTAATTAGTTTAACCAAGTCTAATTGTATCAACTCATCATAATCATTTTTTTTTAAATTGTACGACCGAAGATTCGTCAGTTCAGTTTTTCTAAGCTACAACGAATTGCAAGTTCAGCTCTTTCTGTCTGTTTTAAGGGTTTTTAGAGCAAAAAAACGATCCGAGGCTAAATTCATGGAATGAAAGTTAGCTATTATCTTTGCTTCCACTTAATTTTTAGCGGTTTATCAGTTTAGTGCTTTCGTTAGCTGTTCCCACGACTTTTAATCGGAGGCAAATATAACGCTAACTTTTATAATATGAATTTAGCTTCGGTGTGGTTTATCGCTTTGAAAATGGACATAGAGATATTTTCTGACTAAGAAATAGAACTCCCCCCCCCCAAAGTATAGCATGTTAGATGGTGATGATCACGGTGTACATGAATAATTGATCGAACAAATGAAATTAAACATCAGTTTACAACACACAGTATATTTCTAGCAACAACATATCAAAATTTCAGTTCTCTGGGTCTGTTTTTAAGGGTTTTAGAGCAGAAAACGAACTGTAGTTAAATTCTTAAAATGAAAGTTTGCGGTTAGCGGTCATACTTGCTTCCGCTTAATCTTTAGCGGTTTATCAGTTTAGCGTTTACGTTAGTTGCACTCACCACTGATGGAGAGATTGGACAGAATTGACTTGCATACGAGTACATGTCGTTTATTAGGGGTCCGTTAATCCAAGGATTTAGTTTCAGATCTGCAACACTCACGTGCAGAGGAATAAGGGCTGAGGTATTGAAGAAGAAGAAGAAGAAGAAGAAGAAGAAGAAGAAGAAGAAGAAGAAGAAGAAGAAGAAGAAGAAGAAGAAGAAGAAGAAGAAGAAGAAGAATGAGGAAGAAAAAAAAGAAATATGTGAATGAGGAAGAAAAAAGAAGATAGAAGGAAAATATGAATGAGGAAAAGAGAGAGGGGGTAGAGAAGAAGTATAAGTAGAACAAAACAGATATTAAGAACAAAACAAAAAATGGAGAAGGATGAAGGAAAGAAAAAGAAAAAGGCTGGTTAGTCACTCAACAGAAACCATCACATCACCAACGACTTTTGGCAGCATGCTATATTGAGGGTGATCTATCAAAAATTGGGAAAAGCGTTGATCAATGGATAAGTGACTTCTCTCGCCTTTTGTTAGATAGTGATCACCAAAAGAGTCTGCATTTCCAAAAAAACAAATGTGAATGATGCTGGACATAAACAAAGGGATCGATTTGACATGGATTTACATTACAAATTGAAACTACAACCTAAAATCCTTTTTAGAGGTGGAATTTTGAGGAGAAAAAAAAACAACTTTTTTTCTAGTTATGATAAAGAGAAAGCGTTGGAAATTTCAGCCCTCTAGCTCCATTGGTGTGATCTATACTCGGGATACATACATAACCAGCCAGCCAGCCAGGCAAACCAATTTGGAAACTAAGGAAAACTATGTCGACAGTCTTGGTGACAGTTTTAGTTGATGGTTTCAGATACAAATTAAAAAAAGGGAGTCGAAAAAAAAAAGCCAAATAGAGACACAAATGAAGCAATAAACAAACTCTTCTTCGCGCTCAAAGCAATGCATCAATAACTTCAAAAAGCCAAGAATCCATTTTACATTCGAAATGCAAGTTCATTCGTACCGTGAAAAATTCTAAGATAATACGATTTCTAAAGCTCTGCAAATTACTGGTTTGCGCCAAGCGCTTCTTGCTTGGACTTGCTCACTGCGCATGCTCGATAATTACGTATTCAACATGGGAGCTGAATCGTCACGCTATGAAGGGTTTGATGGCTGAAGGATAGGGCGAAATTGTTCGGCGCTGAGAGACCCCGAGAGAAAGCATTGTTGGTAAGGAAAGGGTGATGGAGTTATGCAAGAATTAGAGGCTGGGGTAAGGCTAGTGGGGTGAACGGGATCGTTGGCTAATAATTGAGGCGAGGAAGAAGAAAGAAAAGAGAAATGGCATTGTAAAGCCGGAGGGGAGTGGAGAAAGGCGAAATGAAAATTATGCAAAAGACAGTCGGGGATGAAAAAAAAACGAAAAGAAGCATCGAGGAAAAAGAATAAAAGAAAGAGTAGGAAAGAATTAAAAATAACGAATGATTGAAAGAAGGTAATGCAAATAAAGGAAGAACGTCACAGTGAAAAGAAAGACAGAAAGAGAGAAAGGTAGGAAAAAGGTGAGAAAAGAAGAAAGAAATATTGAAATAAAATTGGAAAAAGAAAGAGTAATGCTCAAGTGTAAAAAGTCTAAAATCAACCGAGAATGGAACCAAAATTGTGGTTACGTGAGCATACACGAAAAGGCGAAAGAATAAAAGAATATGAGGAAGGAAAAAAAAAATATATAAACGTAGTCCCCACACTTGGCTTTTGTGAAATACTCACATTAGTATAGGTTTTCCCCGCCGTCGGCATAAAGCAATGGAGCGATTACAATTGATTTATTTGCAAAACATTTTTTTCTGCATTCTGAGATTCAAACATCAAACTTTTTTTTATATCTGCTTAGGAAATGCCGGGAGCCTATCGATTAACAACGATCTGGACTGTGCAAGCCGAGTTCGAACTCTAACTGAGACTGACACAGGCACGAATACCTATGGGTAAGGCATGACCCCGTTGGGTAAAATAGCGTATGGTGAAATGAGTGACGCCACTTCGAATGCTTGCCAGCTCCATGACTAATCTACGTCCGAAGAGGAACTGATATTTGAATCCCAGGCTTGGACGATTGTCGCCGTGGCCAGCGTAAGGGCAATTACTTGTGCCTGCCAGCCTCGATGTCGAATGTCAAGGTTCGTTGTCTACTGTAGATGATGTAGAAGGCATGAAATACGACATTATGCTCGACATTTTTCTATCCTCCAATTCTTTGTAAGCACCAAAAATATCTTGAAAAACTGCTTTCAACCTACGCGCCCTTTAAAAATTGAAATCAACAATTTTTTTTGCGATCTTTGCTATGCAGTCAGTTGTAGCGAAAACCTGATATTAGGTTATTTTTTGGTCTGAGAACACTTAAAAACTGCCTGCGAAGGGTTTAAAAGTAAACTCATACTTTTGAATATAGAAAAATATGAGAGAGAAATGACTTTTATTCTCAGAATATTTTTTCCCGGAATTGTCAAAGTAGCAATTTTAAATGAAACAATATTGAAAAGTTCTTTTTTTTTTCTTTCAAGTAAATGATGTCACTGAATATCATACTGCGTGAGCACAAGCGGAAAAAAGAATTTTTAATTACAAGGAAACTGCAAAACGAAAAATTGATCCATATATTCGAAACATTTTCTGTATTGTCTGATCAATACTATTGTGGGATATTTATATATATATATAGTGGATAATCCAGAAAATGTTTTCATTATATGGATCCATATATATATATATATATATATATATATATATATATATATATATATATATATATATATATATATATATATATATATATATATATATATATATATGTATGTATATATATATATAAAGAGAGAGAGAAAGAGAGAGAGACAGAGAGAGAGAGACAGACAGACAAATAGATTCACCGGCATACATTTATTTCAAATTTACAGAAACGATGTATTTTAATTTAAGATTAACAATTACGAAGAAGAAAGTACTTATATCCAAACTTACAACGCAAGTATATCAGAGGAAATTTCGCAAGTGTCCAAATACCTCTTTCCCTTATATATATATATATATATATATATATATATATATATATATAGGGACAGACAGACAGACAGAGACAGAGACAGACACTCAGTCACAAAGATAGACACAGGACCGAGACAGTGATATTAAAAAACGAAGACAAAATGAATAGATAAATAATTAAAAAGAATAATTACTAAGGAAAGCGAAACAAAGGAAGAAAAACAAGTCAATATCAAAAAAAAATTAAATAAAATAAAAGTCTAAATGGACGACAGAAAATAAATAGTGAAAATGAAAAACTAAATTGTCAAAGGCAAAACATTTTGAGAAAGATGCGAACAAATATTCCGAACAAATTTCGACACCCACGCTTAAACACACATAAAAACAACACAGTTTTCATGATGCATACCAAAATAGACACACACACACATACTTAAACACACTCACAAACGCTCACTTCTGCATATCATTCACACGTAAAGATGTACATAATTGCTCACATATCTAGCGGCAGATGCGCATGCGCACATCACCTCATGAATAAACGCTGTCAGTGTTAACGTACAATTATCATTCCTTTCAAAATGGTTGCTTATTATCCGTTGTCGTCTGCATTTATCGTATGTCCTTGTTGGGGACCGTCAACCAGAACTGTCACCAAGAATGTCAACATAGGTTCCTTCAGATTTTAAGCCTCTGGCTGGCTATATACGTACGTATGTATATATCTACGATGCGTACATAAATTCGCTCCTTTTTATTTTTAAGAGGAAAAGTTTTTTTATGGGGACCCCCCCCCCCCATCACCAACAAAAGGGTTTTTGGTAGGTGTTCATTTTATGATGAAAGTTCATGCTAGATTGGCAACTATTTTGCGCCCACTTACTTTTTGGAAAATTCAAACGTATTTGTGATCCAATGGAAGGCGAGATAAGCAACTTATCCATTTATCACCCTTTTTTCCAATTTTTCAATTGATTACGGTATGCTGCCAATAGACATTGACATGATCGTTTCTATTGAGTGACTAACCCGACCTGTTCTCTTTTATTTCATTTCCGCTCATCTTTTTTCCCTTTCATTTATTTTAGGCAATTTAGTCTCTCTGTCTCTGTCTGTCTGTCTGTCTGTCTGTCTGTCTGTCTCTGTCTCTGTCTCTCTCTCTTATTTCTTCTGGTCATTCTTCTCCTCATACTCCCTCCACCTTTTATTCGTCTATTGACTCATAGGCATTATTTCTTTCCTTCTCTCATTTTAGTCAATTTATTATTCACTCTTTCTTTCTCTTTTTCTTTCTTTCCCTTTTGGATACCGGTCTTTCTTTTTTTTTTTTTTTCTCCCCCTCCCTTTTTTTACACTACCCAACTTGTTTTTTTTTCTGTCGTTCAAGCTTTAGAAATCCATTTCTTCCCTCTTTTGTTTTAATCAACTTCTCTCTCTCCCCCCTCTCACTCTCTCTCTCAATCTCTCTCTCACTCTCGCTCTCTCTCTCTCACTCGCTCTCTCATTTCTCCTAGTCTCCCTCCACCCATGTAATCCCTCGCCTATTTCTTTTTTTTTCTTCCTTCTTTTATTCCAATCAACTTATCCTCTCTCTCTCACTCTCTCTCTCTCTCTCTGTCTCTCTCACTCTCATTTCTCCTAGTCTCCCTCCATCCTTAAAATCCCTCACTTATTTCTTTTTTTCTTTCTTCCCTTTTTTTTTTTGTTACCTATATTGTTCCGATGTGTTGCTGGGTGCAGAATCGAGAGTAAAGCCATATTGATAACCAATACACCCTTCACTTAATATATGTGTTCGCGTCTAATTGTGTGAGTAGAGTTAGGGTTATTAAAACAATACAGATATAGGTTAAGTGTCTGAAATATCTGCCTATGCCCTTCGGGAGAATGTGTCCCCTCTGATGCATAAACATCAAATTCCTATCATGACCAAGCAACTGTCAACCTATTGTGTAGGTTAATTTGCCATTGTCCGATCAAAGTGCCAGTCGAATTCAAACTAACATAGCTTGTTAAGCACTGATATTTCAACTATTCTACGCCGAATGCTTGTGAACAATGCTCGTATACTATACAACATCAATTCAAAAAAATTATTTTAGATTCTCGAAGCCCCCATCATGAAAACCAAATATCCCAAAACTGAATACAATCTTCTTCGGTTTGTCTACGGGGATTTTCAATGTATTTAGCAACTGCTGGATAGTAAATAGTAAGTAATTTCACAAGCGTGTTGCCTCGTGCGTTATGTCAACATTACAGACAAATGCTAAAAACGTTTTAAAATATCTGTGCCTCGCATAAATGAATCACCGCAGCCCATGCGTGTACCAGAACTAATTGATTAAAAGATTATATGAATCTATCTAAATAATTATCTAAAAGATTATTTAAAATCATCTGAAAAAAAAAATAGATCGTTCATCTAAAATTAATCAAAAAATAGATATTTTATCAGAAATTATCTGGAAAAAATGTGTCCGTAGAGATCTCAAAATGCACGTTTTGAAGAGAAAAAAAAAGGTTCGTAGATGGAGCTCAGTAGTGTACTCATGCATAATTCAAAGTTGTCTCCCTAAAATGAGACCAGGATTGCTCCAAGATACCTACAGACACACATACACTCAAAGAGAGAAGAGTATGTAGACCATTAATCTGCTTGGTTGGTCATTTGTGTGGCTGCAGTGATCCAATTAGGAAAATTTAAAAAGAAAAAAAAAAATGTTCACCCTCTTATCTGGATAATGGGCAGAAGTGTGTTCGAAAGGACGAGACCCAAACGTATGGACGATATTTACTCTCCATGAATCCAAGACCTATGTTGTCTTGTACGTAAACGTGAGATGTTTACAAAAATAAACTTTTAATAAAAGATTCTTGCCAATAGTCTTTCATCCAATTTGTGTTATTGAAGGACTGCTTCTTAAATACGTACACTTACATACATATATACATACATATGACCAGTGGATCAATGTAGATTATAATCCACCCGACAGTATGTGAATGAAACGACGATTCGGGAGACCAAGTCGTGTACAAATAATTCTTCTTTGTTTTTGATGTTTCGGTAGTTCATAACTGGCTTCTTCAGAAAAGTGATGGAGATACAAAAGGTGTCTGTTTGGTAAAACCCATGTTTAGTTTCCAGCATTATTTTCTGGATGTGAGCAGGCGTTGTGTCTTTTTTCCAACCATGTGGATTTCAAGTGTTCAGGAAAACTAGAGCTGTATAGGTTTGTGTGAGTATGTATGTGTGCTGTAGATATGATAAATCTTTCAAGTATACGTATGTGTTATGTGCTGGAACAAGGAAGAGTGTATTTCGTCATTCTCGTAAATCTTGAGGAAAAGTCTGAATTAAAAAGCAGCATTCAAAATATTGGCCTTCAACACTGTTCGAACTTATCAGAGGATTTAGAAAGAAACAGAACTACCTCAGTTACTGAGCCGGTCCCACGGGCAGATATCAACTAACCTAATCATAGTCTTCATTATCATAATAAGCCTTCATCGTCCGTCGTTGGACTTACAATTTCCTCGGGATTCGTCAAACCTCTCTATCATGGGTATCGGAGCTAAAACTTTCGCTTCGCCATCTTATATTCTGCCAGCCACGATTTCGCATGTGATCTCTGAGAATCCACGTTGTAAGTCTTGATGTCGAGCATTCTTGCATCATGGCAAGGCCATTGCCATTTGAGTTTCCTGATGGATTCTATGATGCCTTGCATTCTTGTTGTTCCTAAGTATATTGTGCTGTCCTGTGATCTCATCATGTGATGTTGAGCATGATTCACTCATGTGCATGTTGTATGGTTCTCAATTTGAGGGTCAATCTTTTGGTTAAGTTCCATATTTCAGTTCCATAGGTGTCTATCGGGAGGATGGATTGATTGTATACTTTTCTGTTAGGACCAGTTGGATTTCCTTATTCCTTGAAGGTTGGGCTTGCTCTACTGAAGGCTTGTTATAATAGAGTGATTCTTCAATTGATTTCTTCTTATAAAAATTTCGTGAGAGATTCGTTGTCCCAGATAGATGTAGTGGTCTACTTCCTCCAGCTCTAAGTTTTCGGTTTTGTGTTTTAGTATTCAACACGTTCGTTGTACATGAACGTTGTTCTGTTGAAGTTTTTGCGAAAGCCAACTTTTTTGCTTTCTATTTCTAAACGGGATAATGAAAGAAGGGAGATTGTGCTCCGTCAATCTCCGAAGTGAGAAAGAACTTGTCACCCTTCAAAATCAGCATTAAAAATCTTAGCCCAGGAACTGAACGTAGACGCTAGTTAGTGGGAAATACACAAGTATCTCAACTCCTGAATATACAGATCTACGCATCACGTATACAGATCTACGGATACATTTACACTACGGGTACTTGAAAAAGGCTTTCAACGGCGGTTAATTGCTTCATTAAGGTAGTTTCTGTTTAGTTAGGATTGAATTAAACTAATAAGAAAATTGATACTCAAATTTGATATTACCGATATCAGAATGAAGGTTTTTTTGTTTTTTTTTTCAAATATTGATGTTCTTGGATGTGACCATTTTTTTACGCAAGCATTTCCATAAGTTCAACGATGCACCCACCATTGGTGGTTGTAGTAGTAAAAGGGGGAGGGAGTGAGGATGAGCAAGTAGTCTTTCTTTGAGTCAGTTGATACTTATGAAATATTGTGATATAGCAATAATCTGCTCATTTTCAATAAAAATCGTAAATGGTCATTTTTGGCGATTTTTTTTTTTGGGGGGGGGCTTTTTCGAGATGAAAATTGCCGACTTCGGATGTTCTATTATGACATCTTATCAGCTGGTAATAAATCTGGTCGGAGTAGATTTCCCTTTCAAGACGTAATGCCGTCTCAATGATGTCACGTCTTTTAATGGTCTCTTCCTTTCTTCCTATTTCTGTTATTTAACGTAACTTGGACCGACAGACCGACCAAACTGATCGATCAACCAACCGACTGAAGAGCTTCTAATTGAGATATGGACTCATCTAATAATCGATCAAAATTAGTGGATAATGATTATTGATGGGTTCTTCATTTCCTAATTATTAAGACATCTTTTTTTTTTCATTTACAAATAATTCAGGAGTGATCAAGCGCTAGAAATGAAATAAGATTTCGAAATATTTTCTAAAATTAAGATATTGGATGTTTTTCTCAAAATCTAGAAGATATTTTTTTTTATATATATATCATTGGTCTACAATTGATAGAATTAAAAATAGTCAAACAAAACTAGTCAAAGTTTCACGTTATTCTGCAATTTTACATTTTTTTAGTCAAAAAGCATAATTTCGGCGTCAGTTGATTTTTACTTTTTTTTTCGGGAATAATATATTGATATGAACTCTCCAGGGAATTATCTTCTGAAAGATATAAAATTAATTTACTGTCTAGCAGCATTATGTATTGGGATTTGCATTCAACAATATTTTTTTAACCAGGAGAGCAAGTTTTCGAATTGAGAAATCCAGTCCTGATACAATAAGCACATAAGTTTTAAGCGCAATAAATTGAGTTTAATGATATATTTTTATCAGATGTTCAAATTCTATTGATAGTATTCATAGTAATATTTTTCAACAAATGAAAACGTCTTATTATACAACTATTTCAGTCTTGATTTGATCTCCTGAGTTCATCCCATTAAGCATATATTTGCATCGACATTCTGTAGCTTGGTAGACTTTCTATGAGGTGAGATAAAGAATAGAAGAAGGTAATAAGAGTTACGTTTGACATAATTGATGTAGGGACAGTCGTAAATCAAATAATCGGGACGAGATTTCAGCTGAAAATATTTCCTCTTCAATTTGTCCACAGAAAAAAAATGTCCAGTGATTTGTTTGCCTCACAATATAAGGAACAGGACCCGGAGAGTTTATCCCCAATAATTGATCTCCAACAATTCATCCCTAACAGTTCATAGCGAACAACCTAATAACCATGCACAATTAATCCCCTAAGAATCATCCTGAACAATTCAGAGCTGTTGATTTCGAAACATTCATTCGCCACCAAGTGTTACAATATTAGTAACAGCAATAAAATAATCCTAAAATGCACATATCCATTACAATGAACTAAATTTCACCACTCTTGTTGCCATATAAATGTTGGTTTCCACTTTCGAATAGTGAAGGTTTAGGGTGAATAAACATCGTAAATTAAGTAAGATATAGAATAAAAGAAAGTAATAAGAGTTGCATTTGACATAATTAGGATAGAGATAGTCGTAAAATCAGATACTCATAACAGAGGAATGAAATGTGCAGAAGAGGAGAAGTTTATTTGAAAGTAGCGTTTACACATACGCAACAAAAAAACTGAATATAAAGGCATAAACTAGGAACGCCGGTGACGAACGAATTATTGTCCTTGCTTGATAGACAATCGGTTAGCAAATTGATGTAGAATACGATATAGAATGTTTGCTGATTGTCCTCTACTAAATGAGTGTGTTTTGTTAGTGTAAAATATCTTAAGAACATGTCATATTTCTTCATAGAATTTGAGTAACTCAAGTCACCATTTAAATGAAAAGTTGTTTATAGAGAAATTTAGAAATTTATCACAAAATTTCCACCTGATTATAGAAATTCTAATATCGTGTTCATGATGTACATTGAAATGTGTGTGTGGCTCTCGTCAAATATTTGCTCATGAATACTTTTATTATCAAACATGTATACGCAGACTTAATTTTTTACATCAGATTTACTTTAAGATTTGCATAAAATATGCTGTAATACTTTCATGCGTGTATCTACCACTCTTTTGCACGTAAATCTATGCTTATACTTTTTATCAAAAAACATGTCTTGCTTGTATTTCTATTTCATGTATTTTACAGTTATATCTGATCAGTATTGAGAAAACTGAAAATAAATACATTCATTTCGATTGTTAGGGATGGATGTCCCGTAACCTCGATAGAACCAACCCTTTCTTTAAGCCGATCGCTCATCGGGACCTGAAAGGGTTGGGGGTTTGCTTTGGAAAATAAAAAAGAAGAAGAAGAAAGAACGGAGGAATATATATTTTACTCCGCTGAATCTGTCATCTGGTTTCTGTATCATTAAAATCTTATTTCATTACGTTTTTTGTGTGCATCTCTCGGGAATACGCCGTTGAGAATTGCCGTCTTTCCTTATCGCTAAAATATCAATTGGATAACGATAGTCCGTAATTATAACCAAATTTGGACTCGCGTTATGCAGACCCGACCGTAGCGATAGGAAAACTACTAAAAAATTATGAGCTGCTTTTAGGAGCAGATTGTGGTGTTTACGATCACCTTTGTGAGTCAGTTTACCGAACGAGCGCGTGCTGCCTGCTTGAGGGTCAGTGAGAAGCGGGGCCTGGGGGTGCGAGTGCTTATTAGACCGTCGGTCAGTGAAGGATTGGTCAGGTCTGTGTGATTTCAGGTTTCAGGATTTTCCAAGGGATCATTCGCCCAAGATTGATTAGGGGGATAATAATACGTTTTTACCCTGGCTAGTTGTAATAGATGGCAGGAACGTCGCGTTAGAGGTAAGATGCAGGATTTTAAAGCTGCTATTAGTGTAGCGAATCGGACATTGACCACCTGAGTCAGTTCGTTGCTAATGGCCTTGAGGAAAATATAAACCGAGGGAGCCTCGTCCGCTTAAAACGTTAACGAGGACTAGGTTTTCAAACTCAGTAGAGTTTAGACACATCGATCACGATTACGATTCTGCTTCAGAACGTTAGTGTATCAATTTGGGGACGTAAAATTATTCGGCAACAAATTAAAGAATGATGGTTACAGACTGAGAATAGTAGATTGGTAGATAGAAAAATTGAGGAGATAATAGTGATATGGAGAGACTAAAATATTGATACAGGAACATACTGAGATAAATGCAAAGTGGTTATATACCAACAAATTGACATAGATAGGACCAGACTTTGATGTACAAATACATACATATAGGTAGACAAACACACATATGCACACATGCATATATATATATATATATATATATATATATATATATATATATATATATATATATATATGTGTGTGTGTGTGTGCGCGCGTGTGTGTGTGTGTGTGTGTGTGTGTTCAATAATAATTGAATAATTATGTCATCCACAGATAGCTATTTCGTTATATCACAACTCTTCAGTGTGGCTGTAGACTATCTATTATCCCATCCAGTACCATGAGGTAGGATCGAAACCATCGCTTCAGACCCAGAAGCTGGCATCTTACCTACGCAGAACTGGACGGTCAGCAAGGTTGAATTTAAGCGATATATTTATTATGCCGAGTTCTCCATCCATCAGAATGCTATATTCCTAAGTTGGAAGAGTATTGCATAAGCTTATTATGAACGAGTTACCTCACTTAAACAGTACCCAACCCCATTTATATATATATATATATATATATATATATATATATATATATATATATATATATATATATAAACAAACAGTATAGAATTGAGTAGATAATAGTGACGTGGAGAGATTAAGACATAGATTCTGGAACATGCTGATTGAAAAGGTTTTTGTGGGGACATTTTTGTCCGATCACCCTTTGAAGTAATTGTGAGACTCTATTAGCGATCACCCTTTGAAACAGTTTTTCGATTGAGACTTTTCATCCCATCACCCTTTCAAACATTTCGTGATTTTATGTCCGATGATCTTTTAAAAGCTTTTGTTGCTTTATGCAAATCCTTTAAGAGAGCTTGTTGAGTTGAGACTTGATGTCCAATCACCCTTTGAAAAAGCTTTTCAGTGGAGATTAACTGTCCGATATCCCATTTCAAAACTGCTTGTTGAATTCAGACTTAATCCAATCACCCTTTAAACCAGCATGGATTGATTTTCATGTCCGATCATGTTATTTGTTAATATATATAATCATGAACAGACAGAGAAATATAGATATGAATAGAATGAGACTGATTGATATCAATAAATAGATATATAGATAGTGACAGAAACATATAGATCGATAGATAGATGAGAACATCAATTCACTGAAATAATATCATATATATAAGGCTTAATTTCCAAATTAGACCGCCTGGTCAACAGGTGCGTACACTATAAAAAAATCAAGTTCTTATTGTCTACTATTACATCAATCGATCCAAACTGGCAATAATTCATTTGTGTAGTAAGGCGGGTTAAAGGCAATATTTTCTCGAACACTCGTCAGAGAAAAGAGAGGTAGATAATATCCGAACCTCGCATAAATGAATCATCGGAGCCCACATGTATACCAGAAGTGATTATCTAAAGTTATCTTTAAAAATAGATCTCTTATCTAAGATTATCTAAGAAAATACAGGCACTGAAGTTGGGCATCGTTGGTATTAAATGGCTACAGAGACCGAAAAAAGTACTTTTTTGAAAATGAAAAGAAATCATCAGATGGTGTTTAGTGGTTTTCTCGTACAAATTTTCAATGTTTTAATCCCAAAGATGCACACACACACACACACACACACTCTCTCTCTCTCTCTCTCTCTCTCTCTCTCTCACACACACACACACACACACACGAGCGAAAAGAGGAGAATCTGTAACCCACCTGGTTGGTTGAATGGTTGGTTGGCCGGTCGGTCGGTCCATTTTGGTGGGGCCACAGTGATTCGGTATTTAGGTTACCTCATTCTTTTCGAATTTAAGACACCGAGGGCGATAGGCAAGTGTCTTTTACTTACCAATTTATAAAAAGAAAGAGTAAAAAATCATGTACGAGTAGCTAGTCAGCAGCTGTTCGAGTATTAGTAGTAATAGTCATAATAGTTGTATTGCTTACTTTGTTAACCTTAATGGCTTGCTGACCCGAATCATCATGCCACATGGAAATATGTTAAGTTTATTTTGTAGTTTTTTTCTAATGTTTGTGATTATTTGAATTCACTTATCAGTTGAGATTTTTTCAAGCAACTTATATTTTTCAAATGATAATGATAAGTTCAACTCACTGAAAAAAATTGAAATAAGATTTAACTTTATTTTTTCATTTTGATTTTTTCAATTTTGTCAAACTCCGATAAAGTTTTGACTTTCCTCACCTGACAACAAAGGCAATTTCAGGCTTCCGGTTGAGAATAAAAGTGAGAAATTTAAAATGATGGATAGAAAGTAGAGAAAAAAGAGAGATACATATTCCTACGTCATCAATCAACGAAAGGAAGAAAGAACGAAAGAGAGAGGGGGAGAGAGAGAGAGAAATAAAGAAAGAAAGTGAAAATTGAAAGCTATGGACGCTAGTTTTCAATTAATATCTGAATAAGAATATTCTAGATCGTCTTGTCATTTATCTAGAAAATATCTCGACATCATTTTACTCGGTCTCCTTGCATGACCAAAAAAGGTCAAAATATTTTAAATGCTTATAAGATTCTGTCAGAGTGGAGTTCGAAGGGAAAGCAGACAGTTTTGTTTTTTAAATTGTTTGTAATTTGAGGGATTTCTTCTTTATATATTTCTTGGTTCTCTTTCTGTAACATTAGATTTTTTCCCGGAAAGGTGAGAATTTTACTTATAAAAAAGCCCTCGACGCCATTAGGAACAACAGACTGTTCCAGTGAAACGAATTCAGTATTTTCTCTTAAAAAACATCCCATAGAAACTAAGATGTATTCGTGAATTTCTTCTGTGATTAACCAGTGAATCATATGGAACAAAAGACAAGACAGGAACGAATGTCATACAGCGATGATCAGCAAGCTGATCTTGCTGGCCGTAGTTAGTGGGTTCGATCTTCATTGGGTCTCCCATTATTGACAGTCTGATACCAAAAAGCCATTTTGATAAACATCACGAAAAAAATGGTTCAAAAACCACGTCGTTTAGCGGTGATCAGCAACCCAATCTTGCTCGTTGTTGATGGTGTAGGGTTCAATCCTCATTGATGGTCTCATACCAAACTGCTGAACCAATATATCATCTAAGAGAAAACAGATACACGTTGTATAGCAATAACCAGCAAGCTAATATTGTGGGCTGTCGTTGGTGGGTTCGATCCTAATTGGATCACACAGAATCAATGGTCTGATCCCAACTAAATTCAGTTAATCTACTGATATAATGAAAAGTATGGTTTTCAGTTTTTCTGTCCATGAAGAATTTTCTCATTCAAAAGTAACACTTTTACCGTTGAAATGTCTCCTGCCCAACATTTAAAACTATGGACTCTTCCACTGGAAAGAATTTAAAATCTTTATCTTTGAAAATAATCTCATAGAAATTCAAATATATCCATTATTTTTTACATCAGGATTCACTGGTATATATATATATATATATATATATATATATATATATATATATATATATATGAATTTGGCTATATGCCTGTCCGCACGCGCGTGTATGTGTGTGTGTATGCATGAATTTAATTTCCACTGCAGCTTTTAGTAACTTTTGTTTTTTCCCAAAGAAATATCAGACCGAGTTTACGAACACAATCGTTTGCACGTACAAAGTGTCCTCTGAAAGTACCCAGCCATTTGATAATAACGAAAAATGGCTACCATGGACAACGGGACTTCAAAGTACTCCCCATGGAACCTTACAAACTTAACTCAACATCCCTTCAATTTTGCAGAATAGTCTGCAACGTTTTCAACTGCTTCCTCGCGAACTCCTATATCTCACCCACACTCTGGAATACTCTTGAGAAAAAAAAAAGAAAAAAACCAGAAATCTCAGTTTTGCAGAATATTTTGAAAAATGGAGGAGACGCTGGGGCAAGTTTCGGAAGACCCAAGGGAATTAAGACACCATTGCCCTGGGTTGGCTATTTTTCGTTAATATCAAATTATAGATTCGGAAGAGACCTTACATGTGCAGACGATTGTGTTTGCACAAATGAGGCTGGCCTCTCGGCTGGATTGAAATGAAATCTCTTTGTAAGTGTTGTTCCCATCTTTCAAATGAAAAGAAGAGCCACGTCTGCTTCTGATGGCAAATCACTTGTAAGGATTTCGAATATGGAATATAAATTATTCGGAAGCCTAGCAAGGTCATCTGCTCGCTTATCCGTCCGGGAGGAAATGTTTCTAAGCGTGTTTCCAAGCTTCGCTTAAAGCCATTCATCTGACTGGCTTCAACATAATTTGCTTGTATGCAGATGGAAACTGGCTTTAACACAATATTTTAATAAGTCAGTAATGGCGAATCTTTTTAACCAGGCTGGTCAAAATCTAATTCATTTCTTTTCAAATAATTCTACTATTGGTGTTTCATTTAGAGACCTGTCAACTCTCACGGTTTTGTCGTGTGTCAAATGATTTTTACTTTGATCTTAAATCGCACGATTCGGCGTCCATTTCCTACAGTTTTTAATATTTTTATTTTAAACTTTCAAGAACAACTATTTCGAACAATTTTGAAAACTTTTAATCAGTTCTTTTGTGACAAGTTCATTAGATTAAAACATTTTTACATTTGCATGAACACATGTACATAACCTGTAATATTGTTGCCTATTTCCTGTATGTTGTTAAAATATGATGTATAGCTGCGTACCGAATAACAAGATTTTAGGAGTCCTGTCACAAATGACAAACAGATAACCTTATATGAAAATTCCGGAATACAACAGTCAACTATAACAATGCTCAAAAGTACTCATAATTTGATGAAAAAATTGATGATTATGGAATAATTAAATCATGTTTTACTCCCCAGAAATCTTCTTTTTTTTTTTGGTATAAATATTAAGATATTTTCATTTCGGAGGTTGGCAGGTTTGTACTTATATTTACACATTCATTTCACTTAAAGGTAAATACTTGCGAATAAGCAGCCTGTTCTTTTCTAATGTATTTATAAAACTAGGAGTTTGATCAATAAGACTTGATATTTCAAAATCCACTTTTGAAGCTTGGATGATAAAGTGAAATTTGAAAAATCAACTTAATTTTAATGACTTTTTCATAGTTTAGTACAATAAGACAGCTGCTGAATTGAAAGGATATAGTGTGTACATTTCCATGCACTCAATGTAAAATGTTGGATCTCTGGATATTACTGAAAAGCCATCATCATCATCATCATCATCATCATCATCATCATCATCATCATCTCTTAGCATCTGCTGTTGGACGTAGACCTTCCTAAGGATTTGACACACTTCACTATCGTGGGCAACGCAGAGCCAATACTTTCTGAACTTGTCAAGCTCGTCTTTCCATCTGGGGATCCATGTTGTGAGTCGTGATGTCCATCGATTGTCAGCCATTCTTGCAACATAGCCAGCCCATTGCTATTCGAGCTTTTTACTGGATTATACAATGTCTCATATTCCTGTTTTCCCCTGGATATATAGTGCTGTCTTGTGGTCCCTCCATGTGAGGTTGAGCATGATTCTTTCATGTGCACGTTGCATGCTTCTCAGTTTGTGGTTCTGCCTCTTGGTTAAGTTCAATGTTTCAGCTCCATAAGTGACTATCGGAAGGATGCATGGGTTGTATTCCTTTATTTAGGGGATAAATGGAATCTTCTTGTTTTTGGAGGTTGAGTTTGCTCTATCAGAGGCTTGCTATCCCAGAGTGATTCTTCGCTTGATTTTTTTCTTCTTTTGGGTGCAGTCGCCAAAATAGAGAATCGTGGTAGCGGTTCACTATAACACTATAAATCTTTTTTTTTCTTTCATTGTTCTTTAAAGGAGGTTGCCGGATTAAAGGAGTTTCCGAATCAACCAGTGTTAATGCAAACAGGACCACAATTGTCAATAGGCATAAATCAGTCTGGCGTAAAAAAAAAAAAAGAACGAAAACTTGAAAACAGGATTTCGGCAGTGAAAGCTAAGCCAGAAGAGAAAATTACGTAAAGAAAGTTATACGGTGGAAGGAGAAAAAACATGATTTCTGGGTATAGAGCTAATCCTTTACGTGATTCACAAATACAATCTTCTGAGATTCTATGTCAAGTTTAGCAAGAGAGAATCTTTTCGTTCCATATCCATTGTGTGTCACCTGAAAAGCACGGTGTGACACACTTGTCATAGGATCACCTTCACTGTAATAAGTTAAGCTGACGTGAGACAAGGTGTACATAAAAAAGATGATTCTGAAAAATATTTCAAGTAATTCTAAGATAACTCGGTCAATGGATACATAGACTTGGTGAATTGAGATAAAAAAAGATTTTTACCTCACAAAGAAATGAAATTACATGATGGTTGCTTCTCCTTGTCAGATGATAGCCATCCCACTTCTTTAACTGGTCACCCTAATTCGTTCCACAACACCCATGTGCTCTAAGGTGGCTCTAAAGACCAAAAAAGCTTCAACTGTCTCTTGCTTTTTAAAGCCCATAAAATATCTTTTTAACGTTTGTGCATTCGTAGCACACAGTATACCAAAGATACAAAAGCACGATACATTACTTGGCGTAAGGACACAGATAGCCGGTTAATATAGTTTGAGATCCGAACAATAAAGTTACGAATTTATTCAAATGAAATAAGTTGATACAAAAATGCAAGAAACGTAAGCAATCAACCTGATAATCGTACTTGGAAAATTACTCAGCCGGATTTTTTTTTCAACTTCTTATATGATAAGCCACGTGATTGGCTATATTTCTTTCTGTAACGGAAATATCTGTCTCTGTCGAGGGATATAAATATAAAATGGTAATTAAAGACTAATATCCCTTGCTTATATTTCTTTTTTATTTTTATTTTTATTTTTCATTTTTTTTTTTTTTTTTTTGGCAGATGTGTGAAAGTATCCGGGTTCATTCTGGTTGAACATCAACAAGAAAAATGCCGAGCGACATATTGTTCTTGATATTTCATACGTACATAGCAATTGCAAAATTATTTCAATGATAATTAAAAACTAATATCTTTAGCTTACTTTCATTTATTCATCTATTTACAAATACATAGAAAATCTGGGTCCATTTTGGTTGAACATGCCGAGCATCATATTGTGTTTTGATATTTTATGAGTACATTGCAATTTGCCAAATCTTTTCAATACTGCCGTAATTTTTTGATGGTATGGGTGAATAAGTAGGAAATAAGTCTTCGTGCAAATGATATCAAATGGGTCGTTAGGTTTTCAAGATTTATAGACGCGTTTTGCTAACTTTTACATCTGTGAAGTTCTAGCGTCACAACGCCGAAAAGAGGGAAAAAAAAAATTTTCTTTTTTTTTTTTTTTTTCTTTTTTGGTGTGGGGGTTTAGTTGTGTTTTTAATTTTGAAAACCATCTGCAACATATGCTTGAAGCTGTCGCCCGAAGAGAATGACAGGAAACACAACTGAAAGAATATAAATGCCAGTCAGAATGTTTTTCTGTTTTCTTAAAGTTTCAACAAACAATAGACATTTTTAATGAATTTCACAAAAAAAAAACAAAAAACAAACTAAAAAAAAACGAAATAATGAAAGACAAAAAAAAAAGAAGAAGAAAAACATGGTGAAATAAATGTTTGGAGAACGAAAGAAGAAAAAAATAAAGAGTCCCCCCCCCCCAATCTTTTATTAAAAATATACAAGAGTAATCAACTTATTCGTGGCACCCTGCTGTTAATCTGTGCATTGATATAGTATGTGATTAGTATTCACCGTCGAATTAAGTGCATTGGCAAAGGAGAAGATTATGCTAAAAATTAGATATCCGTTACGTGGAATGAAACTTTTTTTTTCATTATGAGGCCACAGACTTATTGATGGACACACACATCCGACATGCTGCATGTTGACGGAGAAGAGATGAGTTAGCACATGGACAATAGACTCTCGCATGAATACTTTATTACGAAAAGTAAAAAGCTGTCACCTCCTTGATCGGATCCTAAAAATAAAATCAATACTGCACTCACTCCTGTTCTTGTGTCTACTAATTGTGAGCCCTGTGAGTAAGGGTGATGTTAAAACAGCTCATAAAACCCATAATAAATGATCAAATTACAAGTATGAATACAAATATAAAGTTACATTTACCAAGATCCTAAAACTAAGTTATAAAAGTAGTAATGGATAATACGTTGAAATGAGACTGATCCGATTGAAGATGACTTGCGTGGCACTTAGTCGTGGATACTTTGTGAATATATAACATTTGAGTAATAAAATTTTTCCTTTTCTGATACATACATATACATATACATATATATATATATATATATATATATATATATATATATATATATATATATATATATATATATATATATATATATATATATATATATATATATATATATATATACAATATATATATATATATATATAATATATATACATATATATATATATATATATATATATATATATATATGTGTGATTTTTTGGTTTCTATGCATACGTGCTGCAACCAGTATTAAGCCGCTGACAACATTACATTGTTTGTTTGATCGCCGGACATTGAAGTACGTGAGAATCAAAGTGAACGGAGATGAAGAGAAAACATTAAGAGAAAAATATTTGAAAGAAATACGGTTTATTTCAAAACTGTTAAAATTGAGAATAATGGTGTTTTAGTTTTCATTATGCATTCGTATGCAATATATAAACCATTGTTTACACTTTGAAATCATATGATATTCCAATCCTCGCCAAGTATTCGAAATATATGGCTGAGACTCATCTTTCAAATTAGTGTGGCATATTTTCGTTGTTTCTGTTTTAATTCTTAGACGGCATTGGGAGCGTTTAGTTTTAACTAAATTTCTTCAAAATGATCGCTTTTGATTATATAGTGGTACCTGTCATATCAGGGATTTTTTATTGTAAAATTCGTGTATTTCTGATTGTAGATTCTAAAATTGAAAATGAGGGAAAATATGGCACACTTTTTTTTAATAGAAGCAAATAAACAAAATCTTAAGAATGCATGCTATTATGACAACTCTCTTATAACCATCAAATGCGATTCTTCAATGATGCTATGTCAAAACTAAACACTCCACTAACCGACATACGACAAGCACATAAATTAATATTTCTAGTTCAACCAATACTAAGCAAGATCCTGGTCTTGTTGGCCATCACTACTGTATACTGGGTGCCACATCTAATCTAAGTAAATATCCTGGACACGCTGCCATGGCGTGATGTTCAATGAGTTCATTTAACATACTATTATTATGCTGTAGTGGGTTCGATCTTAACTGGATGACTGATACGTGGCTTTTGGATTGGGCTAAACTTAGTAAATAGTGGCATGGCTAAAATACATTGTTTTTGCAATATTTTGGATATTACGTTCTGAGCATCATAATCGCAATCATCACCAGCTATTCAGCATTTGTCGTTGGACATACACCATACCCAATATTCGCCAGACCTCTACATCATGGGGGTTGCAGAGCCAATATTTCCTTAGCTTGTTTAGTTTGTCATGACATTTTCGCCGGTCATAGGTTCGCATATGACCTCAAGGGATCCACGTAGCGAGTTGTGATGTCCGGCAGTTATCTGACATTCTTGCAACATGACAAGCCCATTTGAGTTTTCTAAAGAATGATACCTCTGAGTCCTGTTTCTTTTTTTCTTCCTTATATACTGTGCTGTCTTGTGATCTCTCCATGTGAGGTTGAGGATGATTCCATCCTTTACACGTTGGGTGGTCCTCAGTTTAAAGGCTAATCTTTTGATTAGGTTCCATGTTTCAGCTTTATAAGTGACAATCCCGATTAAATACAGCTAAGATATTTAAAACAGGGTTTCTCAAACAGGGTGATATCGCCCACCTGTAGATGATCTCAACTCGGACGGACGGTGGACAATTGTGCCGAATATTGTGGGCGTTTTGAAACTTTGGTGTGCGGTATGGGATTTTGAGTATTAAAGTCTTTCATTGACAATTTAAAAAAAAACAGCGACATTCTATTATTAATTTACCAAACAGCAAAGTGATGAAGAATATTTAGTAAACCCAAAGTGTCTACACTAGCTACGTCTCACCAGATACAGGGATCACATTGATGATATGTATAAAACGGTACGTGTGTGCCAAACATTTGATGTTACTTCTTTACATAACTTTCATTAAATAAAGAGTTTCTTTTTAGTCAAAAATAATTTGGTATCCTTTTGAATATTTACAGTACTGTTGGGCGGTGGAAAATGCAAAAGTGGACGTTGTTATCAAAAAGATCATGAAACCCTTATTTAAAAGAGAAATTTTATTGTTCAATTATTTTTGTCTAGAATAAAAACGGCAGCTTGGTCAGAGGTTGATATTCTTTTTCTCTGTCGTGTCGCTTAGGAGTAAAACTCGTCCGCAGATGTCTTGGCCGAAGGAAGAAGCCGTTTAAAATGTTAATGTCCTTCTGGACACTATTTTTTTGTTTCGTCTTCTTTATGTTTTGTTGTGTCGGGGTTCTTTTTATTGGAACTGCTTCAATCTGTCGTGAGTTTGGAACCTGGATGGGCGACCCGTGAGAATTAAGCAAGCAGGTTGGCAGACTTAGAAATGCTCGCCGTCAGATCATCCTTGCGCGCCCCTTACGATGATTAAATCTAAACACATACAGATGCGGGTGAAAGGATAAAAAGTGAGCTGGAAAAACGAAGGAAAGACGGATGAAAGGAGGATGGCTCAGCCAACGTCCATATCTTTTCAAGTATGGAAGACTAAAAAGGAGAAAAAATAGAGACCCACGATAACGAAAGCCTTAATCATAGCTCTAACTCCTAGCCGAAATAGTTAATGATGATCATCTTTCATCTGTGAAATTCAGATGCATAACTCGGCAAGTTAGACCACTACATCTACCTAGGACAACGAATCTCCATGAGACCCGCAAAAGAGGAGGAAATCAAGCGAAGAATCACTTTGGGATGGCAAGCCTTCGGCAGAGCAAGCTCTACTTTCAAGAACCAGATGATCCCAATAATCCTAAAAAGAAGACTATACAACCAATGCATTCTCCCGATAGTCACTTATAGAGCTGAAACATGGAACCTAACTAAGAGACAGACCTACAAACTGAGAAGTATGCAACGTGCGCATGAGAGAATCATGCTCAACCTTACATGGAGAGATCACAAGACAGTACAGTACATAAGGAAGGAAAGAGGTGTCCGTTACATCATAGAAACTACTAAAAAACTCAAATGGCAATGGGCAGGCCATGTTGCAAGAATGAAAGACAACTGATGGACATCATGTCTCAGAACGTGGATCCCCAGAGATCACGCAAGAAACCGAGGCTGAAAGAACACAAGATGGAGAGAAATGAACTAGACAGATTCAGGAAATACCGGCTCTGCAACGCTCAAGATAGAGAATTGTGGCGAATCCTGGTGAAGGTCTATGACCAACGACGGACGTTAAAAGACTGATGATGATGATCATGATGATGAAACGAACAGGTCTACTTATTCATTGAATTGAAACCACCATGTGGCTAACATCATTTTGCAGCATGCCGTTGAGGATGATCAAGTGATTTTTTTTTCAAAAACTCGCATTGATGCCACCGAACACAAACTTTGGGATCGATTTAGTATAAACTCACATTGCAAATCGAACCCTCACTAAAAATCTATTTTTGGAAAGCATAAAAAAAATTTCAACACAAAGGGTTTGTTGTGGTTATGATAAGGAATAACTTTTTAAGTGTTCAGTTTTATAGCACCATTAGTGCAGCATGTCTACGTGACCTATAGCCAGCCAGTTAGACCGACTTGAAAACTGAAAAGACTATGTTGACAGATATAGTTGACGGTTTCTAATAATAATAATAATAATAATAATAATAATAATAATAATGATAATTAAAATTATGATAATAATAATAACAATAATAATAATAGAAGAAGAAGAAGAAGAAGAAGAAGAAGAAGAAGAAGAAGAACAAGAAGAAGAAGAAGAAGAAGAAGAAGAACAAGAACAAGAACAAGAACAAGAACAAGAACAAGAACAAGAACAAGAACAAGGCGACTTCATCCCTGGTACTAAGACTTGTAGACGAAGCAGTCGATATGTAATGATGCAAACAACAATTTCACTTCCGAGCCAAAAATAAAGAAAAATGAGCCATGTCTTGCCTCCATAGAAAAAATCTTATTACCACAGAGACCATATGAGTGTTTATAAGGCCAAACTGGTCGGGAGAAAATTTCTGGAACTCTGACAACGGGGTGAAGCAGCCAGAAGTGAATGTAACAACATTGAAGCTGCACACTGTAAACAACTATCGGACAACTTGACCAAATAGCTCAGTTCTTTAAAAAAACAACAAAAAACAATGGAAAAGCTATTTCGTCCTGAAGAATTCTCAGTACACTAATACTGCGAGCACTACTGTATAACATTGTCTCGAATATTTCGCCAATGATTGTTAAAATGAATGAGTAATTGTAAAAAAAACAAAAAAAAATGAATAGAAAAAAAAAGCTAGGCTCATTATTTACCCCTGAGTGTATGTTGATAATTCAGGTGACTGATTCGATTGGCAGTATCAAATAAAACATACTAAAAATCACGGCATAGATTTCAACTAAAAAGAATTAATAAGTTCTTATGAAGCTTCTATATTGCAGATCTTTCTCCCGACTATGCACGAAAGACTGACGCTTTCAATTTGCATTGATAAGAAAATTTGTAAGGTTGCCTCTCCAAAGAAAACAATTTACGAAGAAAGAAAGAAAGAAATATTCGACCAGTCATCAGTTTTATATTATCCTGGAGTTGAAATTCTGTGGCCAGCTGCGACTGCTAAGTTGAAGACCACGGGTCAAAATAACGTTGGGGGTGAAGAGTTCTGCAATTTTTCTCAATGGCAGCAACAACAACGGAAATAATGATCTATTCATATAAAAGCCATACATCCAGATTAATATCTTCATTCCTGTTATAACCTAAAAGTTGTAATGGATTGATCCACGTGAAATAGATTAACAGACCAAATTAAAATGATCATAGGGTTGTAATAAAATGAGATAGGCCGTTGCGACATAACAATGAAGAACACGTCACAGAATTGCCAGACGTTTGAAACCAAAATAAAAGGGAGGAAAAGAGTGTGTAAGTGACTGTAAGAAATGTTTGATGTTGAACATAAAATCTGTTCAAGTTGAGCTGAGACTAAAAACCTTTAAAGTCAGGATATTTGAATTATCTTTCAATCAGTTTCAGGCTCCTGGGTGCCGATCCATACAAAAATATCCACATTATTTTGGACGGTTTGATGTCGAATCACCCAGATAAGAAAGGGAAATAAAAAGCTCTGAACGTGGACAAGGTTTTTCCAGGAAGTAAGCAGTCATTTTATGATAACGAAACTAATTACATACGTAACTTTTTTATTCGTTTCATTTTAGAAACAAGATTTCCTCAGTATTCGAGTCGCTTCGGCTGACTATCTATGTATGTATCACGTGTATTGACCACACCAATGGAGCTAAAGGGCTTGAAATTTTAAACATTTACTCCTTATCTCTACAGGAAACTTTTTTTTCTACATCCTACTGAAAAGTTTTTTAGTATATATATATTCAATGGTTCACTGAAGATGATACATTCTGTTTGACTTGAAAAAATATTCTCAAATGCATCCTATGTGGAATTTATGTTGATTTGAAAATCTTATTTAATTGAAACAGAATGTACAATCTGTAATGATCCATTGAAAAAATCTTAGCTCATTTCATATATATATATATATATATATATATATATATATATATATATATATATGTATGTATGTATGTATGTATGTATGTACTAACTAAGATTCAACAAGAACGGTCCAATAAATATAAGTGATGAGTAAAAAGGAAGGGAAATTTATACCAGTCGGAGATTATTTGATATTCAATGACTTGGGTATTTCATAATATGTATCAGTAAATGGATATGTTATATCATTTAAAACAACATACCATTATTATACGGAGAATGAGTCACTTGGTCTGGAGAGCAGAAATAGAATTATTGACAGAATAAACAATTTAAGAAATGGGGACTGCAACAAGAATTGAACCTGCAGCCGATAAGGTAGCCTCTTCAACATAGTTTCGCTCTTAATCATTGAGCTAACAATCAGACAGAGGCGTGCAGGCCCAAATAACCCTTTTATCCCCGCTTTCTGATTTAACATAACGCAATATATATCATAATATCACAGACATCATAATACTACTCATTCATAAATATTCTGTCGGGTTATATATCCATTTCTCAATTATATAATTGTCTGTTTTGAGAGACAACGGAGCAGAAATGGACAGCGGAAGAACAAAAAGAGAAAGTCGGGATAAAGCGGTTATACACATATATTGTAATATATATATATATATATATATATATATATATATATATATATATATATATATATATATATACTGGATGGGGTACTCGTCGTTGCCTGGGAAAATTACTAATCAACACTGAAAGTAATGTATTTTGGACAATGTAAGGAAGGCTGGTTCAAACGTTGATAACCAAAAAAATATTTAATCAAAACCATTTTTCCATAATATAATTAACATTATGATCGATGACGAAAGCCCAACGAGGAATTGATTTTTTTTATTCCTTGTTTAAAGAAGTTGGGGTTCTATGCATGTGATCTTATTAACCAAGGGTCTTGGTAGGCAGTTTGTGGTGGAATATGGCAAGTGTCGTTGATTACAAGATCTTAAGATAAAACAAATCAATCACAGCAGATCTTTAACTTAAAAGACGGGTAAAGACTAAACATTTCAGTACCATATCCCCGGCGTCGGTCATCACAAAGTCTCTCTCTCTCTCTTACTCTCTCTCTCTCTCTGTCTCTCTCTTTATCTCTCTCTCTCTCACTCTCTCTCTCTCTCGCTATATATATATATATATATATATATATATATATATATGTATAGTACATATAGTACAGATAGTATAACATAATATGATAATATATCAATAATACAAAGCCACTTCTGATATGTAATAGATTTATTTCATAGAGTGCTCGGTACATACAACTTTTTACTATTTAAGTTGAGTTGTTTTAGAGTACAGATGGTGAGGCCCAGAGGGGCAGAAACATGGGCTAATTTGTGTAGCAAATCCACATTCTACTATATATATGTATGATTAGACTAACTTTTGTTCAAATAAAAACTACGTATCTATTTATCCTTTGTAAAGTGGGGGGGGGGTTAAAACTGCGCATTTACTTATTTTTCGATCAAAAATTAGATTTCACTTTAATAACATAAACTTTTGATTGTAAAAAGAATAGTTATTTTCTTTTTCAATTTGGTTTGATTAGATTGACTTTTGTTCAAATAGAAACGACGTATTGATTCGTCTTTTCTTAAAAGAAAAACTCCAAAAAACAAAGGGTCAAAACTGTGTATTTACTTATTTTTTGTCGAAAAAATTTGATTTCGCTTTGATATAGTAAAATTTGGACCGTAAAAAAATTTTATATCCTTGTTCTGATGAATAAAGATTTTGACCAAATTAGTTATATATAAATAAGTACTCTTACGCTGGCCACGACACATCCGTCTCTGCCTAGGCTTCGCTTATCACTAGTTTTCTCCTCGTCTCGGAGTTCCTCAAGGTTCTTGCGCAATATGATTCAGACTAAGTGGCGACAAGCTCCAAAAGTGACGTCATTCACTTCTCCATACGTTTGATCAAATTAAAACTACGTGGATATTTATTTATTCACTGTGAAGAAAAAAAAAGATATCACTTCGCCATGTAAGCAATTTCGCCGATTCGGCATAACACTGCAAGAAACGAAGATATGAAACTGACGATAAATCTAGAGAAAGGGGGAAAAAATTGGATGGCAATTTAATTGAGATACCATTTATGGTTGAAAATAGAAAGAAACCATATGCAGACATCTATCTAGAAGCAGACGCACGTTTACGCCCGATGTGGGCAGAAAGTTAACCAAGGGGAAAAACACACACCAAAATATCATAGAATTTCTCGTGGGAAATCAAAAAGTTGGTACGGTTTTTAAAATTGTTCCAACATTTCGAATATACAAACATATATACATGTTAATGTCCGGAATACAAGCGCATCTGTATATGATAAAATTAATGTGTAAGTAGCGAGATGAATATGAATGTGTGTGTATGTGTGAATGTATACGTGTCTATGCACATGTGTGCGTACAGGAATGTACATATAAATACATATATTAGTATGACAAAATTTATATGTTTTTGTAAATTTGTGTTTATTTAAATGTATATTCATAATTCCTTTATATATTTTCAAAGGAATAATTACTATATATATATATATATATATATATATATATATATATATATATATATATATATATATATATATATATATATATATATATATATATATATATAAGTTACAATTAGTTCAAAATTCAAGAATCCATATGTAAATAAATGATTACAAAAACACACGTGGGAACATACACTTACCGGCACATAAATAGATAAACACAAGTATGAAAAGAAAATTGAAAAAAAGAATGTATTTATCTATCTATCTATGTATATTTGTATGTATGTATATCTGTATGTATGTATGTATGTATGTATGTTTATATGTATATGAATGAATAGCTTAGCGTCGCAAATGAAGATTTGGGGGAGGGTTTTAGACAGCAGTATAAACGGTTGAGCCTGTGTCTGAAACAACCCTCCAGTCTGAGTAATGGATCTTCAAGGCAAAATTGGCTTACCTAGGGCCGACCCCATCCTTTAAACCAGAGTTTCTAAAGTAAGTTCTAATGCCCCTTGTTGGAGTTGGTTTGTTTGGAGTTAAGGTGTTGAGATGATTAAGGACCTTTATGAAGCTTGTAGAGGGGGCGTTGCAGAGATTGTATTGATATAAATGATTCTGATCAACAAATGGCTGCTGTCTTTAGTATTGACCGCTTACAAATGAGAAAGAATTAGCAATCATCATCATCATCATCATCATCATCATCATCATCATCATCATCATCATCATCATCATCATCATCATCATCAGTCTTTTGACGTCCGTCGTCGGACATAGACCTACCCCCAAACTCACTACACATGTCTATCATGGGCGTTGCGTAGCCGATGCTTTCTGAATTTATCTAGCTCGTCTCTCCATCTAATACTTTGCTAGTCTCAGTTGCACATATGATCTCCGGGAATCCATGTCGTGAGTCAGGATGTCCATAGGTTGTCTGCAATTCTAGGAACATGTCTAGCCCATTGCCACTTGAGCTTCTTAATGGATTCAATGATGTCCTTGACCCCTGTCTTCTCCTGGATATACATTCTTGCAACATAGCCAGCCCATTGCTATTTGAGCTTTTTACTGGATTCTACAATGTCTCAGACTCCTGTTTTCCCCTGGATATATTGTGCTGTCTTGTGGTCCCTCCATGTGTGGTTGAGCATGATTCTTTCACGTACACGTTGCATGCTTCTCAGTTGACGGGTCAGTCTCTTGGTTAGGTTCCATGTTTCAGCTCCATGGGTGACTATCGGGAGAATACATTGGTTGTGTACCTTCCTTTTCAGGACTAATAGTATCTTCTTTTTCTTGAATATTAAATGCTTTCTTTGCCAGCCATACCTTCTATTTTTGTCTAAATTTGTTAGAAGGCATGTATTAACCGCTACGTATGATACGGTTGGACTATTTCGGATTGTGAGTTCATTTCTTTTACAACGTCTCGGTCAGCCGTTTTTGGGTGTTGTTGGTTCTAGAATGTAGAATCCTCGATTGGACTGGACACGACATATTCGGGGTTGTTTTGTACCCTGGATGAGTGATGAGTGATTTCTCCCCTTCAAGTGTGTAATCCGTTTTGCCTTTTTTTTTCAGAAGTAGTCTTTTATGATGAGAGGCTTCCAGATGCTATTGATATCAAATATTCGGTTGGCTAATTGGTTTGACTAAAAAAAAGTATGTGTGTCGCTTCTCTCAGTTGTCATATTCACCAGCTGTTCTCCCTGTCCATAATTTGCATTTCATCCCATAAAGGCCTGCGCCAAGTCTGCTTCTCCCAAGTATGGTCCGCTATGCTAGATTTGTCCGTGTCTCGACGTGTTACAGCTCTGTATTTCTTATTCCCACAGGCTGGCGTGTTCCACCTTTATAATGTTTACCACAGTTACACGGAATGGGACATACGCAATTCATGGTCATGTTTTTCTTCGGTGAGTGGCTTAGTTTCGGAGCGGTAAGAGTTTATGGTGGTCCCCTGCCAGGTGCGGCGCTGATCACATAATTTTTTTTTTCCTTGGGAACACCTTTTATGTTTCGTTGTGCCATCCGGTTATCTGCGTTTGTTGGATGTTGAGGTAATTTTTTCACAGAGAAAATATCTTAGATTATATGCATCTCCTATGAGCGTGAATCTGGATTGTATTCCTTTTATACAAGAACGTAGCTGGAAAGTGATGAAATTTTGTGCTTATACCCTGTCGTGTTACTGTGGATTACGCATCCATTCATTTGCAAGGTTGGAGATCGAGAAATCGAATAGCTAGAAGAAATCATTGAGTGATGAAGATGTGAAACAAACCTTTGATTGCAGAGGACATCATGTGGTGTGGCTGAACCAGTGTTGGAAATTTCCTTTTCTTAGGGGAGAAACAAACTACTTTTCATTGCTTTTTACCTTGAATAACGTGGATTCAATGCAGTGAGCCATATATTTACGAAGAAAAGAAACTGCTTGGATATTTTTTGTCGTGTTGATCTCAGATTTATATTTGTCGAAGCTTGAGCCAGATAATGCCACAATTGTTAAAGATTGTCAAACACGAGGCTCACACTAGTGGCAAAAAATATGTTGTGTGTACAATTTTAAGTAATTTACTTTTTAATAAACCTCTTAAATTACCTTGTAGCCACAATCAATTCGATAATGCACTCCCATTACAAATTATTATGACATTTCCCCAAAATAAAATCTTTGAATTGAATGTTGATACTTTTCTTTATAATGACAAACAACCACATCCTGTGTATATGGAGACTGGCTTAATATCTCTGTCCCAACGTTTTTGCCTAAAGATTGCAATTACCAGAAGGGTCAGTTACAGACTTTAGATATTTCACTATAGATGGTTTTAGACTATAATTTTCATAGAGTCATGCGATCACTTTCAGCAAAAGAAATTGCATTTCTATGACTATACAAGATGTAATGTTTAGAATTTTAAAGTATGGAAGGCTAAAACAGCTATGCAGTTATCGTTTTTTTTTTTTTCGTTTACATGACTACAGAATTAGGAATATCGAAATGATTATTAACATTTTTTTATATTCCCTTCCTCTATTTCTGTAGGAATTCAATTCTGCTACATTATGTATCCATATATTGTAATTCAACGAAAAACTGATTTGAACTAAACTGATCTTTGACCAAAACCCCTGGCAATAATCTTAATTACTATTCAACTCCATAAAGCGCATAACATTACTCATTTCCGACTCAAATATAAAGATTCCACTCGGCAAAGAATTGAACAAACTCAAAAAAAATGATTTTTAATCAAAACCGAATCTTGATTGTTAATTTTTCTTTGAGCTACAATTTTCAATTGCACATCAACAACTAAGATTTTTACTTAAATTTCGTCTTCTTTTTCGATTAAAGAAGTAATAAAGCCCGAAGTTTAAAAAAGCACTTTTTATTTAAATTTAACCTCGTATTTCAGTTTGTTTGGAGTAAGTTAAACAGTAAACTGAACATTATATAAGAGGTGCCAACCATTTACTTAAAAACATCTAATTTACCTTCAATTTTATTAACCTTCAATCGACTTTTTATTCTATTCAAAGACATAACAGATAAAATGTTGAGTAATGGAAAATTGCGTTTTGACCAAAATAAAACAAAACAATTATTTTCGTTTTCATAACAAAAATTAAGTATGGGCGTATTGTTTAACAAGTCGAAATTATTATTCAATTTGTTTTATATTCATTACAGTTGCTGAAAATACCCGCCCTTGTGCGAGATTTCCTAGTTATGAGGAGCTTAAATCATCATTTAACAGGAAATTTATTGCTGGGGATACTTGCGTTGGACTGAAAAAGGTTGAGAAACATTTCACTCAACCAAAGATCTGCATCTTATGGTCCATCGAGGTGGTATGAATTGGAGCAGGTCCCCAAACCCGTAGGTTTAACAAGAGCGCCCTTCTTCTGGTAGGTGCGAACTAGTTATGGGAGCCCACCGCCCCTTGGTGGGATTGTTTCGACTGTAGGGCGGACCTGAGGTTAAACCACGGGACGAGAACATCCCGTAGTTGGTCGATACCTGAGCCGGCTACAGGGTTCTATCGTCCCTTTGAAGGAGAATCAAGACAATATAGATGTCAGCAACCTCAAGTATAGATCTTAGACACTCCAACAGAAGCATATGTATACTGACTATAGAGGTCTGCTATCCACGGACAGTATAGCAACCGGGGCATATTAGAGCCCGGCTCCGATTAACACTCTTGGAGAATAAAAATCGTACTTATCAAGCTTTAGCTCTACAGACTTTCTCTCCCCACTAACCCTTTTGCAGGTGGTAAATTTGATCGAAGTAATTATTATTATTATTTTTTTTTTTTTTTTTTTTTTTTTTTTTTGCTTACTAGGAACTGGCCCCTTTAGCGACGTGGCACCATTACAAGGCTACTGCTTATTGCCATCTGCCTGCTCCCTTGTCTATAATAGTACTGGTCTTGGCTTTATTTGGGGTATCATCTCTATTTTTGCAAGGGGGACAAAGTAGGATGGCAAGTGTATCAAGAGTAGTCTCAAAGACATTCAACTAGTTTTAGGGAAGTGTGGGGAACGGCGTATGTGAGTCTAAAGAGGTACACGTATGTCTGAGTATATCTATGTTTTTGTGTGCCTACATATTATCAAGGTAATGTAAAACTATTCAGCACCATTTATTGCATAATTTTACGGAAATCGTTGAAATGTTTTTCAACCAATATACGCCTATAGGTCTATATTTAGCCCACCCTGAAAAAAAGCTGCCAAAAAATATACAAATGAAAGAAAGCGGATCAAATGACACACAAAAATTCTCAAGAGGGTAAGCCACATGTTTACAATTTTCTTACGAATAAATTTGCATTACTATGCTTATATACTTTCATTGACCCCATATTTCTAAATATACCAAAATCTGACTTTAGGCATAAATGGGTTAAGTTTTCTCTAATCTTTATTGCTTGTGCAATCAGTCAACTGTAGTACGTAGTCTGCAAACTATAGCAGTGGCGGGCACATGGTTGGTGTCACCAAGGGCGGTAACTCATGGTGTCAAATTTACAATAACATGCTGGTATATTTTTGTTTACCCCATACTCGAGAACTTGCTTTCTTCCCAGGATATCTAGAATTTTGGTGATATTTTTGTACTAATCACTTCTTTTGTGGCTTATTGTTCGCCCTTCAATAGAAAATAGTATAAGAGAATAAATCAGAGAAATATTTCTCAGTCAGTTTCGGAGATATTGTGAGGAGAGACAGATGTTTTATTAGAAAAGAGAATTACTTACATGTTATATGAAACACTTTTTACGCAATCATTTTGGTGTCATTTGCTTTGATAATGTTACCCGGTGCGGGCCGCTTCCACCTTGGACTACAACAGAACCTCGGGAAAATAGGTTCCACATTAACAATGAAGATTGCTCAGAACTTGAACGCTCGTTTTTCTCTTCAATGGAGCCAGTCATTTTGGGCCAGGATAAACACTTGCAATGAAAAATGGATTTATTATCAGGATTTAAAACGAAAAAAAAATCTGCCTAAATTCTGATGAGCCTTGAATACTTTCACTTAAAGAGGATCTCTTCAAGGAAAATCCTTCTCTGTGTTTAGTGGGATTTAAAGGGAATTATCCATAACAGATTATATATATATATATATATGTGTGTGTGTGTGTGTGTGTGTGTGTTTATGTGTGTGTGTGTGTGTGTATCATTGCACATAATTACAAATCATGTGAGTGCATATGTGTGTGTGAGTGAGATTGCAATCACTAAGCTGTATATTTATGATCAAATATATATATATATATATATATATATATATATATATATATATATATATATATATATATATATATATACTTTTATATGCATACAGATTGATTCAAAATTATATCACATTCATTTTTGAAACCAGCATCATTATAATTGATTTTGATTATTTCAAACAATCTATCATATAACGGTCATAAATTCAGTCTATCTCTGCATATTGTCTGGTCGTCAGACTAGAGTCTTTTTTAATCAATAAAATACAAGGTTAGTGTGGGAAAAAGTGTTTTCGTAGAATGTATTCCACAGATTTCGACTATTGACTTCTCCAAAAATATATCATATTTTCGCAGTATTCAATTCATTGTGTTGTTTCTTTGATAAAAAGACGATTTGACACGTCCAGATAGTCCAAGATTTGCTATTTGTAGTAACTTTTTGCTGGAAATATATTTAATCTCACGTATTAAATAAGAAGATCCCATTACTCCTAAAAAGAAGAATGTATAACCAATGCATCCTCCCAATAATCACTTATGGAGCTGAAACATGGAACCTAACCAAGAGACAGATCCGCAAACTGATAACAATGCAACGTGCACATGAAAGAATTATGCTGGGCCTCACATGGAGAGACCACAAGATAGCACAGTAGATCCGGGAAAAGACAAGAGTCAGAGACATCATAGAATCCATCAAAAAAAGTCAAGTGGCAGTGGGCTGGCCATGCTGCAAGAATGGCGGACAACCGATGGACATCGTGACTCACGACATGGATCCCCCCGTGATCACATGCGCAACTGAGACCGGCAGAATATTAGATGGAGGGTCGAGCTAGACAAATTCAGAAAGTACTGGCCCTGCAACGCCCATGATAGAGAAGTGTGGCACATCCTGGGGAAGGTCTATGTCCTACGACGGATGTTAAAAGACTGATGATGATGATGATGATGATGATGATGATGATGATGATGATGATTAAATATGGGCTGACCCCCTGGTTTAAAGAGCTTGACCACCACCGGAAAGGGAAAGGTTTCAGGAATGAGTCAGCATGAAATAGAGGCCCACGTAAAGATTGATCAATCTTGTCTCTCACAAGTTCTGAAAAAGATGAAGTAACATTTGTACATTGGGCGTCAACGCTTGAGCACTCCTCGACAAGGCTGAGACCTGTTGAATATTTACGAAAAGACAAAGACAACTCTCTGTCCATTTTGAAACGGAAGTGGGGTATGTAATGCAGCAAATCGACTCTTGGGCGAGGACTAGGAAAATCTTGACTGGTGAGCGCTCGTGAAATGAAGAAAACTCTCCTTACTAAAAAAAATATACCAGCCAGATTAAACTTTTGTAAGAAATACAAGTTATGGACGTCAAGGACTGAAGAAAAGTAATTTTCTGCGATTCAAGCAACATCTAATATGCCCTCGGCGGTGGAAATATAATATTTGGAGGAAAAATCTGAAAGATTTGCAAAGTTTGCATTAAAGCACAGTACAATTTCCTGCCAGTTATGGCATGGTGTTGCCTATCATAAGAAAGCAAGAGTGAATCACGTATTATTGAAGGTTGGATGAATTCAATAACTTACTTAGAGGTTTTAGGGAGTAAACTGTTGCCGTTCGAGGGCTCGCTACTGAAGTTAAGAAATCGGTTATTCCACCACGATAATTCCCCGATCCCGTTATGTTAGACATTCCGGTTTCCTGCGATCGATTCTACATTCTAAACTGGCTTGCAAACTCTGCTGATTTTAAACTAATAGAAAACGTTTGGGGGAACACAATAAAGTTTCAGGTAAAGAATCAGAAAATAAAAAGATGTCTTGGGGCGTTTTAACAGTAGCGATTCAATCTACCAGTGGAAATACGATAACACCTTAATACATACGTTCCTTATATTCCTTACGTTGATGCCTGAAAAGATTGAACCAACATTACATCAAAATATTGACCGTTAAATTTAATCAAAATAAAAGACATTTGCTTACTGATGTAGTTTTTACTAAGATATATATCTTTGGGATTCAAAACAATCAAATAATGTAATAGTGTAATAAGCGCTACTAATATCTTTTTTTCCTCTAACCGTATATCTCATTGATTAGAAAGGACTCTAGTCTGATCACCAAATAATATGCCTTGGTAAAAGTACTGACTACAACATGATAAATTGTTAAAACAGTTGAATATTTAATGTTGCACTCTTTTATAATGGATACGATATACTTTTGAATCGTACTTACTAACTAACTAACTAACTATATATATATATATATATATATATATATATATATATATATATATATATATATATATATGTATACACATACACAACCATATACTTTTACAGAAATATTCATCTGTATGATTACAAACTATACATACACATGCATGCACACGCATATATATATATATGTAAGTGTGTGTAGTGTCTGTGTGGATAGAATTACTGTCATTTCTTGTCAAAAAGATGGCCATCTCTCCCAATTTTCCTTTTATTTCAAATCATTATACAACTTTCTCGTACACACACACTATATAAATATATGTGTGTGTGTTATGTGTGTGTATTATGTGTGTGTGTGTGTGTGTGTGTGTGCGTGTGTGTGTGTGTGTGTGTATGTGTGTGTGTAGCCAATGGAAATGATAACAGCCTGTTTTAACGAGCGGAATCTACAATTCGCTCCTTAATTCAATGTGCTTTCACAAGTGTTTCCATAAAAAGGATTTATCAAAAAATACTGAGAACAAATTAAAATGTTTGCATTCCCATACAAATACATATGTATCAACGGCCGTGAGAGAGTTCCTCTCAGACCCGAGACATTCACCAGACGTAATTCTTATCTTCAGTTTTTCAAAGAAAAAACAAAAAACATTGTGACAACAAGTTGAAATTATCTGAAAAAAAAAGAAGCTTTCCCTCTCGAAAGACAGATGGTCTCCGACCCGTATACAAGCGTTGCGATTAAAATTTGGAGATAGGCCTCAGATTATATCTCTGAATAAGAATATACAGGCTTATGAACAAGAATACATTAATATATACACATATATATATATATATATATATATATATATATATATATATATAGAGAGAGAGAGAGAGAGAGAGAGAGAGAGAGAGAGAGAGGGGGAGAGAGAGAGAGAGAGAGAAAGAGTGAGAAAGAGAGAGATACATTACTATATATAGAGAGAAAGATAGATACATTAATATGTATGTGTATATATATAAAGTGAGAATGTACGTATACATATATATATACATATGTATATACACGTATACATATACTTATACATACATGCGTGCATACATGCATACATAAAAATCATGTTTGCAATATAGCATTATATAATGATATAAAACAATGTCTGATATGTGATGGATTTATTTCATAGAGTGCTCGATACGTTCAACTTTATACTCCGAGATTTAAGTTGTTTCGGAGTAGAGCTGGAAATTTAATAGGAAGTGGATTCGCTACATAAAAAAGTTTATGCTTCCGTCCTCTTTGGTCCTCTTCCAGCGAATAAGTAGGCCCAAAGAGTGCAGAAATATAAACTCGTTCATGTAACGAATCCACTTCCTGTCAAAAGTTTAAAATTAATTATATATATATATATATATATATATATATATATACATATGATTAATTTCAAGCTTCTTTCAAAGATCCTTTTCTGAAATATGGATCATTATGTATTCCCAGCAAATACAAGGAAACAAACTATATATATATATATATATATATATATATATATATATATATATGAGTGTGTGTGTGTGTGTGTGTGTGTTAGTGTGTGTGTCGATGTCTTTTGTAGGACTTCTATTCTGAACTAAAAGTTTTACCAGTTATTATTTCTTTATGGAACAAAGCTCCCAGTTTGTCCGTTCTCTCGGAACGAGTTGTTCAAAATAAGAGCTTTTCCATCTCTCTCTCTCTCTCTCTCTCTCCCTACCCCCCTCTCTCTCTCTTTATCTATCTATCTATCTATACATACATACATATATATATATATATATATATATATATATATATATATATATATATATATATATGAACAAAAACACTAAGATCAATCCATGAAATTACGTATGTGTACTGAATGTATTGGTTTGTCTAGAATATTTGCAATCATTTTTTTTCTCCTTAAGATTCGTAACGAGAGGCAACCACTTATTGGTTGGCAGTTCTCAGTTCTGGTGGTTTGCCACCGGCCCTGTCTCGTCTTCAGGCGAGATAGGCATTTTCGCTCGTGCCTAGTGTCTATTAATCCATCTCACCGGCAGCACTTCCTCGTTGCACCAAAAGGAGTACAGTCAATGGGCACGCCTCGATGCCCGTGGCTAAATGCACCAACCCACATGTACAACCTTTAGAGAAATTCAAAAGCCAGGAAAAAAGATTTCTCACAAATTTAAGAAAGCAAACATAGGTAAAGGTCCGTCTCCTCTTGCTCGGCACTGAAAAAAGGTATTTATAATAATTTAATAATTTCAATAATTTGCGATGAAAATTTTTAACAAGAAAATTGGCGGAAAACGTTTGTTACAAGAATCCAAAACAAAGAAAAATTGGTTCAATCTGAAATAGCCTTTACCAAATCGGGATCTAAAGGGAATTTTGTCTAACTCAAAAACTGGACCCAACTTTACTTTTCTACTTTATCGAGAACAGTCCAAAATTATGGGGTGTTGAAAAATTTTTTCATCATTTTGAATCTATCTATCTATCTATATATCTATATCTATATCTATATCTATCTATCTATATATATATATATATATATATATATATATATATATATATATATATATATATATATATATATATTGCGCGGAATCAGAGAAAATGCTTAATTGGCGATACCTAACTTTTGTTTGACAAACTTCTTTTCAGTCGGATTAGAAGTTGGTGTAGAGTTTGACCCTGCAGCTGCCAGTCTTTTTTTTTTCATAACGAATTGTTGGAACCTGAATAAACTGCTCCTGTGAAACGCCCCAGTGAACTATTGACTAGTTTGGATGGCACATTGGAGCAGTAAGTTATGATTCCTGGCAGATTTAATTGGATGACTCTGTCCATTGTCTTCGTTAAAATTACAACTCAGCAAACGAAAATGAAGCTAAGATTTGAAATTCTCCCTCACACAACTTGAAGTCTTGTCCAGTCGCCTTCAGACAAACACTGGCTGTCTTCTTAGCATTCCAAACAACTTCAAGAAAATCAACGATCTCTCGAGGAATTCATCGGATGAAATGTGGGATCGTTCTGTCATGAAATTGGGGCAACCATCGGCCTGTGGGCCAAATTCAGCCTTTGGCAACATTTTTTATGGCCCGTGACCAATCTATACATTTATTCAAAATCATATATATTTTCTCTCAGAGGTTTACTTTCATAATTTACACTGAAAAATTACTACTGTTTTGACTTCACAAATCAATACTGTAATGATTCTAACTTATATGATTGTCAAAAATAGAAATGAAATAAGCTTTCTGTAATACGATCGGCAATTTTGAAGGGTAAGAGTGGTCTGATGAGCAATGAAAATGTCATGCGAAACATATAAATTTTCATATACAGCACTTATATGGATAGATTGTACAAAATAAATGTTAATCCATTATCTGCAAATGATAGATATTTCATCCATGGAAGTTCTATGGATATCTCAATAAAATATTTATTCTGTTGTGATTGACGGTATCTCAGTTTTATCTGTGAATCGGGGTTTTTATCTCACAATATGTAACTTGCCATGGATTATCTTGCAGTGAACGAGAGCTTTTATCTTTTAATGGATAACTATTATCTCTCGCTACCTTGGTTAAACTCAAAAAGCGACTTAACACTTGACACATCTTCAGTTGACAGGAATAATGATAATTATTAAGGGGCATTGGAATTTTAGCAGATCACTCAATTCAGTCCAGGAGCCTTATTGTTTTTTTTGTTTTTGTATTTTTTTTTTCACTGGTCTAGTAGACCCCAGTTTAAAGCTTAGAGCAAGTGAAAAGCAGAATAAGTATCCAGACGTTGCTATAGAACCTGGAAAATACAATATGATGATAACGGTAGTACCCATCATTGTCGGAGCACTTGAAACAGATCCGAAAAGCCTTGGAGAAAGATCAAATGAATTTGAAATGCAACAAAGAAACGAAACCATCCAGATGACATCATTGCTGAAATAAGTTAGAGTACAGACGAGAGTGCTGAAGAGACTTGCTGACACTTTATCTCCGATGAAAGTCAGCAGATACTACTGGTGTGAAAACTGAACGTAGACTAAATAATAATATATAGCAAACCACAAGGCGAAGATCAGAGATTTTTTTTGTTAAATGGAAAAAATACCAAAATCTTATGCCAGATCAGGAGAGACCAAACATGAGAGCTAGAGAAGTCCTCCAATTCACTCTCGGGAAACAATTCTAAAAACCTTGAATGCAAAATAACAGGAACTCAAAATTCAAGTAAGAGTTGAAATTATTCAAACCATGGCAGTAATGAAGTACTGAAAAAGGTACCGTAGATTTGAAAAGATCATTGCCATTAATTGACAGCGACAACCACCCGGCATATCATACACACATGCAAATAGAATAACTTGTTATCAAAGTCAGTAATAGAACAACCACAGTGTCAAAATTCGAAGTCATAAGTATGGTCAGAAAAATACTATGAATGACATCATTAGCGTTTTCCACAGGAAAACATCTGAAATAGAGTAAAAAGAAGACACATCTAGAAACATTAAGATTCTGGAGAATCTAGACGTTCTCGATAAACTATACCCGTTAAAATAAGGCCTTATATATATATATATATATATATATATATATATATATATATATATATATATATATATAATCCCAGACATTTCCAGAAGGAGTCTAGAGAAGTACTGATGCCAATTTTCAAGCCTGCCGACAAAACGATATGTCCAGGCGTACATGAAAAGAAAGAGTCGAACCCTTCATCACCTTTGGTGGCTGCGGTCATTCAATATCAACCGTGAATTTGAGAGCCATATTGTGTCAGCAATACTTTCGCTAAGTCCTAACCATTGACTGTACATTTCTTCTGAATTTCAGTGCAACAAAAACAACGGAGTAAGAGCAGAAAATTGGTTAAGCAAATTTCTGATGTAAAATCTGGTTCTCAATCATTAAAGACCCTACCCCCTACCGCTAGAAATACTTGGATTGTTAGTGCTGAACATGAACGGACTTAGGTGTCAGATTAATAGAGTAGCGGTAGAGTCAGTGGGACGCGATGGGAAACTTTACATACGTATGACGAATTCAAATGCAATCGATCCTAAAATGTAATGATGATTATTGTTTAATCATTTTTCCATTGGCCAGAATTTATTTTTCCATTGTGTATCTATTCAGTTCGATGTTTGGATGTTACAACAGACTTGTGTAATGAATCCTACCCGTGATATCGGGGGATACGTTAACCACTGATAATGATCATAATTTTGTTAATGAGCAAACTCTTGCACAAACAAATGTAGTGACATTTATCTTCGATCATTTAAAAATATTCGAAGTTGAGTCGCGTCGAAAGTGATCAGATATTAGATGGGTGACCATCCTGGAACATCAGACATTGTAAGAAACTAATGGCCTTGTGTCAGCCTATGCGAAGCATAGTTCATAAATGGAATATAACCCTGGCATAGCCGTACTGAAAAATTTATCATGCAAGACTGCAGAGTGAGATTAATAAGTATGATAGTTATCTATTAGACTTAATTATGGCCCAAGGTCACATGGATCGAACTCACTATTTTGAAGTAATCATCTACGAGACCAACTTGGTACTTATCAACCTTACCACATTTTACGGCATATGAGACTTTGCAAATGCTGTCTCGGGAGGCAAACGCTTTATCAATTGTTTACTAATATTACTATGCTTTGCAAAGAATGGGAACAGCCAACCCCTGTGGAGGCTGCTATAGATTTGAATAGATAAGAGCATTACGATAACCTGACTGTGTGAAAGGCTATGGAGATCAGGGGGAAAACATTATTTTTATTTTTTTAAGAAAATGCATGCAAACATTGCCGTAAAA
The DNA here is from genome assembly GCA_963457665.1 of Thysanoteuthis rhombus. Taxonomy (NCBI): domain Eukaryota; kingdom Metazoa; phylum Mollusca; class Cephalopoda; order Oegopsida; family Thysanoteuthidae; genus Thysanoteuthis; species Thysanoteuthis major. The sequence continues at coordinate 53,446,175 of OY735213.1, forward strand.
TAGGTAAATTATTGATAAGGCTACGGTAGTGATGCCCCCAATTCGGATTGAAAACACTAATCTGAGAAACCAACCAGGTAACTTCTATTTTACAACGTATTTAATATTAATTCTTAACCTGGCAAAAAGGACTCAGTTATGTGGCTTCTACTGAGTATTGAACTTTGTACCACTAAGTAATAATGTTTTGCGGGACCAGCATGCTAACCATTTGTCCAAGACCAAAACCCCTTTAATACTAAATTCCTCTTAGTCTGGCAGAGGGATTAGAAACCTCTTTTTGGAATGGCTCACTTAGACTTTTTAGTTCTGCCCATGAACCACATGTGTATTATTACTACTTATGCATACAATATCTTATGATATAAAAGTCTGCATAAAGTGTTCATAATTTTTCTTCATTATACATTCTATCGAAATCTGCTGATTACTTAATTTTTGGTTTTGATATCAGCACAAGACCACAAACCTGGGGCGAGAGTGAAGATAGAACTCACTGTTCAGTTGTCAAAATCTGCAAAACCAGCTGGTTAGCTATCACTCCACGACGAAGCACCCTTGAAAATTAAGCTTATCTTCATCTGTGATAAGGCCACAAAGTTGTAGCACCCGGAGAGAATCAAATTTGAATCTAGGTTAAAAGGCATCAAGGCAAAGGGCCAGTCAACAGTGTAGTACGGACAACTACAAAACAAAATCACATCCAGTCAAAAAGCATCAGTCAAAAAGACGACAATGTAGTACGAACAAACTATGAATGAAAAAAAGTTCATTGTATTTTTCCTGTGTCATATAGTAGAGAAAATTACATTAGAACTTATATTCATTGTTCAAATTTACGAAATAATACGAAATGAAATTACTCAATTGATACAAATTCAGTTGAAACATTTGAACAATTTTGTCCTTTTGACTGACGTCTTTTGGCTGAACGTGATTGTTACTTGCAATAGTCATCACAAGTCATCAAACTTTTTTTATCTAACCGATGGATTTTGTCGATGCCTTCTGTCCGGTCACCTTTGAGACTGGACACGCTTGAAACTTCGAAGAATCCCTCACTAGAGGGTGGAAACGCTCTGCTAGCCAAACTCGTAAACAATTACCCCGAGGCGAATCACCTAAGATGCCCGATATTGGAAGCAAATGGTAAACTGGAAAAAAATGGAGATCAACGCGTGCAGTTAGAAACAATGACAATTGCAAAGTTACCAGTGGGGAGGGGAGCATCTTCAAACATGGGCAACGCAGTGGGGTCTAGGATTTTGTTTAAATTTACATTAACCCAGTCCAATATTGCAGCCTTGGGACAGTGGCGGAAAGGCGAACACCAAGGACAGAGAGGAAACAAACCGGAACTGCCCCCCCCCCCCACACACACCACTGAGCACTCTGTCCGCCAACAATGGCAGGTCAGATCCATTGTTTGCACTGGCCCAAGAGTCAGAGATCATGAGCGCACCTTATCCGGAAGGAAGGGGATTTTGAGTCAAGTAATTATTCGAATGTAAATATTTGCAGCTTCCAGGAATAAAGCATTGGGTTCAAGATCTGCAGGTCATCTTTTGTTATTTTTACTTTGATCATTTTTCATTTTGATTTTCTACTTATTCCTAGCGATAGAAGTCAGGAATTCAATAAAATATAATACAATATCTGATGTGTGATGTGTTTATTTCATGAAGTTCTCGATAACTTTCAGCATTAAACATCAAACATTAAGTTTATCTAAAGTGGAGCTTTTAATATAATGGAGTAAGGATTCACTACACAAACACGTTAAAGTTTTTTTTACCCAGATTGGTCTTCTTCAGGCAAATCCTCAATTCATTATATATATATATATATATATATATATATATATATATATATATATATATATATATATATATACACTGTAAAATGTGGATTCACTACATAAACTAGCTCATGTTTCTGCCCTGATCAGGCGAATGATTATCTGTTTTTTTTTATTCTAGTTTTGGGGAATTTGGTGAGAATGTTGTGAGTGTGATAGTGAGTGGTATGGGGTTATTCATTTTGTCAAGGGGTGTAAACTGGATCTAGGGGTCATCTCTTAAAGGATGCTTAGTATTTATTTGGGAGTAGTTCTTACCTTGATCCTGGTATTTTGGCATTAGGTTTTATTGCCCCTGTGGACATTCTCTGTGGCTGTAGTGGATGGCATTATTCTTAATTTTTAATTTATAATTGGTTTGGGCATGTTTGGAGGTGGAGAATGGTGATAGGAAGTTTTAGGGATGATGGATATGGGAGTCAATTGTCTACTTTACTTTTTTGATTTATTAGTATGTGTGTTGCTGTTATCTTATTCCCAGCTTTACTCTAAAACAATTTAACTCATAGTAAAAAGTTGTATGTATCGAGCACTCTATGAAATTAATCCATTACATTTCAGAAGTTGCTTAATATTATTAATATATTACTGTTATGATTTAGTGCTAGCCTGATCTGTACAGTATGTAAAATATATATATATATATATATATATATATATATATATATATATATATATATATATATATATATATATATATATATATTAGAAAACCTGATTCCAACACTAGTAAGCAGTTTAGAAAACTTACTAAAACACTACTACACACCATCAGAATTAAGGAAGACCCAGAAGGGAAAGTAATGAACCTAAGTAAATTTCGATTTACTAGGGACACATTCAAACTCCTTAACAAGGGCCTTAATTTCTGTCCCCGACCCCCACACTTCAACAATCACACCCTCAACAAAGATCTCTATGACTTCTTCAGAAGGATCAAACTTAGAGTCCACTTTGGGGTGGATCAACAAACTTAAAACCCTATATCCTAATGGATTAAATACTAAACTGAACAACCCTCACCACACAGAACACTAATACACACAACTCCTACCATTAATATCCTCACACCCACATCTTAGACACATTCAATAATGGAAGCTTCAAAGTCACCTAGACCCATAGGAAAAACTTCACCTTAGCCTGTTACAACCCCTGTCCAAATCAAAGCCAAAACATTTTCAGTAACATTTTCAGTAACTTTTAAGGTTGATACCTATGTAGCTCCTTGACCCCACCACCCCTCCTACACTATCCCAAACATACCAAAAAATCCACCTCCACAACACTACCCCCTACCTTGACACACTCTGCCCTCCCCAAGACCAACTGCTGCTGCTTTACCAAAACCCCAATACCTCCTGGTCATTCTTACATTCAGCATGAGGCCTCTAGTAGCCCTGACAACAAAACCTACCCACAATGCATAGCCCCTGGCAGTGGACTCTGGTTCCACATGGTACATTTTAATTCCCACTCACACAACGCAAACCACTGATGATGGGAGAAATCCCGAAACATGTATGGACTATTGACATATAAGGATTAACAAACCTTACCACCAAAAACTTCACTCCCGAGTCTGTCTCACTCTCTAAAGTACACATTATATATATATATATATATATATATATATATATATATATATATATATATATATATATATATATATATATATATATATATATATATATATATATATATATATAAGCTGAGCAACCTGCCGGTGAGGTGAGGGCCTAAATTATATTTCTTAAGAAATGGATAGTTAATCCAACAAAAATAATTATAAATGCATTATATTACTTTGAAGCTCTGTCCGAAATGACCACTGTAGCCAAGATTTCTTTTGTCAGATTATATATCAGTTTTTTCATTATGTAATCGTCCGTATCAAAAAAACAAAGAGACATAAACAGTGAATGAACCATTTGAGAATTCGGAATAAATACGGTAAATTTTTTGGTACTACGCCTCACCGGCGGGCTGTTTAGCTTGATCGTTTCGAACGACGATACATTGAAGTTGCTACCTATCGGTCGTAAGCTTGATTCGTGCAGCCGTCTATTTTCGTCTACTAATCATTCAACTTTTTCTGTCAAGGCTAAATGATACATTTACTGTGTATTACCGAAAGCTCATTTCAAATAGAGTGATATAATGCATTTATAATTATTTTTGTCTGATTATACATCCACTTCTTAACTATATAATCGTCTGTGTTGAGAAACAAATGGAGGAGATAGAGACAGTGGATGAACAATATAAGAATTTGAACATATGGCAGTCATATATACATGTATATGTAGTCTAGAAAGCTTTACAGCTCTAAACATTGAATGTATAAACAAAACATTCTTTCTAAATGTTTATATCATTTCAGTAAATTAATTCCAATATCTGTTATTGCAATATATATCTTATAAATGCGTTATATTGCCTCGGTTTACACAGATGGCTCCTTCTGGTATAAAACTGACGATTACACGGAAAATAAATACTTATTTCCAAACATACAATGCTGAATAAGATATAAACAAAAGTAACGATGCAAAAAAGATATTCGGACAAAATTAGAAACTAGTCATAAAAATGTTATTCAAGAAGGAATGCTGGTCTAGACCTTTCTCTACCTGTATAAAAAACATTTTGAATTCTCCTGCAATGCTTAGCTCTTGTATGCTTTCATCACTGTCACCTGTGTAAATTCACAATAAATGTAATGATCAGAAGTATATCAAATGAACATTTTTGTCCAAACATCAAATTATTCATTGCATTACTGAGAAATGTGGTTGTTTATTTCGTTGCGTGTATGGAAACTCGTAGATGATAGATTTAATTCTCCAAATCTATCACTGTAAGCGTATATTCACTAGGCGCACCCTATTTCAATTCTTCAAAATTCCTCTGTATATTTCATCTGGTGACTACCATAGTTGGCTTCTTATTCCTTGTCGTTTGAGTCGTAATCTTGTAGTGTATGGTTTAAAAGAAATTTATTTGTCAAGATATCGGTAGATTCAGTATATTCAATAGTTAGTTAGTTGATTGATTATTAATCATTTATTCATTGATTACTTGAAGACTTTTAATGATTTAGTAACTCCTCTGAACATTCTCTGAAGCCCCACTCAACACAAAATGTCGTCACTTGAACACGGACAAAAACAAAGAGCAGACTATAAACGCTGAATCTAACGGTAAACTTAAATAACATGATATTGAACTATACAACTCCAATATGATACTGAAGATGACAGAAGATGCTGCCGAAAGCGCTCCATCTTTTGGGGAATGTCTATATACATTGATGTATATAGATTCTCTCGTCCAAGAAAAGATAGGTAAAATATAAAAAGATGCCTCTTATCCGTAATTTTTTTAATGAAAGATGTATTAAAGAACATATGCTGCCAAATTCGGACCGGTACACAAAAAAAACTAATTAGATTTTATAGAGATTTCATAGAATGAATTAAGAGGTTGTGTAGGTGCACGTTTCCTTTGGGCCTAAATGGTGGGTACGATTTGGTGGAGAAAGACTAGTCTCCCTCACATTTGAGAATGCAAAATCGACCTGATCCTAAATTGACTTCAAGAGGTCACCAGAGGTCATCAAAACCTATCATGTTCATCCTATAGTCAAATTATCTTTCCATGCAGATTGGCAGGCCAGTGGGTGTAGCCGTTTGGGAGTCTATAAAAAAAGGAAGTTTGAAACAAACAAAAAAACAACAATGAAATAAACAAAGAAATATTCGTCGTCTGTATTTCCTAAATAGATAATAACATGGTACGTTTCTTACTGGTTTTGTAATGTTTTATTCGTCTCGCCCGAGATTAGAAGACAAGACTTTTCTTGTGTTTGTGCGCCTGAGCGAGAATGAAACGGTGTAGGTTGGAACCCAATGAGAGAACGTGGGTGGGAGAAGATAATATAAAGAATACGAAGGATGGAAGGAAGGAAGGAAGGGAGGAAGAAAGAGTGAAAGGAGGGCAGAAAAGAAGAAAGGAATAAATACGAAAGAAAGGAAGAGCGGGAGATAGAAAGTAAGAAAAGAGAAAGATAGAAAAAAGTGAGAGAAGAAAGGAGACTGGGGGATGAAAAGAAAGAGGGTTGCTTGTTGAGGTCGAATGAGTGACGCCCGATTGAGACACACCCCTTTTTCTTACCCCTGCTGCTGCCGACACACTGCTCGATAAACAAGAGGGTAATCAAACTGTTGTTTCCATCAAACGCACCATTAAGTCCGCTGTGAAGAAGAGAAGCAAGAAAGAAAATATGATAGAAACATTATCACAGATTTCCTAGCTAAGATGCTCAAATGTAGAATCATTATCCTCAACAGTCGTAGCCATGTTGCTGTTGAAATTAGATATATACACTTAACCCTTAGTCTGCTACAGTGGCAATATAACCTGATGCATATTGAAGATCTAAATCATGTAAGTAATCCAAGTTTAGCATAGTTTGGCATAAGGCAATCATCAGGGACGTGGCTATAGATTCGCAGGCCTAGGTTACTCGGCTCCTTGAGGGATCACTCCAACGTTTAGTGAGAGCTTCAACCAATTAGGGAACCGGGCCAAATCGTCCTCTCCCTTCCTTTAGCTACGCCTTGCACAATGTAATGCAGATTTATGAACCAAGTCATTAGTAATATAGGTGTTAATTAGGCTTATCTTAGAGTTGCGTAGGGCAGTAAGAGTAGGGTACCCCTTGTGGTTCAAATTCAGTTCACTCGAGAGTTTTCTGGTTTGTGTATCGGTGTTAGCTGGGTTAAACTGGAGATCTGATCGAAATGAATTTCGTTATTGTTTCGGATAATTCATATTAGGGGAAAAAAGATGATGCGGAAGCACTTCGCTTTGCAAATTATATATAAGTTGATATTAGTAGGACATGCCTGTTCAAAAGATGCATCCGGTTCCATGAAAATCTTCAGGAAGTTTAAACTTGGAATAATCAGACGCTGTTCTTTACTTCATTATGGTGTTGTTAATAACAACGATCAAAACAGAAATATTGTCGTTTATCGTAATAACAATCAAAACATAATTGTTCTATAAATGCTGTTATGTTATCTAACTATAATTTTATTTTATCACGTTCTATAGAGGAATTCGTAGAATGAAAACATGATTCCACCCTTCTTTCTCTTTCTCTACCTTCCTCTCTCTTCCTTAATTCTGTTCCGAAAGACTGACTCCCCGGGGCTAAAGAGATGCGAGTTCAAGCCTCGCCGAGAGTTTCTTTTCTTCATTTCTAATCAGTGCTGCATACTAAAAGCCGCAGACTTGCGGTAGTTGCTATGGAAAGCAACTAAAAATCAAGATGAAAGAAAATACAAGACAAAAATTTAATACATACGTTTATTTCTCTTCTCGACAGACGCACGACCTTGCAGGTCAACGACTTTTTCACACTGGATCTGTAACGTTCCTAGTTCGAAAACGTCGTTGACCAGCCGGACAGAAATCTCACCGATAGAAAAGAAAATAAGTTGTACATTCACCGAAGAGAAAAACAAATGTATAAACTTATCACCGTGCTACTAAGGACATCATTAAAACAGTTAGTCAAAATTTTTTAATGGTAGTTATCAGAAATTTCACCCATCAAAAAAATACAACGTTGATTTGTGCGGGATTTTCAAAAGTACTCAACTCGGTAAAGAGCATTCTTCTTCGTGACATTATTAGCGCAAGTTATTGTTTTTCTGAGGACGCTCTTCTCGTTTCACGCCTCAATTCCATAATCACCATCCGTTTACATGTAATTATTGTTAACAGCTGTCACTCCACACACACACACACACACACACACACGTATATATATATATATATATGTATATATATATATATATATATATATATATATATATATATATATATATATATTGACTTGGAATGCAAAAGGATAATTAATGAGATATAATGGCACATCAATTGATCCAGAATGGTCATGTAGTGCTAAACAATTTTGTTTCGTCGACTACTATAATTCCCCAAATATCTGTCCGTCTACATGAATCAGAGCGTTAGAGATGTAGATCGTGACAAGCAGAATTGTAGGATAGATTTTCACACCCATTGTTTTCACACCCATTGTATCTTGGAGCTCTCACTGGAGTCGAAGTGACGTCAAGTTTCCTCAATATTCAAGCGTTCCTTTCAGTGATCCTAGGAATTTTGCTCATGCTATCGTTTCAGATTTCCAGGTTTTTTTGTTGTTTTTTTTTCCAATATTTGTGTCAGGATCTTCGTGATCGCTTCACTAATAATGGTTATTCCTTTCACCTTGATAATCAATATTTTTGCAAGGATTTTTCTGACCGCTTCACAAATAATGGCTCTTACCGTCACCTTCATATTCCAATATTTGTTGCAAGGACCTTTGTGATTGCTTCACTAATAATGGCAATCACTGTCACACTCATATTCCAACATTTCTCTAAGGATCTTCGTGATTGCTTCAATAATCATGTCCGTAACTGTCACCTTCATATTCCAGTAATTCTCAGTTTAGATATTCGGAAAAGTCAGAAAAAATAATCACCAAAACTGTCAAATAGATTTCTTCAGTTTTCAAGTTGGTTCAGCTGATTAGTTTTCCAGGTGTGTATACTCGTTAAATCTACGATTGTTTTTGTTTTGCTTTTTTGTTTGTTTGTTTTTTAAACATCCCTTCTGATTAGGATCTTCGTGAGGGATCTCAGTTTCCAATATGAGTTTATGCTATTTTGGTCCTTTAGTTTGTGTCCAGCAGCATTCATGTTCGTTTCTGGAATTTTCAGACTTTCTCAATAATCACTCTCTAACAAAAGACAAGAGAAGTCACTTATTCACTGATTACCACTATCTCCATTTTTTAATTGATCACCCCCAACACGACATGCTGCCAAAAGACAATTGTCACGTGATGTTGAGCTGACTAACCAGACCTATTAAATTCTTCACCATGGCATCATTAACTAACATTACTAAGTGAGCCTACCTTTTGACAGAGAGAGAGAGAGAGAGAGAGACAGAGAGAGAGAGAGAGACAGAGACAGACAGAGACAGAGACAGAGAGACAGAGACAGAGAGAGTTGCGTATTTTCCTACAGTGCCAAGAGTATATAGTCTAGGTTTTCCGTGCTTTCACTCTTTCAATTTTGTGGTCCACTTAAAAAGTGTCATCCATTAATCTTTATCTTCGCTTACACAGCAATCCATGTCTGGATTAATCTTATTTAGATGCAACTGAATCTGATTCATCAAGAAGTAACGTTTGGATTTAGTTTTAACACATCATCTTTCAGTCCCATCACCAATCATTCCGACCTAATTTAATTACTGGACAGGGTAAACAGAAATTTGATCTATAATGACAACAGAAACGAATCCCGGTCAAAAGGTATCAAGACAACAGGCATCAATCAAAGGGATATCAGTGTAGTACGGACGAATACGAATAGATTATATCACAACAAAATTTTTATTCATTTGAATATACAAATAAAAATTAAATTACTTAACTAGTACAGATTTAATTTTAAAATGTGTGCTACAGAGTTGACTTTTTGACGGCTGTGTTTTAACCTTGTAACTTGCTGTGGTCTGTCCAATACAGACCATAGAACACAACAGAAACTACTTGAGCAACATTTGATCCATTTGCAGGATTGCCACAAATCTCAGAAAAATATCCATTTCAGCTTCAAGAGCCTAGCCTAGTTTAGGTCACCAAATGGCAACAGCTCGTAGGCACTAATTCACAGAAAATGACTTGAGAGATGAACTTGCTAACGATTATTTTTTAAAAGGGGCTGTTCAGATTAGGCTCTGTCTTGTCTTGCACAAGACCTCAGTGGTGAGAATCCATCTTACTAACAATGGACATATCTTCTCAATCATCATGGCATTAATATCAGTCTTGCAAAGGGCTAAATATGAATAAAACTTATCAATAATGGCTTTCGAGTCTTGAGCAACTGTATCTTTTTCTACTGATTATACTACAGTTTGAATGAGTTGATGCTGCTAGTGCTTTCGTGGGCACATCTGGTTGGCCTCTTGTTGTATAAATGTGTCTATATAAATGATCAGATTGTCTATGGATATTTTCCACCGCCCTTATGGTTAACATATGTCGTATTGTACCGCTCCAGAAGAAAAAAAGAAACAAGTCTGGTTAGTTGCTCAAAAGAAACAGTCACCAGACCAAGTTTTTCTGTAGCATACCAAGTTGAGGGTGATCATTTTAAAAAATGGGAAGGGGGGAGATCAATAAATAAGCTACTTCTCTAGACGTTTTTTTTTTATGGGAGGGGGGCAGTGATTGCTGAAAGAAATCATAATTTAAAAAAAAACTAAACAGAACAGGCGGACACAAAATGAGTGATCATTTTAGCACAAATCTATATTGCATTTACACTCCCTCCCACACACACACACGAAATCCCCTGCTCAGGAAGGGATTTTTTTTTTATAAAAAAAAGCATTTTTCTTGATGTAATAAGGTGTAAATGTTGAAAACGTCATCCTTCTAGCAGCATTGTACGTGTGACACATACATGGCCAGCCAGTCAGCAAGACCAGCTTGAAAACTGAGCGAAACCTATGCTAGAAGTTTTTTTGACAGTATCGGCTGACGGTTTTTGATTTGATGCGGGACCCAAAACTGTCTTTGGCAAACAAATAGCTATAATTGCTCATAGTCAGGAAACTGGGAATATTGGTTTTGACGTCACTAGGCACAATGGCGGAGAAGGTGGCACCGTTGTTCACTCTGGCTGCAACAGTAATGAGGGTAATAAGTGATGTTTTTTTGTTAGGCTGATGCTGAACATGTTGGCGAATGAAAGCAAACACTGGGAAAGACGTTATTCGCCTCACTTCTCTTTTGAAGAGTGGGAATCTTCTCTTCTTTTATTTTCTCCATTTTTCTTCTTCTGTCAAGAGCAAGACAATAAAGAGAACAATCGTCTCTACGCAAATCTATTGAAGTCTGGAAAAGAATCAGTAATAAATATCCGTACCTCGTATAGATGAATCACCGAATCCAGTGCATATAATAGAAACAATGGTCTACGAATAAGATAGATATTTTATTCAAAATTATCCCCCCCCCAAATGCCAACACAAGATTTGGGTACTGTTTGTCCCTAAATAGCCATAGGGACACCCTAAGGTACTTTTTTAAAAAAAATGTCTCGGGGTGTACTAATACGGATTCCCAGGGTTGCAGCCTACCAAATGTGACCAGATGCACTAGAGACCCCCCACCCACAAACAAGCAGACATTGAGAGAAAGAAGAATCTGTAGCCTACTTGACTGGTTGGTCAGGCAGATCATTTGAGAGGCTACGGCAATTCGATGTTTGCTTACTCTGATGGATACTTGGTCTCATCTGCATCTATTAGAGATTGGTAACCAAAACTATCAAAATAGGTTTCTCCAGTTCTCAAATAGGTTTGGCTGGCTCTGTAGGGCTGGATTTTAACATTTACTTTTCATTAGATTTCGCGAATAATTCTCCTAGGATGGCAAGCCTTTGGCAGAGCAAGCTTAACCTTCAAAAACAAGTTGATCCCAATATTCCTAAAAAAAAAGAAGAGTATACAACCAATGCATCCTCCCAATAGTCACTTATGGATGAAAACGGCAGTCAGAGACATCACACAATCTATTAGAAAACTTAAATGGTCGTGGACAAGCCATGTTGCAAGAATGAAAGACAACTGATGGATATCCCGACTCACAACATGTATCCCCAGAGATCACATGCGAAACCGAGGCCGACAGAATACAAGATGGAGAGATGTACTGGACAAATCTAGAAAATACTGGCACCGCGACGCCCACGATAAAGAAGTGTGGCAAATCCAGTGGAAGTTCTATGTCCAACGACGGACGTTAAAGAATAATGATGATGATGATGATGATGATGATGATGATGATGATGATGATGATGATGATGATGATGATGATGATGATGATGATGATGATGATGATGATGATGATCAGAAAAAAAAAGAAACGTTTTATTTGTTTTGTTTTCAATTACCCACCTGAATAGATGTTTAGTGGGTAATTGTTCCTTATTTACTTGAAAATAAAAATACTGAACCATATAAGATCTCTATTTCAGTAGCTACCACGTCATTAGTTTCTGGACTTCTTTGCTCGTCTTTGAATTATTCTCAACCTTCCCCAAAACGTTTGGCACACCTAGAAACGGTTATTCTATCAGGGTAGCATTCCTGCAAAACTGTTACTAAGTTTCAATGATTTGAGAAGATTTCCATTCGAACGTTGCTTCAAATCTAAGTATAAAAAGCTGAACACCGCCTTTTCGTGTGATTTTCAGTTCGTTCCCGTGGAAGCCCTAACCAACTCCTCCATAAGAGGCCATAGCCCCCAACACACGATGAGCAGCCGATAACCCACCATTACCGGCGACTTCCCGGAAGTATGCAAATGTCTATATGTATATTGAGCGGAAAGTAGGAGTTCAGTTCAGGATTAGAGTTACATTGTAAAAGACCCCTTAAACCTTCCCTCAGAGAAAAAATCCCAAGTTCTTCCCATTGGTTCACTACTCATGCGTATTAAATTTATTTGAGCTACACCAAAGTTGCGCCAATAAACGAAAAGTGGGGGTTCAGTTTAGCATTATAGCTACACGTAGACAGACCCCCCTTAAACGCCCAATGTTTTCTTTTCTGAGAATCCCAATAGTTCAAATTCGAAGGAATATGCATGCCAAATATTGTTGTATTTCCCCAATGTTCAAATGTAGAACACAGTGACAAACAGAATGATATAGTTGTTTTATATATTGATAGATTCACATATTAAAAAGAAACAATATGTAAAGATGTCATAAATATATGTACATCATATATACTAGGACATGGTCGTTGAAAAAGTGCTTTAATAGATGTGTAAAATGATTTTCCGTCAGTCGTACGAAGCGCGTAATTCAAACGATGGCCAATTTAATTATTTTATCTCTAAATTTATGTCGGTTACCAATTTAGATATTTTATACCTAAACTTAGATTAATAATTTTTGATGATTTTAAATGAAAGATCTATTTTTTAGATTTATTTTTTATCCGATTTATTGAGATCTAAACGACTTCAAACTCAGCCCTCTAATACCTGGTGTACCGACAAATAAATCTGGCGAATATCAATTTTGTACAACGGACGCAATAAAAAAAAAAGAAGAAATTATAAGATAGACAGACGTATGAAGATTTATATTATAGATATATAGATGGGAATTAAACAGTGTTTAGAACAATTTTGTTTTTAAAAAATGATTCAACACTCAAGTCCAAAAAGGAGCGGGCTAATGGAGGAGGCGGTCTCAAGTTGAATCGGTGCATGGACCTTGTGGTTGTGTGGTTGTTTAAAATCTATTTACACATTTCAAAGTCTGGTTGAATTTTCAAGTTGAAATTAAACTTAAACTCAAAAGAAATTCAAGCGAATATTTATAAATTGCTGCCAAAAAGGAGAATAAATCTTTCTTTAGACTATGTAAATTTTTTTGGGGGGTGGGGGGAAGAAAAATTTGGGAGGGTCAAAATACTTGGTGGGGCGAATAGAGAAAGGTAAACATTCGTTCTCTCTACCCCTTCTCTCTATCTTGAAAGTAAAAACCTCTCTCTGCGTTCCCTCTATTGTAAAAACAAATAAACGTCCCCCTCTCCTTCACTCTACGGTAAAAAAGAAATAGATCTTCCTCTTCCTCTCCCCCCCCTCTCTCTCTCTCTCTCTCTCTCTCTCTCTCTCTCTCTCTCTCTCTCTCTCTCAATTCTATTCCAAAACCACAGCGAAATGATTTGAGACGCACATTGAATCATAAACACGTCACTCAAACGGTAAAAAAATGTGCTCATATTCCAGGATAGATTTTTTTTGTACAACGAGCACCCTCTCTTCATATCGAAACCGCTGATCCAAACGACTTTAAATTGATACTGCAGTAACCAGTATATTCATGTACGTTCCACCCGTGCCAAGCAGGCTTCGTCGGTGCTTTGGAAGTTGGTTCGAGAAAGATGGTGAAAACTACGGAAACAAACAACTTTTCTTCTAATATATAGAAATTAAATCCACTCTCGTCCCCACCTATTCTTAACAATATCTCTACTCAACTACTTACGGGATATTTCCAATTTTTTGGCTTTCAAAGCTCTGACGAAGCCTGCCTGGCACGGGTGAAACGTATGTTAGCTATTACACTTTTTAATAAAAACGAAATGAGATGTACCAAATAGTCTCAGGTCTTTCTCCTTTTCCACACTGTCAACTTTCCTACAACATCCTCCTCACGCATATAAACATATATATCATTGTGTCATCCACAGACAACTATTTCGTTGTATTAAAACTCTTCAGTATGGCTATAGACTTTCCATTATCCCATCCATTACTACGGGGCAGGATTGAAACCTTCACCTCAGACCTAGAGGCCGATATCCTATCTCTGAGCTACGGAACTGGATGGGCAGTAAGACTGAATTTAAGCGATATATTTGTTATTGGTTAAATTCCCCGTCCACCAGAGTGCTCTATTCCTATGGAAGAGCATTGCATAAGCTTACAATGGATGAGTTACCTCACTTGAAGAGTGCTGAAGAGCATTGCATAAGCTTACAATATATATATATATATATATATATATATATATATATATATATATATATATATATATAAACATGCATTTGACTAATGTGCCCAAATATACTTCACACACACACACACACACACATATATATGCATATACATTTAAGAAATGGACATTTTGGTCCAACCAAATGAATTATGAATTGCGTTATATTATATGGAAACTTATCTGAAATGATTTCCGATCGTTACTCGCATATAACGCAATTTATTATTCATCCCGTCGGACCAAAATGTCCATTTCTTAAGTTCATTCCGTTGTGTCAAAAGAGACAGGGAAAAAAGACTGAGAATAAACGAGATGAGAACATGGGTTGGAAGTAGTTATTCGGCCTTTGCCCCAGCGGCAGGCTGTTTAGCACAACGGTAAGTGCATCGCTACGTTGACGCGGCTACCCTATCAGTGACAGGTTCGATACCTGCAGCAGTCCCATTTTCATTAATTGTTTATTCTGTTTACGTAGTCTGAATTGAATGGTATATATTAACCGTGTAACAACGCGAAATCTTTTCAGATAAGTTTCTATACAAGGTAACATTTTATAATTCATATGTATATATATAACAATTGCAGCTTAAGTACTGAGCAGTCTCAAGGCTTTCCTTTTCCACAATATACAGCCCGATCAACGTCCCTTCTCCTCACGTATATACGTACACACATATACATATACATATATATATATATATATATATATATATATATATATATATATATATATATATATATATATATATACATATATATATATATACATACATACATATATATATATGTGTGTATATATATATATATATATATATATCGATTTATATACAAACAAGCTTGTGACCAACGTGCACATACATACTTCAAACACATATTCATACAGATATATTACATGCAATTGCAGCTTAATATATCTGTGAGTATTGTAAGCCATATGGTCCCCATCTGCTAGTTCGTTTACATAATTCATTTAGAAATGAAAGGTTTTTTTTCAATTTTCTTTTTCAAATTCGAGATAATCTAAACAAGAACAAAGATGTGTTTATGCGTTACTACAAATTAAATAGCAATCCCATTACATTTCATATATCTTTGTCATTCATCCATACATACGAATCTAAATAAATCTGAGTATACACACATGTATATGATAAGTGTACACACACATTCACTTACACACATTCAATTACACACACATACATATATATAATGTGTATACAGACACACACATGCAAATACATACATGCACACACACACACACACACACATATATATATATATATATATATATATATATATATATATATACATTTATATATATATTGTATATTGTATATTTTAGCAACGATTTTTTTCTTTCAAGTAAACTTCATTAAATAAGACGGATAGTTATTGTCGATTCAACTTTTTAATTAATGTTTCTTGTTTGCGAATGAGAATGAAGAAACCGTCGAAAATTCGCTCTGTAGTTCTTCAAGGGCTTCCGACCGACGTTGGTCATTTTCAGGAAGAATTTCGAAGATAGGACTGAGCAATCCTCAGTGACATTGTTACTGTTTTAAATGATTTATTTACATTGGCAACGTTATTTTCCAAGACAACGCGTCCGTTGTAAACTGTGATGATCACAATTCTATGTGATGACGTGCAATTTTTTTATTCATCGCCGAATTTTCAAATACCGAAAGGTCTTCTGGGGTGGGGAGTATTTGTAACAGCCTAATACTAACAGCTAGAAATAGCTTGTAAACAACTTCTTACTGTGTCTGACTTGATCAAAATGAAGATTTCATATAATTTTTCTACAGGTTTTGAAATATGAAACTTACAGTGCGTCTAGAAAAAAATGTAGATACGTTTTCTTACGAAGTTATTAGTTGCTAAATTCCAAATTATCTAGAAAAATAATATTAGAAAGAAACAAAATCAAATTCATTCCGATCGAGATCTGTTTGAGCGTCTCTGCTTAGTACGACGTCCCTGTGTTCCATATAAATTCAAGAACATAGAGGATCACAACGCGCATTATTATCTGACTGCCCACATACGCATAGCGTAATTGTATAATATCCTAGCTTCGAAATTAATTTCCTTATGTGTACATTCAAACATTATGATATTAATCTCCACTTTCAGTATGCTATCTTATACTAATATTTTCACTTTTAACATGACCTTAAAGATAAGTTACATCATTTTTGTTCTGCAACTAATATACCTGTATATTCATATCGACATCTCTTTTGCATTTAATCAGATACATATGATTTTATTCCTGTTTTGCTTGTGTTTCTAACTAAGACATTATCAAAACTGAATCAAAATATAAACATGTTTACTATTCAAGAGACACTACGAACATTACATAATTTCTTTTGTCAGATGATCATTTAATTCCTCTCCAAACTACAATGTAGACCCCAGCTTATTCAATTTCTACATAATATTTCTCCGGGAAATTAATCTGATCAAACTATTAAGAAAAACTTACATCCTCAACAAATAGCTGGCTCAACGTTTAAGGAAGCATCTATATCATCTATATCTACTTACAAGTACAGTATATCATAAGTATTACATGGTCATATATATATATATATATATATATATATATATATATATATATGTATATATATATATATATATATATTCAAACCTAGACGGCAAATATCTGAGCAACCTCAAATTTGCAGACGACATCGTCTTTTTCGCAGAGAACCCACACGATCTCCAACTAATGCTACATGAACTAAATGAAGAAAGCAAAAAAGTTGGCCCACACATGAACTTCAGTAAAACGAAAATCATGAGCAATAATCCTGTTGAGAATAAGAACGTAACCGTCAAGATAGAAGATGCAAAACTCGGCAAGGTAGACCACTAGATCTACCTAGGGAAACAAATCTCCATGAGACCCTCAAAAGAGGAGGAAATCAAACAAAGGATAACTTTCAGATGGCAAGCCTTCAGCAGAGCAAGCTAAACTTTCAAGAACCAGATGATCCCAATAATCCTAAAAAGAAGAGTATAAAACCAATGCATCCTCCCAATAGTCACCTATGGAGCTGAAACATGGAACCTAACCAAGAGACAGACCTGCAAACAGAGAAGTATGCAACCCACACATAGAGAATCATGCTCAACCTTACATAGAGAGACCACAAGACAGCACAGTATATAAGGGAGAAAACGGGGGTCAGAGACATCATAGAATCTATTAGAAAACTTTAATGGCAATGGGCACACCATATTGCAAGAATGAAAGACAACTGATGGACATCATGATTCACAACATGGATCCCCAGATATCACATGCGAAACCGAGGCCGACAGAACATAAGATGGAGGGATGATCTAGACAAAGTCTTGAAATACTGACTCTGCGACACCCATGATAGAGAATTATGGTGAATCCTGGAGAAGGTCTATGTCCAACGGCAGACGTTCAAAGACTGATGGTGATGATGATACATAAGTCATGTGTATCTGGCACTGATTACAAAAAATACCTAATGGGCAGTTTGAAGTAGGGGGTTCTGCGTGGTTCTGTGTGTTGGTATTTCGACTTCCGTTATTACTTTGAAATACCTTCTCCCACTCCGTGAGAGATTTTAATTTGAAATATAGGCTTAGCCTATGGAACCGTGCCATATATTTGTAAACGAGAAAAATATTGGCAAAAAGTTGATCGGACAAAGTTCGTCTGATGCTTTTATTAGCATAGATGAAAACTGGTGCCAATATGTAACCAAAGTGTGAATGCGATGCACAGGTGGACAAATTTAATCACGATAAATGATATTTCTTAGTTCATAAAGGGTGAATATCATTTTAAAAGATGTGAAATGATATTCACCCTTTATGTATTACTATATGTATATATAAAGAGAGAGGAAGAGATTGTAAAGAATATTTTATAGGCGGAGTTACAGGTGGCACGATGCCTTCGTTTTTTAAGGTCGCTAAAACAACGTAACTCTGCACGACGCAGGAGGGCAACTTTAATAACGCTAAATAAAGCAGGCACTTATATGTATTCCCCATTACACACACACACACACACACACACACGCATACACACACACACATGTATTTATACATTTATACAGAGAATGTAAGATTTGATAAGGAATTTAATGATAGCAAGAATATTTCAATTCTGTACGGAGCTCCAGAGATTCTCCATTGGCAGAAAATCTTGTCATTTCTCGTAACAGTCGCGATTCCATTGATCAGTATTATAAGAAAATGATAACATAGCTCTAGTCAGAAAGAGCTTTTCATTATTTCATGTGCTCAAGGATTAGGACCGACCATATATCAATTGCAGTGAAAGTAATCATCGTATTGTGAAATAACTTTATTTTTTGATTATACACATACATATATACTCAAAATTTGAGAGAGAAAACATCAGAAAAGTGTTTCATGGTAATAGTAATAATGGTATTATGTATATTCTTCTAATCATTGTTATTAAGAAATGGATGTATAATCAGACAGAAATAATTGTAAACGAGTTATAATCACTGGGAAACTCTATTTGAAATGATCATCCGTTATAACACGGCAATATATCATTTGACATGGACAGCGTAAATAGAAATAACACTAAATAGGAAATGGGGCTACTACAGGGATCGAACATGCAATTTCAACGTTACGTTGCACTAACGATTGAGCTAAACAGCCGTCGGCAATGCAAAGGCACAAATAACTGTTTTATCTCCAAATTCTCATGTTGTTCATTCACTGTCTATATCAGCTCTATTTGTTCCTCAACGAGGACAATTATATTCTTAGTTATCGAGAATTTAGAGATGAAGCACCGATATCCCGTTCTCACATGGTGAATATGCCATTGGCTCTGACTGCGTAAATAGAATAGATAATTCAAAAAATGTTTTTATGCAGGAATCGAACCTGGGTCCAAAAGGAGGCCGTCTCCACACGACTAACTGGCATATTCACCGTTTAAGTATGGGATGTCGGTTCAAATAGAGTTTCAAATAAAAATGAGATGTTAATAAAATGTATATGATTATAAATTGTGTTATATCATAACAAAATTCTGTTATAACACGGTGAATGTATTATTTGGCGCATACAGCGCAAAAAGAATAAATAATCAAAGGAAAAGGGACTGCTGCAGGAGACGAATCTGCCACCAACAGGGCAACCACTTAAAAAATGCGTTGCTCTTACTACTGAGCTAAACAGCCGTTGGTTGAGCAATTTTTATTCTATTTACGTTGTCTAAAGCAAATGATACTTTCACCATGTTATAACTGGAGATTATTTCAAATAGAGTTACAATATAATACAACGCAATTCATAATCATTCCACCGGATCATATATCCCTTTCCATACTCTCTGTCTCTCTGTCTCTGTCTCTCTCTTTATATATATATATATATATATATATATATATATATATATATATATATATATATATATATATATATATTGTATGGAAAGCTTTACAACTTCAAATACTAAACACTAAAAATATTTTCAATATATTTTCTGTGTCACTTCAGTCACCCATTTCCCGGTATCTGTCAATGCGTTTTATCTAATTTTCCAAAGTGTTTTTTCCCTGTTTCCCCTGAACTTTGTTATTATTTTACAACGTATACATTGTCTCTTGTTGGGATGATCAATTGTTTACCATGTAATAGTTTGTCACCCTCACTTGTTTATCATATATATATATATATATATATATATATATATATATATATATATATATATATATATATATGAGTGTATATCATCTGCTGGATGATATACAGTTGCAAAATTGTAGCTAAGACTCCTCTTTTGTTCCCTTGGCGGCTCTGACACTATCACATGACAACACGATGATGTGTTTTATAACGGATTCGAAAGAGAAAATTATTACATAAGACAAAATGAATGAACAAGTGGATAAAGGAATATTGAGAAAGGGAAAAAAGAAACATATATCGTGACGGAAACACGTAAAGGTCACCGAGACTTACAATCCACCAAGGCTGTCGTTGAGCATGCACCAAGGAACAAATCACTTGCATGTCATGATGAAATGCCGGAGGTTTCGTGAGAAAGCAGAAAGATAAATTATAATCTTGCATACGTGTAGAGTCTGAGTAACGTAAAATGCCCTTTGGGAGTAATTTAAGACGTAACTTTTTGCCCAGGGGAGACATTAGCTTTATGTCCGTCAATATAAATATTTGTGCATTTGACTTCATATTCTGATATGTACATAGACAAATGCATAAATAAGAGTATATATATATATATATATATATATATATATATATATATATATATATATATATATAAACTCTTATATATATGTGTATATATATGTGTGTGTGTGTGCGTACTATTTTTAACTTATGTATGACAATGTGTTATGTCACCATACCCTGTCTATTTGGTGTTACCAACTCAAAAAACATTTCCGCGCTAGTTTGACTGCCAAAATGAGATATTTTTCAAGTAGCTAAACAACGTCAAAAATAGCAATAAAGCGCCTAAAAGATGCTAAAAATGGTCAAAAAACATAATAAAAATGACCCAAAATGTTTGAGCACGCCCTAAACACCCTCAACGACCAAAGACGCCAAAATGGCACTAAAAATGATCAAAACATATAAGAAGTAGCTAATATGTTCGAGTATGTCCAAAACATCGAAAATGGCAAAAAATACAAAAAATGCTGAAAATGGTCACGCCCATATCAATTTAGCCCCTTGTTACAACATCAAACCAAGAGATGCGCTGTATTTAGCGTGAAAAGCGCTAATTTGTCATCACTGCTTGTCATATGACTGTTTATCTTGAGATCATTGCTTAGCGTTTATAGAATCCTGGCTAGGATAGTGAAAGGTTATGCTGTCCTCTTGTCCCATCTGAAATCTGCGATTTGAGGCAAGTCTACAGGTCGTGAGAAGATTACCTGGACAGCCAAGTTGCTCTGTTTCTTCAAGAATATGCTGGATGCCCCGAAGGATGTGAAGACTCTTCCAACTATGTACTGTGGAGAATCGCCGATGTTGCTGCTTGTCCGTCTACAATCAACGCTACACTTTATGTCATTAGAGATGGTAAGTCCCTCCTCCCAGAGTTATGTAGCACGAAGCTCACACCAATTCAGCATATATCTATTCCATGCCGGTTAGAGGGTCTTATCATTAATGATAATCCGATCTGGACTCAAACCACATGTTTCCACTCATAGCAAAACTCATGCCCAGGCTGTTTGGAAGCTGGCAGGAGAATCCTCCACCAGTGCAAGACGTTTCTCTTCCCTTAAGCAGATATGGTGCATCAGAAAGACGGATCTGGTCAATCCAACTTCATATATCCAGGCAGACATCGACTGGTCTATGACTCTAGTAACTTCCAAGGGTGCACATTTCTAAAAGATACTTCTGAATCAGTCATACGTAATTAGGCCACAGAAATTTTTTTTTAATGGAAGAATGGATATCCCCCTTCGTAGACTGTTGAGCTTGGAAAGACATTCAGGATGAATTTTCAAGGGAGAAAAGGATCAACCTTGAACTGGGAAAAACGCTGGACCTGAACAAAAAATCAAGTTGGTGAGGAGGCATTCAGTGAGTTGTTGTCAGGCAAGACCAACAACAGCTGTAGCAAACTCCACTCCAACATGTAATCCAACTAAAGATGATTGCTGCAACTTCTGTATTGTATAGATCTCAAATGGGCAACCATAGGTTTTAGGGGAAAGATTTTCCTGCGGCAACATCTGTATTGTACGCAGCCAAACGGGGTATTCATTTAGAATTTTACATATTTTTATCATTTATTTTGTAAAATTACTTTTGACTTCACAAATCAGTAATATGATAATTGCAATTTGAATGTTTGTCTGAAATTTTAAAAAATAATCACGATGCCTCCTTTGATGCGATCGACATTTTCTTGTGAATTGGTGGCCCCAGATAAAAATGAGAAATTGTCTCATGAGGCCTGCTAGATAAAAAAAACAGTTTTCCCATGCCTGGTATATAATAAATACACAATTATATATGTTTATGTATTTTTTTGTATACGTATTTGCTTTTCTTCTCGGTGAACGTACTGCATAATTATATACATTTAATAATCATCATTATTTATTTTCTATTGGTGATATTTCGGCCTTGTTGGTCAACGCCATTTTCAAACTGAATCAGGAACGTCACACCTTTTCTGATTCTGAATGAAAACAGCATGGGCCAGGCAGTCTGAAAGATCACCAATAGTAAATTAAATGAAGTAGTATGTTCACCGAAAAGAAAAAAACGAATATATGCACTTATGGTTATTGTACTACAAAGGATATCATTTAAACAGTTATTCTTTTGTACTAATGTATTTACTTGTCTGAATGAAATGAGCCTGTATGTATCTGTAGTATACATTTCTCTTAATATGCAAGACTTGTCAATTTAGCACAGTCAATAAGACAGCCTCCTGGGAATGAGGCTGAGAGTTCAAATCTTGGTAAGATTCAGGTGGGGACTATTCCTGTTGTTCTTGTTCTTGTTATAGCAGAAAAATCGAGTCAATACCAGTTTCAGAATTTGACTAAATAAAGATGGTCTCCCCTGAAGAGAAATCCTTCTCCAAAGTCGTATTGTCCAGCGAAATGACAGAAGTGGAATTAGGGATTGGAGGTCTTCGATTATCCGTTCGTAAGGTTTGGAGAGATCAGGTCTCTGGGGAGCATCTGATCATCTAAGACTTGAGGTTGATGAAAAATACTACAAGGGAAAGTAATATCCGTCCTTTGCATAAATGAATCAAAATTGCCCACACGTGTACAAGAACCAATTATCTGGAAGAAAGTAGATCTTTCATCTAAAATTATCTAATAAAAATAGATCTTTTATCAAAAATCATCCAAAAAAATACCAGCATAAGATTAGGGCATTATTGATTCCAAATGACCTTAGAGACACAAAAAAGCATTTGAAAAAAAAAAGTCTTTAGATGGGACCTAGTGATGTAGTCATAGAGACACAAAGACACTCAGATGAGTGAGAGAAGAAAGAGAGAAAAGAATATGTAGCCCACATGTCTGGCTGGCTGGTCGGGCAGGCAATTTGTAGGGCTACGGAGATTCGATAGATCAGCAAGAAATCCTGAGTTCGCAGAAAGCCGTGCGCAGCACATACTAACTGGCTCTCTGGCGTACCTATGCAGGCTCCCTGGCGTACCTATACAGTGACGGAGATAATGAGTGAGCGCACCAAAGATATGTTGCTACAGAAGCAAAGGATGTCAAACCTAGTTGCTGCAGGGTCAAAGTCAACTCCCACTCCTATTCCAAGTAGAAGATGATTACTGCAACGTTTCTATTGTGAATATATATATATATATATATATATATATATATATATATATATATATATATATATATATATATATATGACCGAATAGAGCGAAAAGTTTCTCCAAATATTCCGGCAAGATAACAATACCCTACGACAGTGATTCCGAGACTGGGGTCTGCAGACCACTGGGGTTTTGGGTTGGCGTCAAATAATATGTTCCCTCTGAACCTGACATTGTGATTCTTGTAGCAGAGAAACATTCTCATCTATTGCACAACTATAAAAAACAATTATTGTAAACTGTCCTGTACCATATATCAGAATTCGAACAAATGTAATTCATTTTACTTTAATATGATTTTTAAAAGTCAAAAATTGTTGGTTTTTTCATTTGTTTTTGTACTCCATTGATAAGTGTGAAAACCAAATTTTAAAAAATAGGGGACCGTCAGAATATTTCTCTTATAGAAAGGGTCCTCAAGTTTTCAAAGTCTCTAAACGTCTTTTCTGTCTGATTCAAAGTCCACTCAGCCGAATCTCGAAGTGTTGCCAAAGAAAGCAATACATGTCCTCAATGGGAGAGAAAGCTACCAAGTTGTTTTAAAAGCTTTATGATGTCAGGGAATTGATCTGAATTATTGTATGCGGTACCTTTGTACATACACTTGGATGAAAAAAAACCTTTTAAAAAAAAACAACCTCCAAGTAAAGCCAAAAAAAAAATACCAATTAAAATCTAGATACACAGAAAAAAAAAGAAAAATGAGGTCACACTATTCTCGGTCACGTGCACACCCTGTTGCGCAAGTACACTGCTCCACTTCCACCGTGGATGGTGTTTTTACGCATGCGCGCACCAGTAGTGAGTGGCGTAGAAATAGAGGACTATTCATTCCATGGAAAAGGGGTCGAGAACGTGCAGTGCTTTTCCATTATAAATGGATGGTGTCGTCAAGCTTCCATAACGAAGAGTCAATCCCACTTAATGATCCTTTGAGTTATATAGTGGCGTGTTTGCAATTGTACAGTTATTCAAATTTATTTCGCACGAGACATCATTCAAGGAGTTTCCACGGAGGAGAGAAGTGGGTGGTGAAGTCATTTACTCTACCAGTTCTCGCTCACTCTCTCTGTCTCTGTCTCTGTCTCTCTCTCTCTATATATATATATCTTTCTCTCTCTCTCTCTCTCTATATATATATATATATATATATATATATAGAGAGAGAGAGAGAGAGAGAGAGAGAGAGAAATGTGTCCAAAGAATCCCAAACACAGCAGAAACATAAACGTGTTTGAGTGGCGAATCCTTATTCCATTATGAATTAAGCTCTACTCTAAATCAATTTAATGTTAATGCTGAGTGTATCAAGCTCTTTATGAAATATACTCATCACACATCAGATACTGTATCATATCATATTATATAGTATCATATTATATTGTATTCCTGATTTATATATATATATATATATATATATATATATATATATATATATATATATATATATATATATATATATTACCTATCCCTATCTATCTAGTTGTTTACTTTGGCACCTTGTAAGGATCGAACTCAGTATACAGTAGTAATTGTCTCACTAACCATAATATTTAGCTCTGTAACCTTTGCCCCACTGCGAAACGCCCATCTCTCATGCATATCCCTTGTATTAACCAAGGCTATTTCTTTCATAGGGCCGGGTGAGGGACACTCAGTGAGGATTGAACTATTCAGTAGTAACGATTTCTAATACTGAAAATGGCAACATGATTGACCTTTGCTGAATATAGGGAGCATCGACTCCAGTACAGTCGAAATCTGATCGTTGAAATCCTTTCCTTTTTGTTCAGACCAAAGTTTGGATTAATTTACTTCTAGATAAATATTGAGAACAAAATTTTGCAAATTCTTATAACGTTTTTAAAATCAGGTGGTTATTTTCTTATGAAAACCTTTGCACATAGCCATCTGAGACTGACTTACTGACCCTGACTGTGCGATGAGGCGCCCATCTCGGTAGCCAAAAGGTATGATTGAGAGTTGGAAGATTGCTTTGTTCCAATCATTCAGATGTGGAATACCAAACTACCCCTCCTGAATAAATAAGCTGAACCCTTTATTCACTGAGTTGAGATCAGGCTAACGATAATACACATGCAGTTCATTCAAATTATTCCAGAGAAACTAACCACCCCAGCTATGGGTAATATCACGACAGACTTGGGTCTTCAGCTTTGGTTGGTAGCCAGTCTTGGAGGCGAACTCATCTGAACACTGGGATAATCCAAATTCGGACAGCATCGTGGAAGGCAGATAACGGACAAAGTAAAGGAAGTATTCCCGAAATGCATGGTCAATGAGACTCTGATGAAGTTTCGACAGGTCTAGCAAACCGAAATTGGGGTATAATGAATCATTTAAGAGAAATAAAGGACGAACGAAATAACGTGACCACTGTGTCCATCTCATCCCCACACCTCAAGTACAAGTGGGAGAACTTTTTTTTTAAATTCAAGGAGTAAAAGAATAATAATAACGATGGTGGTGGGGTTCATTCGTTGAAATTATGTCGCGTAGGAAAAAGTTGATAGGATAGGTCATCCGTAGTTGAAAAAAATCAACACGAGAACAACTTGACTTAAAGACTTCACACTAAAATATGCCTACAGGATTAGATTCCATTATTCTCTATTGTGACACCAAGAGGTTGAAGTATATTTATTTCCATTGCTAAATAGAGATATCCATCTCAAAATGAATCATTTTTTTTTATTCCCAACCATAAAAGTCAGCATTCAAATCTTCGTCCTCCTAACTCCATAGATACATATTGACTGACTGTAATTGATAGATAGGTTAGTATAGACAGAGGGGATAGATTAAATAAGAGACAAGACTGTCTGCTTCAAGGTCAAACTCCACTTCAACGTCCATTCCGATTCGAGATGATTACTGCAACTTTTGCATTGCATTATATAAATGAAAAATGTATCAAAAATATATTTTATTGAATAAATGTATTAATTTATCTATTCATTCGAATGAAATGAGCCCATGCGTATCTGACAGATAAATTTTCGTAAATATCTAAGACTTGTCAATTTTGCTCAGTCAATAAGACAGCCTTTTAGCAATCTGTTGGTCGTGAGTACAAATCATGAACAGACTGACAGATAGATGAATAGATGGGAACTTGATAGATAGAAAGAAAGATAGAAAGCTTGATTGATATTTAGTAAGAAAGAGATAAAGAAAGAAAGTTTGATAGATAGACAGAAAGAAAGCTTGATACATAGATAGATAGATGAGAACACTGGAATAGATAGATTGAAGGAAAGATATACCGAGAGAGCCATTCGTCATAAATTAGTTTATAAAAAGGAGAATGAAAGAGAACGGAAATTAAAATTGAGTTGTTAAAACTTTATTAACTTTCCAATTAACTTTAATTAGAAACAGGTCTGGTAAGTCAATAGAAACCGCTAAACGAG
The DNA here is from genome assembly GCA_963457665.1 of Thysanoteuthis rhombus. Classification (NCBI taxonomy): domain Eukaryota; kingdom Metazoa; phylum Mollusca; class Cephalopoda; order Oegopsida; family Thysanoteuthidae; genus Thysanoteuthis; species Thysanoteuthis major. The sequence continues at coordinate 53,473,544 of OY735213.1, forward strand.
AAATGTCTTTTGGTGATAAATTAAAAAATTGGAATAAGGGGTGATCAATGAATAAGTTATTTCTATCGCCTTTTGTTCACTAAAAGGTTTGAATTTACAGAAAAAAAGCGGCTCCAAACTAACAACCAATTTAGAAGAAACTTACCTTATAAACTGGACCACCCCACTAGAACCCTATTGGTAGTGGATTTTTTTTTTAAAGAGTTTTTTCTAAACATAGCAAGGAGAATGTTTCAAGTTTCAGCCATTTAGCTTTATTGTCACGGTCGGTGCGCGTGATACATTGATAGCTGGCTAGCCAGCCAGACCAGCTTTTTTAAAAAAAACTGAGAGAAACCTATGTTGACAGTTTTGGTTAACGATTTCTAATTACTTGTGAATGTAAATTGTGGACGAAGGATAATTAGCAACCACTGACGCTTAGCTCTCACATCCTGTCGTGATAAGTACCCGATGGATTCAATTAAAACCTTCTCATTTGATCCAAGTGTTCTTTTTGATACAGGTTTATTACATACACTTACATACACAAACACACAGAGGGAGAGAGAGAGAGAGAGAGAGAGTGAGAGAGAGACTCACATTCACATTCACGAAAAACACGAGCGGATCCAAGATTTTGAGCTAGGGGGTGGCAACTTTATTTTCACCCCAGATGTCTAATTAGTCATTAGATATAATAAGTTTTTATTTGTAATATTAGTACATGATTCTGTATGTATTATTTGAATTTTTCATTCGGAAAGAATTCTTTAACTAGATATATAAAACAATGTCTTAAAAGCTCTTGGCATTGTGAAGAACGACAATTAAATACACCAGCAAAGAACGAACAAAGCAAAAGATTGCTTGCGCCCTGGCGCTGGCCCTTAAAAACAGACCTTTACAGCTTTCCAAAAAGGTATAGCATGTCAGATGATGACGATCAAGGTATATATAAATGATTAAACGAACAAAAGAAATAAAACAGTAGTTTACATTCAATATACATATTACTTAAAGCTCTACGTCTAAGCTTCTACTCATCAAAATTTCCTCTCTCAAGGTCTATCTTTAAGGGTTTTAGAGAAGAATAGATAAACGGACCAAAACTAAATTCATATTATGAAAGTTATCGGTTAGCGGTTATCTTTGCTTCCGCTAAATTATAAGCGGTTTTTCAGTTCAACGTTTCCATTACGTGCGACTGCCACAGGCTGGTGAGAATATTGGATTTTGTGGAGACCCTTTGTCCATCCATATCAACAACCACCAAACAGAATATGCAAACGTTTGATAACACTTTGTGATCTTTTTCTTCCTTTGGCCTATAATCTCTTAATCTAGTGCAGTGATATTCAATCCCTTTCATCTCAAAGTGAGCCAGGCATTAAAATGGCAGAGGCACACCATCAAGGATAGATTTGATCCTTTCAAAGTATGAATAAAAATCATGACAATCATTATTATGATAATCTTTATATTTAAAATATTCTATTTTTCATTTCTCTTTGGCCACAAAAGTTATTTCGATATAATCAGTATTTTTACGAGTTTCATGCGTTTTTAAGCATCTGGTGTTTTGCAGTCAAAAAGTTCGTGGGATGTGCTAGTAACCACATAAATATGAAAAGTATCCAAAATTCATTCATCTTTTCTCATTCATGAAATACCGTATGTTACACTGGCATCTGTGGTCATAATAGTAATTTTAAAAAGATTAGGCAGTCATGCGGTGTTTCATTAGATTCTCACGCGTCTTACGGCTGGCAGTCGAGATCGGTGATTCTTCACTACAGAATTCAGAAGAGAATGTAAGCCCACCATTTGGGCCTTTAATGAATAACACATTCATTAATTGTATCATTGAAAAAAAAAAGGAATTTAATTTCCTACATGAAAGTACCAGTGATGTCAAAATGTATTCAAGTATCAATTTTGTATCCATACTGTCCCACGACACTTGTTTGAGGGAGGATTGCACACACACGGATGCTTTACAGCAAAATAATGTACTGCAGCACATAGGTTGAGAACCGCCGTTTTAGTGGTAAGATGTAGAAAATACCCTGCAATTTGCTTTGATTATGGTTGGGAGATCTCTCTTTAGTCGGAGCTGTAAAACAGGATGAAGAGGAAGAGATGTCAAACAAATTTTGGTAATTGTTTGCAATAGGTAGGATTAAACATTATGCCGATATTTTGTAGGGGAGGTGATGGAGACTGTATGACTATTTTGAATCGATGGAAATGGCTACATTTTTACCGATGATTAAAAATAAATGTTATTTTCGATCTAATAATATCGTTTACGTTGAAAAAAAAATAAATACCGGTAACTTTTAACATATTGCATGTCGTTAGGATTACTAAGTAGTTTAGTGGGTAGGTAAGGCTTAGTTTGTACGTACATGGGCAAGGGTTAGTAGATAGGTTTAATGTCATGGTCAGAAGGTAAGTTAGGGGTTACGGTATGAGGTAGGTTTGAAAATTAATCTCATGATTTTTAGTGCATCCATAACACTAACCCTAAGCTCTAAGCCTAAATAGTGCACTTCCTGGTTGAATTTCATATGATATGATTTCAAATGTTCATAGTTTTCTGATTTCATTTTTTTACGTAAAATTTATTTAAGAATCTGGCGATTTTAGCCATTCGTGAATCGCTAAATTCAAAATAGCGGTACCTGAAAGATCGGCATAATGTTTCATCTTACCTATTCGAAGCAATTACCCACTTTTCCCCTTCTGTAATCATCTGAGTCAAACGAGGGACAAGACTTCTCCATCTTTTTTTCATTTGATCGCTTCCAACTGCAGGGAAGTAGATGAGAATAAATCTCGCTCTCTGAATACCAAGTGTTGCCTTATTATATCTCTTCTGTGGTAAAAGTTACGTAATCATGACGTGTACCTAAGTTACGTGCATAGGCGTTTGCTGTCATTTGTCAAGGGGTACAAAAGGATATATCTGGAGATGCTTCACTCTTTATTTCCTATTGCACCATCATTAGTGTGATCAGGTTAATTTTTTCTATGGGTTGTGGGACCCCAATCAAACAAGCTAATTTTTAAAAGAGCCTGGGTTAAGGATCAGAAAACTTTTCATTTTTTCTTAATAGCCCGAAATGGACAGAAGGTTATGTAGAAAAGATCAAAGTTACAAAATTAGGAAATAATTTTAGAATTTTAATTCTAAAATTTGTATTCTTCACAAAATGTCTTTCCAGTATTGTAAATGTGTAGATTAAATGAGTTTTAGTAATTTCCCAGGGGTTACAAATGCACCCTCTTGCACTCCCTTGCGACGCCCATGGTTACCTTATTATTTATATGTATCACCTTCATTGAGGATGTGTGTTATTGACATGTGCTTTCAACACGCAACCAATTAATCGTATTTTTGTTAAACAGCGTTGGTCAGTATATTGAATAATAATTATAGCCAAGACGCAGCAGAATTGTAAATATTACCTGAGAGGAGACAAAGCTGAAACTGCCAATCATCTATCCCAAATTACCACAGAAGGAGTACACAGATATGTATGAATGGGTAGGAACGGTGATCATCTGGAAATGATGAAAACGACTTTGATTAGCCTGAGAAGCGAAAGTATATACACAGACCATAGGATGCTCAACAGATTGGAGGAAAAATGAAAATCATTTGTTAATTATAGATTCTGACGGATCCCTAAATTTAGACTAGGGAACCAGACTCAGTCATTGGAAAAAAACAGGTTTGTTTAGTCGCTCAACAGAAATCATCATGTGACGAAAGTTCTGTGGCAGCATACTTTGTTGGGGATGATCAATCAAAAATTTGGAAAGAGGCTGATCAATAAATAAGTTACCTCATTGGCCTTTTGTTGGTTAGTGCTCACCGAAAAAGATCGAATAAAAAATAAATAAATAAAGAACGTGAATGCTTCTAGACTAAAATTGAGGGATCATTACCTTACACTGCGAATTGGATCTCCCCTCTAAAACCTATTCAGGGTAGAATTTTCAAAAAATAAAAAAGCTGTTTTTTTGTCTGTAAGGAGTAAATGCTTGAATTGTCAGCCCTCTAATTCCATTGATTTGGCCATTACGTGTGATACATTCATACACACACACATAGTCATCCAGACCGATTTGAAAACTGAAGAAACCTATTTGACAGTTTTGGTTGAGGATTTCTACGTGTCTGAAAGTGGATGCCTGGGTCCAAACAAACCAAAGACCGAAATTAATAGAGAATGAAAAGGTGTAAATAGATGTCTGGACCTTAAGTGAAGTTCATACTCATTATTACTGGAGTACTTGGAAGAGTCTGGCACCGGAGAGCCTTCTGAAAAAAAATTGAAAAATTGCAAAACTATCCACACGACTAAAGTTGTGAAAAAATCAACGCTGACACAGTGACACATATGCGTCTTCTGTCACTTTTCTAGGGGGGGGGGCAAAAAGGATCTATTCGGGGGTGGGGTGCAGTTATATACATCGATGTTGATTGTCAGATAAAGGACTAGAGAGTGCCTAAGCTTTGACTTGTCCTCAGCTATCACTGTTCATAGCAACTCGTTGGTCCCAAACCTCTATAAAGTTCACGCTTTCAAACCGAGGAGGTCTGATCATGTGGAGGGAAAAGTCCTGTATGTATCCTCCAGTAGACGTGTTCGAACTTTGGTAAAATGCAGGGATTTTGAATGCTGATTTTCTCGATAGACAGGCCCTACCCAGATGGATGTTCGGCATAATACGATCTTCCTATCTCTCACATATCTCCAGTTTGGCCACATATCGGAGCATGGTTTTTTTAATCAATATTTAACGTCCATTGTTGAGGATGAGCCCTCCCCATGTAAGCAGAAGACGTGACCATGTCATTCAAGCTAATGGTGTGTTCACAAGGGTAATAATGTGAAATGAACACAAACTGCCTCAGCCAGAGGTTGAACTCGGCTCGTTGATCTCATTCTCCGTGTCGTTAAATGTTCGTGTGCTTGCTAGACTGAATGGTCTCTACAAAGCCAACTGAACGCCCCCGGAGATCCAGGGATGTCCAATCGTCAAAACCATCCTTCTCGGCCTTACTGATCTGGTCCCGAGGAAAGCAGAGAGTTGTAACGCCTGGCATCAGCTTGGCTACAGAAGCTGTGGAAGGGTGCCGAATCGATCCTCAAATCGCTTCAACGGGGTTCCACTCCCTAGTTTTAAGTCAGTGTTGTCCTTCTCCCGGACTGGTTGCCTTCCCAAGGATTGAGAACCCCATCAGTCCTGCTATTGCATCTATAACTGGGGGAATTTTGTATTTAGTAAATGTTAGCGGGGAATATTAAAGAGACAATGTCGCTTATTTCCTAGCACGTACCACCAGTTATTTTGGGGTGAACGCTGTCAACGAGTACAAAATAATAGATGACCGGTGTCAAATATCATCTCAACTACAATTTGTTCAAGTCTCCCGCTCAATCCTCTCTTCTCAGAAAGTATCATAATAATAGTAATAAATGCTAATTTTAAATCTGGGTTTTTCTCTTGTAATATGATTACTTCCTTCTTTCTTTTTCATTTTCCTTTGTCTCAAATAGATGACCTTTTTATTTTGAGGTTTCAACTTAAACTTCTGTACACTTTTGTCCCAACTCCTAGCTTTTACCCGTCAGTATAATTATTCCGGATGAGCTAGTCAAACTGTCAGCAAGTGTACGACCAATGTCCCGCCGCCATGGGGCCTAGACTGGCGCCAGAGTTGACAGGATATGGACATTCAAGTCTGGGACAAAGCAAGCAAACCGGCGAATAACTGGCGTGACATCCTTCTTACAGTGACGGCCATTTTTATTTGTGAGTTGAGATTGAGTCAACTCGGGGCAGCCGAGACATTTGCGCTTCCTGTGCACTCACCAACACCAACACTCTTCTGTGTTTAATGATTCTTCGTATGGTTTTTGTCGTTGTTCTTTAGACCCATTAACTGTGGCAGGTGGCGAAGAGTAATAGTGATCCATTGCAAGATAGAAGCCCTAATCCACTGCAAGATAGAAGCCCTACTCCATTGCAAAATAAAAAGTCCTGACTCAGATAGAAACGTGATATTCTCGGTCCGAATAGAACGGAAATTTCATTGAGTTGGCCTCAGAACATTTATAATTTCCCTTCGTATTTTTTTTTTTCATTAAAAAGTTAACTTAATAAATAAATGGGTGATCTCAAAGTCCTAGAGATCATGTTTCATTTTCTAGGGCGAATTCTGGCCCATGCATATAACGTTGGTATGTATGGTCAAAACGCAGTCGCTTGCACAGTTACCAGTGGATAATCCTCCTTGCTAAGTCATACCTGGTCTAGTACTCTTTCTGAGCTAATTTGCTGCATTCGCTTGAAATGTAACTGACTGACTGTTTTATCTCTACAGTCAGCAATTGCCATTTTCCCGTATCTTGTCTGCCTTAGCTTTTATACAGTTCGTTCTTGTGGCTTTGTTCTTGGTTGCTATCATGGGCAACTCAGTTTCTCTCTTGAAACTTCTTCTATGTAACAATGTCCATGTCAATTTGCAATTCCTGGGTTTTGTCATCTGAAATTCCTGTGCTGGTATTTTTCTTTTCTTTGCTGTTGAGTTTCCTAGTTCTCTAGTCATCCTATTGTCGAACTCCCGTACAAAGTCTGGGGTTGACTTTGTTTTCTTACCGTAACAAGAAGAAGAACAGCAAAATCAATACTCGCTAAAATGATCGTTGTAAACCGATATGTAAAATCTACATACTCTTACTGAACTCATAACCAGCTGATTGTCAGGAGGCCGTCTTACTGACTGAGCTAAATTTATTGGTTTTAGATATATAAATGTATGATACAGATACTCGCAGGCTTATTCCATTCTAATAAAAATGATTATAGATATGCAACAATTTGATATTCTTATTTTTTCATTTATTATATATACAATACAGAAATTGTAGTAATCATTTTCTATCGAAATAGGAGTTGGAATGGAATTTGAGCCTATGGCAGCCAATCTTCGTTTTTTTCTGAACCACGATCTATGAGTCCAACGGCTATATTTAATTGCTCTCTTTCATTGATTATCTCTTTCTCCCTTTCTTTCGTTATCTCTGTCTTTCTTTCTTTCTTTCTTTCTTTCTTTCTTCGATTTTTCCTTTCCTTCTTTCCTTCTTTCTTTCTCTTTCTCTTTCTTTCTCTCTACAATCTCATGTCTTCAACGATGCACGGCAACTGCCCTCTGACTGCAAGATTTACATTTAATTGACATATGGATTGGATATTAGAAAAAAAAACACCTCTAATCTCACTGTCAATGGCGAGTGAAATAAGCAAACAAAAAAATGTCGCTATGAAAGGAAAGCTTTATCACGAAAGCTTGTTTTCGATCTGCATCGAAAAAAAAAAAACCATCACCAAATCAGCCATCATGGGTTTCTCCAGTTTTTAAGCTGGTACGGCTGACTGGCTTGCTGGCTGGTATATATGTACCATATGTACAGGCCCGGTGTTGCCATCTCGAGCACATTATTCGCGTTAAATCGACTTCGAAATCCCATCTAACGCAGAACACAAAAAAATATACCAACCATCTTAAGGCTATTTTCAATGGCTAAACTAGCTAGGAGAATTTTGTTTTCATATTCACTTGAGGAGGGTTTTAGTGGGGCAAGGTTATATTTACAATGTAGATTTATGCTTATTTGATCCCTTAGTTTGTGTCCACCTGGTTTTGGAAAATTCAGACTTTTTTTTCAGTGATCACTGTCAATCAAAACGTGGTTCAAGTAATTTATTTATTGATCACCACTTTTTCCATTTTCTTCCAAATGTTCCCCCAGATTTTGCAGCGAAAAGACATGGAAACTTTTCATTTTGTTACCATTGAAAAGGAAATCTTATTATATTATGTATGAGAGAGTGCACATGTGTCATACACCTTATATTAGACATTATATAACTGTTCATCCATGGAAACAAACACTTCTCGGATTCAGCGATTATATATATATATATATATATATATATATATATATATATATGTAAAATTCGATTCATTATGCAGAAATTAGAGACCTTTTTTTTTTCATTTTCGGCTTTCGTCTTTTTACTAGCAACTTCATGATTCTATCCTCCAAGAACTAGGTGCCCTTTGCAGTCTTTCGTGGATTTTATTTCTTTCATCGAGAGAATACTGTAACGAGCGAGTAGAATGCTAATTCGAAAATACTGAATCTTCTGAATAAGGCGGATGAGTGAAATCATCTTTGTCAAACTGAAACATTTTTTTTTGTCTGGAGTCTCTAGCGTTATCACGTCCCTTTTTACTTTCAACTGATTACGGATGATGTTCGTCGATTGTCTGTTCCAGTTATTAAAGTTTTGGAGGTATTTACTTGAATCGATCGTTTACTTTTCTACAAGGAACTGATGATGAAAATCTCCCTACCAATCCTAACTTATACAGAGAATTACTTTCTTTGGATGATGACTGGTCTTCGTTTTTGTTTCTTGTTGCGCACCAAGCATAGGCAATCTTTTTTTTCATATTCATTTGGGCCACACATTTCCTTAAAAAATACTGATCGTATTACGTAAAGCGTACTTGATTCCAGACAAACATATGAATAACAATTAATATGTTATTGATTTTTGAAGCCAAAACAATTGTGATTTTACCATCTGAATAATAAAATTGACTTTCTGGGTGAAATTACATAAAATTTCAAATAAAAGCCATGGACTTATGATTGCTTATAAGTAAAGTATCCATTCTTCATTGCCAGTCTCAATTCGTTTCAAAAACAGAACCTTTAAATTCGATTCTGTGATTTTTTCTCTCCGTTTTCACAGATGTGAAAGTCGGAGCACAAAGCGACTCTAAACACAACCTAATTTTTCAGTGTGCTAGACAATATATATACAATAAAAAATGATCAAAACTAGACGTTCCTAATGCCATATAACGACAAAAACAGAACGAACGTTTTAGGCTACCTAATACAAACACATAGAGGAACCCCACTGATGAAGGTGGTTATTACGTCCTCTAAAAGTGCCGTTAATCGAAACTGCGTTAATCGAAGTTGGGGAATGTGATTAATCCTGTACTTCTGATATTTTAAAAAAATTCTAAAAAAAATTCATTTGACAATTTTTAGTACATAATAAGACGCATGTATTCGATTTAGGGAATATGTATATATATTTTATTTTTTGGGTGTGAATCGAAAACGTGCTATTCGGAATCGCGCATACCGAGAAATTCCTGTGTATCCATATTATTCTATTCACTTAACTCAACATAAACAGAATGTAAGAAAACATGGGAAAGAAGTATTTTTTCTCATTGTTCCAGTATTTTTTTGTTTTTAAATTAACGGGTGGAGCTTACTAACAATGGTAAGTATGTATTTTCCAAAAAGTTTACTAATTTTGAAGTGTGACAAGGGAATAAAAAATGGACGGGGTCTGAATGGGAGCAATATTGTGCTAAATTGTTGAACAATTTCTTTTTTTTTCCCATTGGTCGGGCGTGATCTTAGATTTGGGCGTCAACCTTGAAATCCACACTGCATCGAGATTTTATGTTATTCAAATTCGTAAACTGTCTCCTAATCTTTCTTTCTTCTTACTTTCTGTCCTTTTTTCTTTCTCTCTTTCTTGCTTTCCATTTATCTTATTCCGATTTTATTGTCCCTCATTCCTTTAATTATTCAATATCAATTCTTTTTCCGTCAACTTTTGCTTTACTAAAGCAGAAAAAAAATAAAGTTCAGAACATCCAGTCCAAAATTCCAAACACTCATAACAATGCAACGCACAAGACCAGAGGAGACTGGACAAATAGTGCTACTCCAAACATTCAAGTGAAGACTACCTTCCTGGCTTGAAAATCAGCATTCGAAATATGGTTATGGAGCTTCTGGCATTGACGTCAACTGGGAACGACTATATGTGGTTGAGAAATATCACAATTAATGCTAATACAGCTGTGACCAGCCGACTGTGTAGTCACTAAACGTAACCGATCGTTAAGTCATAACGAACGAGCATCTCACTTTCCTTTCAAAGCATGTCAAAACGAAATTACCATTCATAGATAGATCACAAAACAACCTTTATTCATTCAGATTTACCAATAAAAGAAGATAGCAATACTTAATTATTACAAATTTAATGAAAATTTTTTTTTAACTTTCCCGGTCTCTGACTTGGGGCCATGTGTTAAATGGCCTGTTACATTACCTAAGTAGGGCCTGTAACTTTATGGCAGGGATTCCGACTCTCACCTTCATATTCCAAGATTTTTCAGTTCTTAGGTAAGGTATGGATATTTTTCAGCCTTTTTTTTTTCCTCTTCCGATATAACTCTGTGTTCATTGGTGCATCGAACTCCATTATTTGAAGAAAAATCGGAAAAGATAAAGACGGTAGGAGATGAGGTACAGGAAATAAGAAAAAGAAAAAGAGAGTGAACGAAATCAAGGAGGGGGGGCAAAAGAACGAGAAAAAAGAAGAAGGAAATAGAGAAAATGTAATGGTAGGAGAGAGGAATCAAAGAGGGAGAGAAAGAAAACTAGAAATCCAAACGAGTGTAACAAAGAAGGTAAGGAAAATAAAAAGGGAACCGAGAAGATAAACAGAGAAGGAGAGAGAGAGGGGGGAAGTGGAGAGAGAGAGAGAGAGAGAGAGAGAGAGTGAGAGAGAGAAAGAGAAAAGGAAGACCACAAAGAAAGGCAGAGAGGAAGACAAGTTAGGAAAACAAGGGAAACAAAAAAAGGGACGAAAGAGAAAAAAGATACAAAAAGTAAAAGGAAATAGAACAAAATCAAAGAAAGAGGGAGGGATGTAAGAGAAAGAACAAATACATAAAAAAAAAGGAACAGGTCTGGTTAATCACTCAATCGAAACTGTCATGCAATTAACGTCTTTTGGTAGGTAATCAGTTAGACAATTGGAAAAGGGGTGATCAATGGATAAGTTACTTCTCTTGCCTTTTATGGGTAGTGATCACTAAAAACATTTTGATTAAAAAATACAGGATACACAGGATACAGTTTAAGGGATCTAATTAGGATAAACGTACATTGCAAATTGAGAATAAATTAAAAACTTACTTTTTGCAGGATTTTTTTAAAAAGTTTTTTCCAGGCATAATAAAGAGGAAATGTTTCATTTTCAGCCCTCTACCTCCACTGGTGCAGCCTGTATGCGTGATACATACATAGCCAGCCAGTTAGACAGACCAGCTTAAAACTTTGAGAAACCTATTCAGACAGTTTAGGTGAAAGTTTTGGTTAACAGATTCTAATAGAGAAGATGAAAATGAAATTAAAAAGAGAGAGAAAAAAAAAGGAGAAACACATCAGAAAAAGAAAGGATGAAATAGAGAGAAAGAGAGGGAAGGGGATACAAAGAGAAAGAAATCAAAGAAAGAAAAAATACATTCAGGGAAAAGAGAGAGGAAATAGAGGAAGAAAAAACGAGAGAAAGAAAGATCTAAAAAAAAAGGGGGGGGGAACAAAGCAAAAAAGAAAAAGACAGAAAGGAGAAATGAAAGAAAGAAAGAAAATGAGTTACTTGAAAATAAAAAGGGGAAGAAAGAAAGGAGAAGATAAGAGGGGAAAAAGAGTGGAAAACCAGAGAAAGAAAATAGAAAAAAAATAAAAGAAAGATATGCCTGGCTGCTACAGAGTCAGAATCATCATTTCCAACCGGAGATGCTCTCTGCAACTTTTGTATGGTACATACCAAACATGAACAACCTCTTGGATCAAGCAGGCCATATAAGACATTTCCTATTCTCATCCTGGCCACACTTATACTTGAAAAATGCTGATCGTATTACCGAGAGCGTACTTGATTTCTATTCAAGACAAACGTATGAATCACAATTTTTATTTTATCGAGTGAACAATACGGAAAATAGTAGAATCTAAATCAATTCCATTATACCAACATGTCAGGCCTTTCAACTTTGTCAAAATACTTATTTTGAACTCAATTATTATCATTAACTCAATTATGTTATTATGATTTGTGATGCCAAGACTAGTAATTTTACGATATAAATTATAAAATTGATTTTCAAAGAAACATTGCTGAAGATTTCAATGCCTAGATTGGCGCCCCTTGAAAGTAGCTGCGAGCCAAATCTGGCCCACGGGCTTATGATTGTCCATATGTGGTACATACAATAACAACCTACACCAGAAATGTTATATATTCTTTTTCTCTTGTTTAGAATTACATCTAGACATGTAAACAACTGTATTTTCTTACAACAGCTATTCTGCATCAGTAAGTGTCTCTTTGAAAACGCTGACGAAAGTTCAGCGAAATGCACCATGTCTATCCATATGATTTTATCATCATTTATTTATCAGATATAAGATTCATTTTCCCTCATATCTTTCACTTCCACTTTGTCAAATAGTCGTCGGATTACCTTACACCGACTCAACAAAGATATATCATAAATTCTAAACTATATAAAAAAATATATATTTTTCTGTATAAATGTATTCATTTATTTGAACGGAATATACCCATGTAGATCTATCAAGATATATTTTCGTAAATATCGCAGGCTTGTTAATTCATCTCACTCAGTGAGACAACCTCTTGGTCAATCAATTGAACGTGAGTTCGAGACACGGTACGGGTATGTGGATTTTACACATCGGTGTACACCCCTAATTTAGATGAAAGTTGCCTTTGTTGTTTTTGTGCTTGTCACGATAGGAAAATACAGTCAACTCCAGTTTAGGGAATTTGATAAAAGAAAGGAAGAGCGAGAAGAAAGAAAATAAAAAGGAAGAAAGGAATTGAGAAAAGAAGAAAGAAAGAGCGGAGAAAGGGGTAGTTTAATCAAAAATATATTGAAAAGAGCAACAAATGGTAGGAAAAAAATGGGTCTGGCTAGTCAATCGATAGAAACCGTCTCGTCACCAACATATTTTGGCAGCATGTCGTGTTAGAGGTGATCAATTAAAAAAATATTTAAAGAGTCGGAATTTTCAATAAAAAAAAGCATGAACGCCGGCACAAAGGGGCCGATGTAGCATAAAACTATATTGTAAATTAACCCCTCATTAGAAAAAAATGAATAAGTAAATAAAAACTATTGATGGAGGAATTTTCAGGGGACGAGAAAAAAAATTCTTTTTGACGTAAATGAGGCGTTTATGTTTAATTCGTAAGTCTTCAAGCGTCACATGTGGGGCCTGTACGCGTGATAACGTACGTAGCCAGCCAGGCAGACCAGCTTGAAAAAATGAAGAAAACCTATGTAGACAGTTATGGTTGACAGTTTTGGTTGACAGTTTCTATAAAGAAGTCAGAAAAAAAATGTGAAGGAGAGAAAGAAAAGAGCCGAAGAGGCAAGAAACAAACAAGGAGAAATAACAAATGCCATCCGTGTTGTGGTGACGACCCTCTCCTCAGCCGGGTTTTCTCTTTCGGTGTCGTCGTTCAACAAACATTCCCCCATTGCCACTGGCGACACTCAGTCTACGCCGAGACGAAAAAGAATTTACCACAAAACATAAACAAAACATAATCTTAACACCTGCGCCATAATCTCATTCTCACTCTTGGCTTTTGGTCAGTCTTAGGGAAATGAAGTTCATTCGTAGCTAATGGCACCAGCAGGTTCGTTACAAAAAACCAAAAAATCCCACCGGACAAATACCCCACCGAATCCCGCCGTTACGTACGTACTTACGTACTTCGAGACAACGATTGAACGTTTTGGTTTATCGTAAAACACAAGATATGAAAACTAAAACATTACTAATTTGTCAAGTGTTTCAAAAAATCCAATTAAAGGTGAGAATCTTTTCTTGTTAATTTAAAATCCCGCAAGAAATCTTTGTAGTTAGTATGGAAGAAACGAAAAAAAAATCCGGTATCTTTTCGGTTCATCATATTCATTACTACAAAAGATCGAAATTATTGCTAATTCTATTCTTCCTGTGGCACATGGTAAAAAATTGAAAACAAACAAGTAATAAAACCGTTATTCAATCAAATTTAGAAGAACGATACTCAATTTTTATCCGTATCCCAGTAACAGCAGATCATTTTAGACCAGTGATACTCAAACTTTATTTTATGATGGCACACCAACTCCTCACAGATTTACAAATCTGAGTAAAGATATATGCGATGTTTAATTACACATGACCGATGGGAATCCAGCCAGAAAAAGTAGCGATAAAAAGCAACAAAAATATTAAGATAAAAGTAATTGGTAAAAATGAAAAAAATGGTTAGTAATGGTTTACATTGGTATACATTTGGCCATAATTAAGATGTTTTTGAAATCCCCGAAACATTTACATGGTAAACAACTGATGATCCTTACAAGAAGAAATTAACACCGAGTACCATAATAACAAAGTGTATGTAAAACATTAAATACTGAAACAGAAAGATTTTTTAAAAGCTTTTTCAATGTGTTTAGTGCTTAAAGTTGGAAAGCTTTCAACACGATATATATATATATATATATATATATATATATATATATATATATATATATATATATGTGTGTGTGTGTGTGTGTGTGTGTGTGTGTGTGTGTGTGTGTAATCTAGAAAACTATTCAGCTTTAAACACTGAAAACATTGAAAAACTTTCACATCTCAGTCATTTATTTCCCAATATCTGTTAACGCGATTTATGTATTTTCTTCAGTATTTTTTCCCGTTTTTCTCCAATACTTTGTTATTACGGTACAATGTATAGATTGTGTCTTGTCAGGATCATCAATGGTTTACCAAGCAACCATTTCGAGGATTTAAAAACAAAACAATTGTATTAACATGGCACGCCAGCAATGTTGATCCAACATCCCACGATATAGTTTACATCATACGTGTAGTTGGTCATTTTATAATAGGTATCTGGTATATTGTACATTGATACTCATTTATACTACTCATCATTTACTTTTTGGAACAAGGGTTACTTACTTAAGTACGCATATAACGATTAGTAAGTAAAACAACGGACGTGATTCGCTGTTTGTGTCATTTATATTGAATGTTCAACTATATATATATATATATATATATATAATGTGTACTGTAGAGAGTGAGACAGACTCGGGAGAAAAGTGTTTAGAGGTAAGATTTATTAATCCTTATGTGTAAATTGTCCAGACATGTTTCGGGATTCTTCCCATCTTCAGTGGTGTGTGCTGTGTGAGTATGCTTTAAAAGTTCCCATGTGGAACCAGAGTCCACTATCAGGAGCTATGCATTATGGGTAAATTGAGTTGTAAGGGCTGCTGGAGGCCTCCTGCTGAGTGGGATATATATGTATATATATATATAATGGTGACACAAAGGATTCGCTACGCAAACGCGTTTATGCTTTGACCCTTTTTAGGCTTCTTATATATATATATATATATATATATATATATATATATATGACTGCCGTTCCAGCAACAGAATAACAAATGTTGATGACGAACTAAACTTAACAATATTAACTCTAACCATCTGGAATAGCAGGAAAGGTGTTTATTACCAAAAACCGTTCAAATTAATTTTTCAAGTAAGATTTGAGGCTAGAATTCCCAGGATTCGATTGCCGAAACCTAAAGACAAAAGTTGGTTTGTTGGTTGGTCCCAGTTACGTTAAACAGAAATTGAGAGGAAGGAAGAGATGTGATGTCAATAAAAGGTATGATTACTAAGGTGTGACGTCATTAAAAGATGTAATATTTATTCCATTCATTTTCCTAGTCGCTAATTA